>JAMPIV010010167.1:600000-1002199 GCA_024509875.1 Oreohelix idahoensis
CTCTTGTTGCCAGAGTAAAGAATTTCTTTAGAGTAGGATCATCTTCCTGCTGTTTGATAAAGGAATCGTGGGAAATCTCCAAGGGATCATCTTGGATCTGCGCATCATTATCTTCAGAATGTGAAGATTGTGGCATATTGAGAGCTTGAGCCCTAGTGATTACTGCATTAGCAGATTGCATATTAACATTTTCCCAATTAGAAATTTGCTGTGGAGTGCATTCTTTCACTCCATGAATGCGACCGATGATAAGATCAGCGATCGGATTCGGCAAGAGACATGCTTGCACCTCTCCTGTAAAGAAAGGCGTAGCAATATTGATAATGGCAGTGGAGTACTTCTCCAATGTGCCACCAAATGTTACACATTTGACTATATTGCCTGTAGCTCGAGAAGGATTTACGAGTGATTGCCTCACTCCAATGGTAGTGCACCCCGAGTCGAAAAGAATTGATACCGGAGTACCATCTATTAGGCCCCTATTAAAGACAAGAGCACCCCTTCCATTATGCGCAATTGACGCATGGAGAGCGGGAAGTGGGTGACCGCAGCTTAAAGTAGAAACTGTGGTTGGATCGAATAATGTTTTGCATTGCGAACACTCAGATGCTCTAGCAAAATCGAAAGCGGAATTTGCTACACTATTGGAGTCTTTTTTATCATTATTCTGATTATCGGTGTCGTGGAACTCCTGTTGTGCAGAGTTAGCCTGGTAATAAGATTTACCATGTCTTTTGTGTTGTGATCTACCTCGGTTATAATTGTCTCTATAATTATTATTGCCTCTGTTATAACCCCTATTTGGGTTTGAATCATAATATTCATGATCATAATCATCATGCTCGTTATATTGAGTATCCCTGTAATATTGTTTCTTTTGTCTCCATGAAGCACTTGGGTAGTTCCTATAGCTACTCCCTTTCCGAGAATTTCTAACATTATGGGTACCCCTCGCGTGTCGAGGACTATCAGCCCGATTCCAGTTCTTCGAAGAAGAACCCTGATTTGAGTGGTTATCTTGGTTTTGATACTTATTCCAATTAACCTTTTTATCAAATTTATTTTTAGCTCCTTGGAATTTGTGTGAGTAATTCTGATTATATTCTGTTGCCGAAGCAACTGGCATACTCTCTTTAATGTTAGAGTTACTAAGAATCATGTCAGGGTGTGCCGTGGCATACTGGTCACAATATTCTTCCATTTGCTTTATTGTACTAGGTTTACGCTCATGTAAGAACTCTAGGAATGATTTATTTACAGAAGACATGACCTTGTCTCTTAGCAATAAATCCGTAAGACCATCAAATGTTTTCTCTGTTTTGGATAATTCAATCCATCGTGAAAGTGTAATTCGTGCTTTTGAGATGAAATCTGAGAATTCTACACCTACCTCAGGTCTCATTGTTTTAAACAAAAGACGGTAACCTTCCTCAGACAGCTGATATCTCTTTATCAAAGCTGCCCTAACAGCATCATAATTATCTTTGTCGGCCTCTTCAACAAAATATAACTTACTCAGAGACTCCCCTTTTAGATTTTCAGACAACTGATTCACATACTGTGATTTGTCAACATTATGAGATCGACAAGCCCGTTCAAATCTAGAAAGCCAAAATGTTATGTCATCACTGGTAGGGTTAAACGCTGGTACTTTGACCTTGTACACAAAGGGTTTACCATTACCACCAGATGCCTGATTAACATTACTCATACATGTCAATTTTAATTTCTCTAATTCAAACTCATGTTCTCTTATTGCTTTTCTCTCTTCAGCTTCTCTATCTAATCTTTTCTGTTCTGCAGCAGCTTCTAGTTTTTTCTGTTCTGCAGCAGCAGCAACTTCTAGTTTTTTCTGTTCTGCAGCAGCTTCTAGTTTTTTCTGTTCTGCCGCAGCAGCAACTTCTAGTTTTTTCTGTTCTGTAGCAGCAGCAACTTCTAGTTTTTTCTGTTCTGCAGCAGCTTCTAGTTTTTTCTGTTCTGCCGCAGCAGCAACTTCTAGTTTTTTCTGTTCTGCAGCAGCAGCAACTTCTAGTTTTTTCTGTTCTGCAGCAGCTTCTAATTTCTTCTGTTCTGCCTCAAATCTCCTTTCCTCCACTTGCATCTGCAATTTCTTAAGTTCAGCAGCAGTATCAGCTTCTTTTTCTAATCTTTTTTCTTCAGCTAAGGCTTTCCTTTCTTCTGCAGCAGCTTTTTTTTCTTCTATTTGAAGTCTTCTCTCCTCAGCCGCAGCTTTTTTTTCCTCAGCAGCAATTTTTTTTTCTTCAACAGCAGCAGCAATTTTTTTCTCTTCTGCAGCTAATGCTTTGTCATATTGAGCAACAGCCCATTGTTCTAAGTCTTTTCCAGTCTTATCAAAAGATTTTCCTAGTGTAATGAAATAATCTAATGTAGACATATTGTCTTCTTAAATCAGAAACCTGAAAAAGTAAATAAATTACTCTCTTTGTTAATGGGAGACAAGTCTATACCTTAGACTTAGTCTTAGTCCAAACTTGTATGGTTTACAATAACCAATGATAACTTGAGTACCTGTGGACAACAATAATTGTATCTCAAATACTGTGGGGACAAGCCTTACAAAGGTCTTGTATACCTCACTGTAATCAAAGATCACTTGAGTACCTGTGGAAAAAAAATATTTCCCTTTACCAATAACTTTGGGAGACAAGCCTTACAAAGGTCTTGTATACCTCAATGTAATCAAAGATCACTTGAGTACCTGTGGAAAAAAATATTTCCCTTTACCAATAACTTTGGGAGACAAGCCTTACAAAGGTCTTGTATACCTCAATGTAATCAAAGATCACTTGAGTACCTGTGGAAAAAAAAATATTTCCCTTTTCTAATAACAATCAGAAAGTACTGATCTGTACTATACTATCAGTGTATACCACTATACGTCATATGTCAACTAAAGACATTACAAATGACAAACAAGAAAAGACAATCTGAAAACATTTGCAGAGATCAAATTAAATTAAATAGGGGAAATGAAAAAAATGATCACAGAACCTGTGATGATAACTGCCATAAGATAACAAGACAAATAACGCTACAGTGTATAAACATAAGGGTGTAAAAAACTGAAATGAAAGGAAAGATGAGACCTACAATTATACAAACAAATCAAACAAAACTAAGGAACACAAAAAATGTTACAAATACAAATATGAAACAGTCGTCACAACTAACCAAATATTTGCAAACTATGTTGCAAGCAAATTTCAATTAAGAAATTGCTCCCTATCGAACGCCAGAACAAGACCAATATTACTCGGTATTTCCTGTTCTAGTCACACAGAATATAAACTAATTTAATACACAACAAATAACATGTAAGCATAAATAGCATATAGCATACAATATCATTTTATGTCATGAATGGAATGTGTTGCCAGTATAGTGTTGTAAAGTAGGCACAGTTTATTTAAATAATACTAACTTGCCACTTTATTCAGTAATAGATTTAAGTTTAAACTATTACACTGTCAATTTTTTCTCTGTTGAGCATATGAAGATCCCACGATGAACTATGCACTTTATTCAGCAACACTGCGATTCTTCTGTACGTTGAGAAATGTCAACAATATTGCTCCAGATATTTTCTACACTTGATACCACTGTCCTGTGTAATACTGTCTGTACAGCGAAAAACTGTCAACAAGTGCTGACCTAGATACAGCATCCTATCGGTAATACAGGTCAAGCTGTCCTACTGGTGTTGATGTGTTCAAACAAATGTTCTTTCAGCTGTAAACTGTGATTCTCAACACAAAACTGCGTAAGCTGGACCCAGGAATCTGGCTCGCCACTGTAAAGACGTTATTTCTTACTACACCTGTAGTACACCACTGTAAAGTATCAGTCTGTCTGCTCTGTAAGGAAGAGTGGTGTGTTGTTGAGATCAGGCATGCTCCAGTCTACCCAGCTGTAAATGGGTAACTCACCCTAGTCCTGAGTTAGGGAAGGCAAAGGCTCCAGGGGAAGCAGGCCCTAAACTTGGTCACTTCAGCCGACGCAGGATGGTGTATGTATGAAGTAGTAGTGTAGAGTGTGATTACCGCGAATGGTGTACTGTTCGTGTGCTGACCAATATAATCACTCATACACATGTGTCTACAAGGCACCAATGCAGACTGCTGGAATCTTAGTTTACTCAATTTATTCAGACGTACACACTGGGACATACGAGTACATCAGGCTTTGTTGACATAACAATTTGTAGGTATACATAGCAGATCTGAAGTCATGACACATGCAGAAATAATGGGTAGTACATCAAAGTTCAATGTCATGATACATCATCTTATGAAACCACGAAAAGGGGGTTTCTAGCAGGATTGAGATCTCTCTGTCACTGTCCGATAATAAGATAAATAATCTGTTCTCTTGGCAGTGATCAAAACAGACGATGACCGAAATCCAACATGGCTACCTTCCTGAGTTGTCGTTCACTCATTCATAGGAAGAATATCAGCCAAAGTTAATTTACAATGGATATATAAAGGATTTCATGAATGGTTCCATGCAGCACTACGGTGATCAGGTTAGTTCACGTAGCCATAACCGCTGCAGGAAAATCTGTCATCTTCGTCGATACAAAACACGACACTAGCATATCGAAGCACCCAAAAGTCAAGCTAGGCCTAACCGACGAGAGATCATCAAAAATACGAGCTGGGTTTACCTGGAGTCCGAATCATCTATATACTGACATAAGGAGAGTCTCTAACACAAACTATCGTAGAGACACTATCTCCTCCAGAAGAAAAAACCACTTCGTAAGACATTTTTTCTTGACGAAGGGACCAGCTCTTGAAAAACGTACCCCGCCATTCTTAGCAGTACATCGGAACTCATCACGACTTGTTAAGACAACTCATACTTCCGCTAACAAGAATCTAGTCCCTCATACCCATCCAAAATATACAATATAGGACTGATTCTACTTGTACTAATAATATGTAATACATATGAATTCAGGCCATAAACACAATAAGCAAATTAATATATTTTCTGGCCCTAAAATTAAGTACAAACGCAAGCGTACTATTCTTGCGCTGGATCGATATCCAGACCGATTACTCCTATAATCAAAAGTGTGAATCAAACATGGATTATCTCGCTTTTACAATAAACAGCATTTTCATACACAGATGGATGCATGACTATATTTTTCCCATATTAAATAACCATATCGATTTTTTGTAATATGTGCGTCAAAAATATGCACGCAACAGCAGGTGTCAGAGACTAGACGCACTGCACGCTTTTGTAGTGAACGGAGCCTCTGTGTTGGACATTTAGCAACCATCCCAGATTCTGGAGCAATAGTCAAGGTTTGCTTTATGTGAGATATATAGAACAATTTTCGTGCATCTTCATCTAAGAAATGTTTGATTTTAGCTAACTGGTAAACTTTCTGTGCTGTTTGCTTGGTCAGTGCATGTATATGTGAGTTCCACTTTAGATGCTGGTCAACGATTATACCTAGAGTTTTATGTTCATTAACGTTTTCAATTAGTGAGGTACCAATGTAGATCTGAAGTGTTGTTTTCTCTGAATTTTGACCCAAGTGCCTCTTCCCCCCCCCCCCCCCCCCCCCCCGATTGTAAAGAGATTAAGGGGCCGAAACACTTGATCGAACCGGGCAAACTTCTGATGATCAGATTGCTTCATGTTCTATCGCTCTGTATAGAGTTTCCTATCTCTCTCTCTCTCTCTCTCTCACACACACACACACACACACCACACACATATATACAGTACTTTGCAAAAAAAATGGCAGTCATATTGCTCAGCTAAATAAGCTGAAATCTGATTAAATATGCATGTTCTGCCCCAAATTTGCTCTCCACTGAAGTGAGCAAACACTACCAAAAGTAAAAAAAAAAAAAATAGCGTAGAGTAAAGTCCCTTGATAATAGAGCAGACGACAATTTCTAATGCTAGTGGCAGAAAATGGATACAAAGTCAAAGTGTATGTTAATTTCACAGCTTTGGAATGAAGGAAATCAAACATGTTCCAACATTTCTAAAACCTTGAACATTCCTGAGCGGACTGTCTACAGAGTTGTGAGTAAATTAAAAGCAGGTAATGGAATCGAGCGAAAAGAAGGTAGTGGGAGGCCAATAATTTTGGACAAAAAGGACCATCGGCTTTTTGCCCAAATCGTTCGGGCTGGGCCAATGAAGAGTGTAGAAAACATACGTCAGCGCATGATCGAGTTGGGAAGCCCAGAGGTATCTAATGCTACTGTCAACCGGGAGCTACACAGGATGAATTACACAAAAAAGCGGGTAATTTCGTCACCATTGCTCACAGAGACTCACAAACAGATGCGCTTGAACTGGTGCCACGAACACCAAAATTTGTCATGGGACAATGTGATTTTTTCAGATGAATGTTCTGTTTGGTCTTATCCTGCTCAAATAAATATTTGGACGAAAGACTCTGTAACGCCTGTGTACCAGCAACCGAAACATACCCAGAAATTCCATCTTTGGGGAGGGGTGTCAGCAAGAGGTGCCACCCCACTGTGTGTTTTCACAGGAATTCTCACGAAAGAACGGTACATCGACATACTAGAGGGACACCTTGTGCCATTTATGCAGGTCATGTACCCCGATGGGTGCACATTTCAACATGACAATGACCCAAAGCATACAGCTCATACCACAAAAGCATGCCTGCAAGAGAAGAATGTGATAGTGCTGAAGTGGCCCAGCAACAGTCCCGACCTAAACCCAATTGAAAACGTTTGGGCACTACTCAAGAATCATTTAAAAAAGAGTGGACTCAGAGACGTTGAACAATTGAAGAAGGTAGCTGAAAAATACTGGGACAGTCTGACTCACAATTACCTACAAACACTTGTGGGAAGTATGCCTCGCCGCATCCAGGCTTGCCTTGCTGGAGAAGGCAACTTTATATTGTACTGAAACCACTGTTAATAGATAGGGGAGATACCAATCTTCCTCTGGACATACATTTTTTATTATTATTTGCTTCTATGAGTGTGCTGCATTGCGAAAATATGACTGCCATTTTTTTTGCAAAGTACTGTATATATATATATATATATATATATATATAGCTATATATATATATATATATATATATATATATATATATATATATTATATATATATATATATATATATATATATATATATATATATATATATATATATATATATATATATATATATATATATATATATATATATATATATATATATATATATATAGGCGGTCGTTCCCCTCACCCCGAGTCTTTTGAAACTTTTATTTCATATCAACCACTCAAGTGTTTTTTCCCCCGTTTGGGACTTAAATGTAAGTAATCGTTAAGTCTGGTAGTGGGCAATGGTAAGTACCCTAAAGGTTACGAACAAAGTTCGCAAGTAATTATACGTGGTGGGACAATGAACGACAATAAAGGGAGCTGCCATACAAGAAATGAGGTAAAAGATGGCGCCAGGCAGGCGACACAAGGGGATTTCACTCGAGCCCCAAAAATAGAGGACTTTGTGACAAGAGGCGGATAATTTCTTATCGGGCCGCAATTCCCAGAGCAAAAACTCAGAAGTGGGACAGAGAGGGAAATAGATAGAAAGATAGATAGATAGATAGATAGATAGATAGATAGATAGATAGATAGATAGATAGAGAGAGAGAGAGAGAGGGAGAGAGAGAGAGAGAGGAGCTGCCTCTTTTTTGACCATTTCGAGTAAATTCCTTTAAGGTAAGCAATACTTATAACATTTCCTTGTATATGTCAGCGTCATAAAGTTTTAGTTTTTATTTTTACTCTGATGGCCAATAATCTCCATTATAATATACAACAAAAATTTTGTCACAATGAAACAATTACAATTTTAGCTAACTAATAGGTCCAATGTTGACTGGGCGGTCACGCAAAAGTTGATCAGTGAGCTACAGAGAAAGCTCGTAGGAAATAATAATTGATTAACTGAGCATAGCTATAAAAAGACGTTTCAAATAGTATATACAACATTAACAAAGACACGAGAAATACTTAAAATATTTATTAGATCAATTTTTCATTTTAACACAGAAATAGCTAAGAAAAAATGATTCTAAATTTCCCATGCTTGTATATTATAATTTGTACTGAAATTTTCTATAAGCAATATTAGAATGGGAAAAAAAAACACACAAATAGTAATACGTCTTGCAAGGAGAAAGGACAGGAAAAACCTACGTTGCGGCCACAAGGCCTTCGTCAGGGACAGACAAACAAGACAGGAGGGAAAGAAAGAAAATGAGAATTAAGTAGAGAACATGAAACTATAAAAATAAGAGAAAAACAACTCCCTTGTGTCCAGTCACATGTCCAGTCACAGAAGCAAGATGGCTGCCACTAAACCGGAAAACGGAAGTCGAAAGTACATTAAAAACAAAAAATAAAAAATAATGAAAATAAGGACCGGAAAAGGGTGAGAAAAAAAAATTATAATAATAATTTATAAAGTGAGGAAAAGGCGATTTAGAAAAAAAAAATAAAATAAAATAAACAGATATAAATAAAAAATAATAAAAATAAATAAATAAAATTAAAAAAAAAAATTATAAAAAAATATATATATATATATATATATATATATATATATATATATATATATATATATATATATATATATATATATATATATATATATATATATAATTTTTAAAAATAAAACAAATTAAAAAAAAAATGGGTGATCACATCAAAGTAGACAGTTATAATACAATAGGGACTAGATAGAGAAAGGCGTCTCAGACAAAAGAATGTTGGGTATTCAAGCCATGTGGTTTAAGGCAACCCATAAGATGGATGAGGCATTGTTCCTGGCGAAACCGACTGCTGGCGTCCGAGGAACAGGATCTGATGGCTGTCACCTGGATGTCAGTGTCACCGTGGTGGTCCGGGCCATTGAAGTGGATGGCCACAGGTGTGGATTTAAACTTAGAGATGTCATAGAGGTGTCTGCAGAATCGGTCGCCCAGTCGTGTGCCCGTTTGGCCGATGTAAGTAATGGTGCAACGTTTGCATATAATAGCATAGATGACGTTGCGTGACTCACATGTGAAGCCTTGTGTGATGGTGAACTTGGCGTTAGGGAACGAGACTGAACGTGTTTCGATAACATACGATTACATCGTGTTCGGTTACATAGGTTGGCCCCAAAGTGGCCATAGTTGACGGTGTTCAAATGGCTGTGGACTAGGAGGTCCCTCAAATTTTTATCCCGTCTATATGCCAGCAAGGGTGGCTCACTAAACACTTCGCGCGCCAGAGGTTGACCTATCTAGGTTCATTAACTTCATTTAACAACTTCCACCTTGCGATCCAATTCACCTCTTACATCTCCACTGTCTCTGCTAGTTTCCTCGACATCGTTGTCACCATCACTCCCCCCACCTCACCACTTCGGTGTACTACAAACCCACCGATGCACACAGTTACCTCCTTTATACTTCCTCTCATCCTCCGGCTTGTCGTGACTCCTTGCCTTTCTCACAACTTCTCCGTCGGTTATGCCAAGATGATGACAACTTTCTATGCCGAGCACAAGAAATGTTGGACTTCTTTCGTAACAGACAGTATCCAGAGGATGTTCTTACCTCTGCCTTAGAGCGTGTTCTCCATATCTCACGTCTAGAGGCCCTCAAACCCCGCCATAACACCTCCTCTGATAGAGTCAAGTTAATAATGACCTATCACCCTCACAACACTGCTGTCAAAAGGATCCTGTATCGTCACCTTCCTCTCCTCCAAGCTGACCCAAAGGCGCGGGAAGTGTTTAGTGAGCCACCCTTGCTGGCATATAGACGGGATAAAAATTTGAGGGACCTCCTAGTCTATTTTGATGTGATCACCTATATATATATATATATATATAGGCTATATATATATATATATATATATATATATATATATATATATATATATATATATATATATATATATATATATATATATATATATATATATATATATATATATATATATATATATATATATATATATATATATATATATATATATATATATATATATATATATATAGCCTATATATTTTTTTTTCTTTTTATATTTTTTTTTAAATTTTATTTATTTATTTTTATTATTTTTTATTTATATCTATTTATTTTATTTTATTTTTTTTTCTAAATCGCTTTTCCCTCACTTTATATATTATTATTATTTTTTTTTTTCCTCACCCTTTTCCGGTCCTTATTTTCATTATTTCTTATTTTTTGTTTTTAATGTACTTTGGACTTCCGTTTTCCGGTTTAGTGGCAGCCATCTTGCTTCTGTGACTGGACATGTGACTGGACACAAGGGAGTTGTTTTTCTCTTATTTTTATAGTTTCATGTTCTCTACTTAATTCTCATTTTCTTTCTTTCCCTCCTGTCTTGTTTGTCTGTCCCTGACGAAGGCCTTGTGGCCGAAACGTAGGTTTTTCCTGTCCTTTCTCCTTGTAAGACTGTTACGCACAGATATTTTTTCTAAAGACATTGTATAATCATTTTTCTAAAGACATTGTATAATCATTTTTCTAAAGACATTGTATAATTAGCTTGTCTGAAATGTACACTTTAATTTTTTTTCGGTCAAAGCTAGATAACTCTTGTTTAACTGTGATTACATTTTACAAGGATGGTTACCTTCTCTTGTGACGGAACACGTCGGTCCATATTTTTTTGAACGATGTGTGACCATTCTCCTTATATGGTGGTATCGGTCAACTGTTTCTTAGAATGATTGAAACCAGTGTTGAGGATTCTTTTGCTGTCCATATAAGGCGCGATTTCTTACAAAAATCATTCTGGAAGGTCTTCAACCATCGTCTCGTTTTGATTATTACTCAGGTGTATGCGTTCTGTGCATGTCCCTACTTTAAGAGAGTTAGAATCGTTTTCCGCCCAGGGATTCGATAAGATGTTCTGAGCCGAGCAGGACGCTATGCAGCGTCTCTGTGATTTGTTAATAGGGAATTAGGAATCCTTTTGTGAGTTAGTGTAGCTAACAAAGTCCTTCCCTTGATGATTCAAAAAACGCCTGGAGGCGTGTGTTTTGTGGTGTTGATTTCGAAACAAGGTAATACCTCATTTATGTTTCAAATCTATAATTTAACATTATGTTGACAATGGTCGATCTCTGCTCGCTCACGTATTACAGTGATAGAGGTTCTTCTACTAGAAGTCACACCCCAGGTATCTTCATACCTGCGATTTATATGTATACGGGATATACTAAGCCCGAGGAACAGTTCTACGTCCTATGAACATCGCTATGTCAGCGATTGTACCTTTTGTCGAGGGTTAGACTTAGGAATGTTATAAAGGTCAGCTTGACCTGTACTCCATGTATGCCATTCTCGTGCGAACAGTAATGGACTTATTTTGCACATCTGATCTTCCAGTATCAGAGAGGAGTATTGATATTTATGAATATTTATGAGATGAAGCTGAGGCTATCGTCAGCTAGGATTATCTGTATCAACTTGGAGAATGTATGCAGATCCATGAATTCAACTTTAGTATGCTGAATATATTGAACTACTGATGTATATGACTTTGTAACGTACCTGTCATTTGTGGCGTCCAAATAAATAATGAAACGTCAAAGCAGTTCACCCTTTTTATGACTTCACATGTCATACTTCATATGCTGTAACTCTGAACTACCTCACTAATATATACACAGCAACAACAACAAAAACCAGATAAGACACCCTACATCTTCAACTATAATATACCTGGTGTCGATAGGGGTGGTATTTTGACAGAGCTAAAGATTTTCAACCTACTTGGACTTATGCTTGCAACGTCCATAGTGGCCAGACAGTTCTGGTCCTATCATCATGAAGTAAACATCACCTAATCCACCCTTATCAAAGACGTATTACTATTTGTGTGTTTTTTTGTTGTGTTTTTTTCCCCAATCTACTGTTTTACCCCCGTCTTACGGCAGTTCTCCTCATATACTTATAAGCAATATTAGTCAGTAATACTAAATGCATTAGACCATAAGGTACAGTCTCGGATTGTAGCTTCACAAATAAGTATTGTTACTCTATTTGAGCTAATTAATAAAACAAACAGCTTTAAATTTAACAATTAATTATTTAAATAAATCTTTAAAATTTTGAAAATTGTTATTAGAAAGCCGAGAATTGCTAGACAACAAAACAAAGCGGGATAATCATGCACCAATTAGAATGGAAGAATATTATAGAAGTTTATTTATTCCTATGTTGGATTTTATAGTAACTGATCTCAAGACGCATTTTTCAGAAGATATGCTTAACGTGTTACATTTAAATTCTCTTCCTCCAATCAATTTAACCAATCAATCAGTTACGAAAAAAAAAAAAAAAAAAATAAGATACGCAAACGTACACTAAAAGATTATAGAGAAAATATGAGATTATGTTAATAACAATTCAGACGAATTCTTAACAAATCTTTATAGCAGAAGTTACGATCTGGCAAACTAAATCTTTTGCGCCTTTTCCAAAATCGCAGATTAAAAACGTGGCTGAGAAAAAAGGATAACAAAAGAAAGATTATTATGGTTGGAGTTAATGCATATATATCAAGATATCGACATACACAGAAAATGTAATCGACAGGTTTTCGAACTCAGGAAAACAATAGAAAAATTGATTTTATACTTTTTACGTGTAATTATGTTATAAATAGTTGTATTATTTTAAGTATTAATATTTGTGAGTAATGTTGCAATGCTAAAATATAAAATATAAATGCATTTTTATCAAATGTTGTCTCTTTGTAGATGTACCTTACTTTTATGTAATTATGTAATAAGTAGTTTTTTTTTAAGAATAAAAATTAACTAAAATAAAACTATCAAGTTGTCACATTTTTTCAAAACTTGTTATATTATTTTGTAATTGTCTAAAATATATGTGTAAATAAGGAGCGGAGGGCTTATTATTCTAATTTCCCCCCCCCCCGACAATTCCTAGATCTTCCAGTGATATATATATATAAATGTGTGTGTTGGGAACACACCATGGGGCGGGGCAATCCTGATAAAGTTATATTTAGAGGGATTGCTGTGCACCATGATGCCCCTCAACAAAACACATAAAATAGAGTCGTTAGCTATGACTAAGAGGGGTATCTAGGGATGACGTAAGGAGAGTATGTCCACGCCTTAGAGCGTACAGACGTGTCAGAATATGTGGTCAAGTCCACAAATCAAAGTGTAGCCTAATCTACTTCTATAGTATTTCATGAGTCTGGATTTGACTCGACAGTAAGTGTATATGTATACGTCAAGATATATTATTACTCACTGTGTTAATTTTGCCGAGATGGCTATGAATATAAGGAGAGATGATATCTCAAGACATTCAAGATGTTTCCAAGGTCAGTAGAACCTATATAAATATATGCTGAATATTTCAAAGTTTATGGAACAGTTTAATGGGTCGAGAATGACATAACGAGAAGAAATTAATGGACACAGAAATATATGTGCAAGAAAGACACTTGAGATATATTATTATGAGTATCGTAAAAGAACAGTTTAATAGGTCGGGAATGACCACAACAATAAGAAATTAGTGGACACAGAAAATTAGGTGCAATAATGGCACAGGAAACATATTATTACAAGTATCGAAAAAATTATCAAAGCAGGGAATTTGTGTAGAAAGGATAGATACAATTTAAGAAGTCGATTCGTATCACTGATTAATTAACTATTATTAATTTTGTTGAAGTATAATGTGAATCATGATAGTTGCCGTACGGTAGGTAAAGTGTTTTATTGGGCCCGTCTAAGTAAAGAGTGAATGCTGACAGATACACGAGAATGTATAGAAAATAGATTTCACAGGTGGTAGGTTGAGGGAAAGATATGTCTCTGGAGTGAGTAGGTTTCTCTCCTCCAGCCTATCCGTACAACTGTGCTTTGTTTACAAGACAGTCTTTGCCTCTCTATCTAAAATAAGACAAGTTACTCTACACACACAACTATGTGACAACAAGACACACAAACGTGAAAAACTAAGGATAAATGGGTATGGGTCTGACCAACACACAAAGTTAAATTTCTTTGTTGTTTATTATCACTAAACTTGCCACAACACCAAATACCCAAAAGATATCAAGAAATCATTTACATACAGAAGAAGTAAAGAAGAATGGTGCGCATTCACCATATTGAGAAAAAACTCAAAGAAATATTAACCCAAAGGTTAGCACTAGGTTACAAAATAAACAATATTGGTACACTATAAGATCAAGTAAAGTAAACTAAAAATCAGACAACGAAATTTAGAGATAGTTCCCAGCAAAACAAGAAAATCATCTCACACTCTCACTCAGTGGCCACCTCTCACTCTCTTAACTATTGCCTTTTACCCTTGGGTCTGTGGTATCTCTTGGTAACAGATTTATTCCACGAAAAATATCCCAATTTCACTGTGATTAATGTACCACTCCAGCTGTCGAGGATACAAATTGGCCACAGTTCATCCCAAAAAACAAACTAATGAGGTGAACGCCGAATATGTTAATTCCTCGATGAATCCTGGTAGCAATATAAATCGTAAAGGTTATCGTCTCTGTTCTTAACTATCACTGTTCCTCCGATGGGGTGCACAGTGGAATATAAGTCTAGAAACAGGAACTACAACTGAATACTTCGTTGCGACAACGCTTGCAGGCTTGTTTCCCGCTCGGTCTGGAACTTCTATCTGGATACAGGTTTTACTACAAATAGTTGAATAGTGTGAGAATCCTTGATGTTTACCATTTAAGAGAGGGGGATACTTCTAGTATCTGGATAAATCCGGTTGTTCAAAATGTTAAAAAATGATGATGAGGGATTTTTATATCGGCCGACTCTGTGTCAGAGTGCCGGTCCTGCACAGTGTATAAAATAGATACTCCACTTGAATACAACTGTCAGGTGTCGGGGGAAAAATAATGATGTTATCAGGTATATGCCACTGTGGGTTGGTAAAAATAATATCATGGATGTGGTGAGTCCAGTAGTTAAAATTTACAGTCACACATTATCGTCGGCTAGTACACACATATAAATGAAATTGGAAAAAAGACCGCTGGTCTTTCGCTTGGGATCAGGTCTGCGAAAAATACAAGAAAACATTTGTGGGAAAAATGCTACCATTCTATGTAAATATATATATGGACGGCTACAAGACGATCTCTCATCCGCTCTGTCAATCCTGACGAATTAAAAAGATATTCGGTGTTTGTTCACAGACGTCGCTGGCCGCTGATTTGGTTCGGACCAAATAGATGATCTCACCAGCCCCGTCTTGTGGTCACTTGCACAGTGTGTTATTTATTATTTTTTTCCATACGCACCATGTACAACATGATCACCTGTCATTAAGTAGCTATTCAATTGTCGGTGTCTGTTACTTTGTCGTATGGCATTTAAAAAGAATAATAGATGCTATAATAACAAAAATTACAAATGAAATATAAACATGTATTTTTTTTTTCTCACTGTCAGTCGTCTAACGCCTCTAAGTCAGGTCTGCTTAACAGTCGTGTTTATCTCTCTCTCTCTCCTGGAGAGTTAAGTGCTGAGTCCGTCTACACTGTAAACATAATTACGGTCTCGTCTCAGTTATGTAGCGGTCGGGTGGCGTGGTCTAGCATTTTAATTGAATTTCTGGTTATGAATATCGCATCGCGTTATTTTATTTAATTCGCTTTACTAGCAAGAAAAATCTAAGTGAAGTGTAAGGGACATATATTTATTCCTTGGTTGAACATTTGAATTGTCTTTAGTTTGCTCTAAATCTGGTATCTTGTCTTCTTGTTGTATCGTGTTAATTATTTTGTTCCTGCTCCATATCTTATATCTGCTTATATCTATATCATTGCATTTGAAAGGTGATTTGAGATTGGTGGAATATGTGTTGAATATTTTGCTGACATATTTATATATATATGAAAGATGAAATATTGTGTATATACTGATAATCACAATAAGAAACCATGACTTCATTAAAAGATTTATTGAAGATTGGAAAAGAATTTGCTTTGGAAGGTGAAGCCTTGCAAGCTTTTGTGGACAAGGAGATAAGGAGACAAGATGAACCCCGAAAAGAAGAATTAGCTGAAAAACGAAGACAAGAAGAATTATCTGAGAAAACAAAACCAGATGAATTATCTGAAAAAGGGAGACAAGAGGAACTCCGAAGAGAAGAATTAATTGAGAAAAGAAGATCAGAAGAAATGGCTTTGGAGATGGAAAAATTAGCATATGCCAGATCTCAAGACGAGATGAAATTTCAACAAGCCAGAGCTGAAAAGGAGATAAAATCTCAACAAGCAATAAGATTTGCTGAGATAGAACTTGACAAATTAAAGCTACAACAGCCACAGGTAAATCCTATATTGGTTGAAAGTAAAAACAAGGATCAGTCTACTGATGTCAGGATTAATTTGCCGAAATTTAATTCGTCCATAGACGATATTTCATGCTTTTTAAATAGATACGAGACATATTGTGAAGAGTTTAAAATTGAAAAAAAAAACTGCTTGGTCCAGTCGACTTATGAACTTATTGGTGGGTGAACCATTAACTGCAGTCAGTACCTTAGATGAACATATTCGAAAGCGCTATGATGCTGTTGAACTTATGCTACTTACAAAGTACCAATTAGATGAAGAGGGTTACAGATTAAAATTTAAATCTTTGTACCCAGATTCAGGTAAAGACTTTACTGAATTTATTTCAGCTTCTAAATTAAATTTTTCTAGATGGATTGAATTATGCAAAATTGAAAAAAAAACTTTTGATGGATTATCAGATTTGATGGAGCCGCGCTAGCGTAGTGGTTACAACACCGCTCTGGCGACCGGGTGATACAGGATCAAACCCGGGCGACGGCATTTTAGGATTTTTCGTCGACCGGGATTTGGACTGGATTCACTCGAGACCTGGCGAGGACATTTGAAGGAATGTCGTCGACCAGGGACTGGCGGCTCCTGAGCCGACCCAGCTGCAATGGGTACCTCCGAAATCGGCGAGTATTTGCCTGAATGGCGAGGGACACCTGTCTCTGTACAAGAAATAAAGGGATACTCACGTAAAATCAATGTCAGGTTAGACATAAATAATAACCTGAGATTTCGCCTCGAGTATTAGCGGGCGTACGAAAAAAAAAATCAGATTTGATTTTAAGAGACAAAGTTTTGTCTTCTGTTAGTGCTGATTTCTTGCATGTTTACAAGAAAGGAAACCAGAGAATTCGACAAAACTACAACCTATAGGTCGCCAATATCAAGTGGCGCATCCTAATAAAATACTTAGCAGAAACAATGTTAAGGATTCACTGCCAGCTGCGTCTGCCCGGTCCTTTAATGATAATACACCTAGATTTAGATCTAGTAGTATTGACTGAAACCACAGAATAAATCAGCCACATAACTATGGTAATAATAGAGGTAGATACAACTAAAAACAAATATCAACCTCAAAGAAATTTCAATTCATATAATGATAGAGGTTACTATCCACAAACATCATTTAGATCAAATGAGTGGCAAACCAGAGGAGGATACAACCCTAAATCAAATAGAGGGAAAAAATCTTTTTACAGAGGTAATGATTATAATGCCAACAACAGAGGGTCTTATCATAATAACAATGTCAGGCAATCTAGAAACCCTGAACGCACAAATGCTATTGTGCATGATGATAATCATGACCATGATAATGTGGTAGCACATGCTAATTCTTGCAGTGTGGATCTATCTAATCGTAACAACTGCACTAACTGCAATTCTTTATTTCAGCCTCAAGGAGTCCCTAGATTATTATGCGGACATCCCCTACCAGTTATGTCATCATTTGAAAGTACAGGTTTATTGGTTATGAACAAAGGTTTTGTGAATAATCAACTAGTATCTTTAGTAAGGGATACAGGGGCGACTGCTGTTGGAGTACGTAAAACATTGGTTGATAAGTCAGACTATACTGGAAAACAAGTGAAATGCATCACTTTTGGAGGTACTGTAGAGTATTACCTAACAGCAGAGGTATTTTTAGATACTCCATACTTCACTGGAAAAACACTTGTATGCCTCTTGGATAACCCAATTGCTGGGATCACTTTAGGAAACCTTCCTAATATTCATGAATGTACAAAAGAGGATATTGCAAGATGGGAACAACAGCACCTAATATATTCAAATGCTGTAACTACAAGAGCTCAGGCTCGTGATGAAAGAGATAAACACATACCAAATGTTAATGTTTTACCTGAGGACATAAGTGAAGAAATTGTTTCAGAAGAAGAAAATAATAATGATAATGAAAATCATTATAATGAGGAAATTACTGATGATATTCAGGTGGTGAATGATGACAATAATACTGATGATACAGTACTATTTTTCAGATGGAACTCATTGATAAGGAAACGTTTATACAAAGACAGAAGGATGATATTTCCTTAAGAAAATTTTTTCACATTGCTCAGTTGGATGATGTAATGTTTGATGACAATGCAAAAGACTGGTATACTTTGAGGAATGGAATATTAGTTAGAAATTATCAAGATGCTAATTCCTTAAAAAAGCAAAATATGGTACCAGCTTGTTTTCATCCATTTGTTTTACGACATGCACATGACATTGAATGTGCTGGACATTTAGGGGTTGCTAGGACAAAACAAAGAGTTTTGTTACACTTTTTTGGCCTGGTATAACAAAAGATGTAAAATCCTTTTGTCGTACGTGTACTATATGCCAAAGTGTAGCAACCAGGAAACCAAAACATGATGCTCCTATTCAGGCATCTGATATTTCTTTGTGGCCTTTCGCAAAGATGGCCATTGATATTATTGGCCCGTTAAAGGTAACTTCAGCCAGAGGTCATCAATACGTGTTAACCTGCATTGATATGTGCACACGTTGGCCCGAAGCAATACCATTGAAAACTATTACAACGGTAGATATTGCTGATGCATTATTTTTTATTTTTAGCTGTATAGGTTTTCCTGAAAATATTTTATCAGACAGGGGAACACAATTAGTTTCAGATGCTATGAAACAGGTGATGGAAATGTTTGGGATTGAGATATCTCAGTTCAACCTATCATCCACAGTCAAACGGTAAAATTGAAGTTCTGAATAGATCAATAAAACAGATGTTACATAAAGTCACCATGAAATATCCACACAATTGGGACCGAGTTTTGCCAGCAATTTTATTCGCTTACAGAGAAATTAAAAATGAGCATACTGGTTTTTCTCCCTTCGAGTTAGTTTTTGGCGCCAAACCAAGAGGCCCAATGTCAATATTGAAACAGTTATTAATTGGAGCTGATATGAACGAAGAGGTTCAAACCTCATACCAATATGTGGTCAATTTAAGAAAAAAAAATAATTGACGCATGCCAGATAGCAGTAGGTTCATCTGAGAAGACAAAGCTGTTCGTCAACCAAAACCGAAAATTACGCCAATTATGGCCTAGTGATGAAGCTTACGTGCTGTTACTTAAGAAAGATAACAAATTACTTGTTTCGTGGAGAGGACCTCATAGGATTGTTGAGAAACTGTCTGATGTTGATTATATTGTTTCAATAAATGGAAAAGAAAAAACTTTTCATATCAATATGTTACATCAGTTTCATACATGTCCACCACATCTTAGACCAGTTTTTGAAGCTCTTGATGAATCTGTCAATCGTCATTCTTCTTTAGCTGTAATACAAGAAGAAAATTCTGATTTGTTTGATGGAAATGAATCACTTTTGGTATTACCAAGTGTTCATGTCTTAGCTACTGAGAGTTGGAAAGATGTCTCTATATCACCAACTCTGACTTCTTATCAGAAAGAAGAAGCTACTCATGTGCTACTATCTTTTGCTGATGTCCTTACAGATGTTCCAGGACATACTGATATCATCGAACATGATATCATTCTTACTGATTTCCAAGTTGAAACCATATCCTATACCTATACACTTACAGCCTCAAGTTAAGGATGAATTGGAACAGATGGTGAAATTAGATATCATTTCTCCATCTCATTCTCCTTATAGTTTTCCGATGGTGTTGATTCAGAAAAAAGATAAATCTATATACATATGCATAGATTTTAGACGTCTCAATCTATCACTATCCAAGATGCGGAACCACTACCTTTGTTAGAGTCATTATTAGATAGGTTAACTTCTGCTACACTTTTTACTAAATTTGACTTAAAGGCTATTGGCAAGTGCCATTAATGGAGAAATCCAAGCCTTATACTGCTTTCACAAACCTTTAGGACTATTTGAATTCAACTATATGTCTTTTGGGTTAGTAAATGCTCTTGCGACCTTCATTCGCATGATGCGAAGACTCTTTTCTGACAGAGAAGATCTTATTACATACCGTACATATATGACGTTTGTCTGTTTCATCGATCATGGGATGAACATCTAGAAGGTATACAATCTTTACTACATACTTTGCGTCTACATAACTTGTCTGCACGTCCATCTAAAACTAGGTGGGATTTCAGGAGATTTCATATCTCGGATATAAAGTAGGAGGAGGTTGCTTAAAACCAGAAGATTCCACTATTTCAAAGATCTTAAACCTTGATATTCCTAAAAATAAGAAACAGGTTAGGAGTCTTCTCGGGTTAGTTAACTTTTATCATAAATTTTTACCTAATTTTGCAGAGATAACTTCAGTGTTGTCTTCGCTTGTGGAAAAAAAATTCTCCAAACAGGATCATCTGGAATCAGGACTGTGATGTGTCCTTAAATGTTCTTTTTCCAAAATGCTTAT
This sequence comes from Oreohelix idahoensis, assembly GCA_024509875.1. Taxonomy (NCBI): domain Eukaryota; kingdom Metazoa; phylum Mollusca; class Gastropoda; order Stylommatophora; family Oreohelicidae; genus Oreohelix; species Oreohelix idahoensis. The sequence goes on from JAMPIV010010167.1 coordinate 620,824, forward strand.
CTTGAGATTGCCTGATCCTTCCAAACATTTTACCCACAGGGTCGACGCATCAAAATTATCCATTGGTGGCTCATTGATGCAAGAATGGAATGGCTGTCTACATCCCACACTTTACATAAGCAGAAAACTAACGCCTACGGAGCAACGTTATCCGATCATAGAGAGAGAACTGCTTGCAGTCGTGTTCTGTTTTTCAAAGTTAAGAGGTACCTTTTGGGAGCTCGATTTACACTGGAAACGGATCAGAGAGCTCTGTCTTACCTGAAAACAGCGTGATTCAAGAATGAAAGAGCAGCGCGTGCATCTTTGGCTCTTCAGCCTTATGAATATGATATTAAACTCATCAAGGGCAGCTTGAATGTATTGGTGGATGTCCTGTCCCGCTGCGTGAAACATCCACTAGTACCTGTCAACACCTCAGATTCTCTTCAAACGCACATATGATTCAAGAACATACATTGTTTTGCCTTTAACAAGTCGAGAATACTGTCATGACTACATATTCATATGAACTACTACATATTCCATATGCTAACATTTGTATCATATACTTCAGGATTAACTGCGAAAATGCATCTTCATGTACAGAAACAAGGTTCCAAACTACATGCGCTTCGCCAAGCAACATGATGATGATGTTTTGCTGTGCAACCGAAGTCAACTAACATATCATTTTATTCAATATAGTGTTTCGAATACATTGGTTCAATAACACTACTTAAATACCACATGCATGCTATAAAATGAATACTTGCAAGATTTGATTTCAACTCGTGTCGTTCAAGACAGATTTCGTGAATTATGTATTAACTTTTCCATTAAAGTGACTTCTACAAGCAGAAAAAGGGAAATAACTAGGAAATGACTATTCTGTTATTCAAAAGGGGACACAACAAATAAAATGCTCCTCAACTTTGACATGAAAAATAGAAAGTGCTTTAATGATTGACAGTGCCTTTCAAGTATATTCCTATTACATGGTAAACAAGCATCGACATTCTGAATACGTGAAAACAACATACCGCAGTGAACTTTTTCATAACTATGTTTATTAAAATGACTGTGAATCAACAAGTATAAACTTTAATCGGTGACATTTACTATTAAATAACATTAATTGGTTGGTTTGTGATTAATTAAGGTAAATCACATGAGTGTTACATACACATTGGAACTTATCACTTTATTGTGTTCATATATCACAAGATATTTTCACAATACATTACATTGCCATATTCAAGTCGTCACATTATATTACTTAATAACAAAGAGTAATAATTATTTTGACATATTGTCGCAGTCACTCATTATGATTTGATTTGTCTGCCTAATATGATCTATTGTCTCTAATAATTGATACTTATGCATTGCATTAAGAGACTAAGGGACTTACAGGTGTTGTTGACATGGTGTGCTGTATGAGTGCCTTGACTGATATATATTGGTTTCTTTCCACATGTTGTTATACTTACTATGGTGACCTCACATCTTTGCCGTATACATTAATGATCTTCCTCTGCACATCAAACATTCATCCTGTGACCTGTTTGCCGATGACTGTACTGTTTACACTAGTGACAAAAGTTGCACTGCACTAGAACTATCTTTACAAACTGACACACTTAATATTTTTAAGTGGAGCAACGAGAATCGAATGCAAATAAATATTAGTAAAACGAAATGTATGTTAATATCAACCAGACAAAAACTACAAAACTCGCAGAAAACAACACTTCAGCTCTACATTGGAACATCACTAATTGAAAACGTAAATGAACATAAAACTCTAGGTCTAACTGTTGACCAGCACCTAAGTTGGAACTCACATGTAAGTGCACTCACAAAGATAACGGCATAAAATGTTTACCAATTAGCCAAAATCAAACACTTTCTGGATGAGGGGGCAAGGAAAATGTTCTACACATCTCACATACCTAGACTATTGTTCCACAATCTGGGATGGTTGTTCCATATCCAACACAAAAAGGCTTCATTCACTTCAAAAACGTGCAGTGCGCCTAGTTGCTGATAAACACCAAACACATTGTATAGATCTATATAACTATCTTAAAATATTACCCCTTAGAAAGCGCTTCCTATTTAAAAAAGCTAAATTCGCTCACAAAATCTTGTCACATAATGCTCCAACGAATCTGTGGCTACTTTTAAAATTCAATGAAAAACGTAGTCAGCGCTTAAACCAGTTAGAGGTACCCAAGCCGAGGCTAGATTTGTACAAGAAGAGCTTGGCTTACTCAGCTGCTCATCTTTGGAACAATCTTCCACATGACCTGAAAAACATGCACAGTCCCTACTCATATAATTGTAGGCTGTTCAAATACATTATGAGTGCGGATTATATGCCGCCCTAAGGGATTATGTTTCGAATTATTATTATCTAATATACTGTATGGAGGGTCTGATGATCTTGTTTTTCATTTTAATATACCTTACTTCTTAATTGTAATCAGATACTGTAAATGTATGCTTTTATACTACTTATAATGTTGCATCGCCGTTGAACTAATACCTTAAGTATGTTGGAGAATGTCTGGATACCTAGCAATAAAGATGAGTAAGAGGAAGGGCAAAATGCAAGACGGGCCTATATGTATGATTCTCATCTATCAGTCAATACCCTTTACCTCCCTAAGGAGCATAGGTCATAAAACTGGATCTCGTGTAGTGGAGGCGTCGACAATTCACTCCCTGTGGCAGTATCTGCTTGGGATTAAAAGTTGCTCACCTGTGAGAACATTTTCCACATGCGCTGACAACACATGAAGTCCCAGCTAATTCAGCAGATTTCCAAAATGTCACGAGTTCTTATTATATGCCACCATTATCTGATTACGTTTCAAATTATGTCTTATTTACTGTATGAATGGTTTAGATTGTGTTTGCTAGTTTTTTTTTAAATTTTTTTAAGGTATTAATTTTTGTTAATGTATTTTAATTAATAATTCTCCCCCCCCCCTAAATTTGATTATGTCTGGATGTTACAAATGTATGTTATTATTTTACCTCGATAATGTTGTATGCTTAAATAATGCTAAAAATACATGTGCTATTGAAAGGATACGGTATGAAAGGTTAGCGAAAGGAAGGGCAGAATGTTAGACGGGCCTGCGTGCCCAATTCTCAACCCTTTGAAAATAAAGTTCGTTCGTTCGTTCAAAAGAGATGTCTTCTATATAGGCAATGGGTTTGGTAATTATATTACTAAATTCCACACCCTGCGTGTCTTATTGTCGATTATGGAGCACGGATCTGGGTGCTTTATGAATAATGACAACTGTAAGAGTTGATATTGTCACCTGGTTACTGCAGTGATTTTGTGGACTTTGCCACGGAAATAATGAAAAGTTCCTTTTCATTATTTAAGAGGAGGGGGGAGTAAATGTTATGTGTAAATATCATAACATTGGCTTTATACGATCACTTCCTGGTTTATTTGTTTATGGACGGTTGTCCTTGGTTTTAGGAAATGACGTCATCATTTTTGCTAGCCTAGTGGCAGACATGAGATTTTGGAATTAGGACAAGAAAGCGTTACTTGCCGACATTTGGACTGTGTGGCATCCATGGTGTCGGGAGCATCTGTGTATTTGCTCCAATGCATTATATTATATCCTTCATCTGCATGCTGTTATAACATCAACTGGATTATGCATACACCTCCGTGTGTATTGCCAGTTTCATTATTATGCAGGTTTGAAAGAGGATGCTGTATTGTAAGTGAGTGACATATTGTTAAAAATGTGTGATAAAACAGTGTTACAAGACTGTACCTCGACGAGTTATAGACCGTCCTATTGATGCCTTCATGGAATGCAAATATCAAGTATATAAGTATAGAGCTTAATAAATGTGTATTCAAGCGTCCAAATCAGTCTTGAGACTTTAATCAATAAGTGCATGTGTACAGGCCAGGGAAGGGATTTTTGAATGGGCCATACCTCTAGTGCCACTGACCAAGCCGTCACGACAACGTTATCATAATTACAAGTAGATGAGAAGGAATCTCCTACTACAAATATAAAGCATATGAATCCCTGAGAAGAGCACTTATCAATATAAAGGATATATCATATTATTCAAAGAAAAGTCCCGTACCAGTAGGGTTAGATAGAATTACTTAGAGGACAGCCTCTGAGTTAGCGCTGAAAAGTCAATTAGTGTAGCATTTCTGGTGGTGTATTTGTTAGTTGTGCAGGACCACCTAGAGCGCCTTTAAGACAGAGGAGTCATTTAGTTTATACATCTTCAGCGGGACAGTGTGTTAGTTAGGAACAATAGGGTAGTCAGGAGTGGTGGCTCTTACTTAGAGACCACCACCAAGTATATTTCTTTATCCTTTGTTGTTTTCATGCAGGTGTGAAAGAGAGTGTGGGAATTTTATATCGTGTCTTTCATTTGAATTGTTCTTTTTTCCAGGTTGTGCGAACTCGCACTTTTATTTATTTGCTATGGTATTGATTTCTTGTTTAATAAACTATAAAATGTACACTGGATCAGTTTACCTTTAACTATATTGTACTTATATGCTTTGACTGTATAGAGGTATCTGTGGATAATTTAGTGAAACCTTATCTCCTTCTGGTAGGCAGAGGTGGTGAGACAGTAGCTAGTGAATAAGTCACAAGTGGCGAGGGAGAGTCAATCTAGGTTCTCACCCTTGAAGATATAAGTCTCATCCTTCCACATTCACTGTAATTCTCATCTAAATCTATGTTCTCAGACTTTCCTCAACTAGTGTCTTGTCTCTGTACTCAGACAGACTCTAATTAAAGCCCCGTTGTGACAACCACATATACTTGTCTTATAAATCTGGCAGTCCGTTACGTGCTTATTTCGTTAAATACCGTTTCGCATCAACTGGATGGAAGAAGATCATGCTGGAACTTTGCTCATCTCATGCAGCACTATGAAGACACGGTCTACTGTTTGTTTGTCCTCCCCACACAGGCACATATCTGTCTGACCGCTTTTCAATTTGCTAAACAAGGGCTATTTAAAGACGGCGGAACTTTGGCACAATGGAAGGTAACCCAGGAGCAGTCAAGATCTGCTCCAGAAGCTGTCAGGACCTACTTTAGAAACACACTAAGCTCGCTAAAGCTCTACCTTGATAAAATCTTGTCTGTTTTCAGATTTTAAAGTGAAATGCAATAAATGCAGATGAAATGAAACTTTTAACACTTCCAGATGATCGTTTTTCTGCAGTTTCATCAAGAGAGCGGGGTAAAATTCAACAATATTTTACAGACTGTTAACTCCACTTAAAAAAAAAAAGATCGCCTTCATACCTTGTGCAGTTCACGACTTAAGTGAATTTCAGTAAGCTAACTCGTGTGTAACTACTGGAAGCGTGGAAAAAAGGACCTTTTTTCTACGGATAGCCTGCTTTTAAATGCTGATAGAAGGAGCTAGTCCAAAATTTTCGATGTTTATAAATTATTTGTTTCCCTTTTATCACATACAACTCTACCAAATAATTCCCTGTTAAACAGACTCCAAAAACCACGCAGCACGTGTTAAAAACTGAAAAATTTAAGAGACTCGAAGGACACCCCATGTTCCAGAGAATGAATAGGCTAAAAAGAGGCAGGCTCAAGTAACTAACTTTGTGACCCAAGCAAAAGAAAAAAATTACCAAAAATACCATGCTAGCAAGGTCAGTCGCAAAGAAAGTACCAACAAGCACAACTATCCCACTGTGGAAAATAAGATGCTTTCCTGAGCTAAAATCTGATATCCCAGGCATTAAAAGTAAGGGAATACAGACAGAAACACAAAGAAAGTGTATAGCAACCAAGTATATTGACCAAAAATTTTCTGCTAAACTTTGGACACATGCATATAATGATGATTTAGCAAAACACGCAGTCGAAAATGGGGGTGCTGGCATCCTCATAACATTAAATAATAGACTGCACTCTATGGCAATCGCGACTGGCAATGTAGCAAGTTTACTTTGCTGGGGAGGTTATGATGTTATACCTAAAAGGAATGAAATCGGTGTCTGTGTTAACCGTGTGAGGTCAAGCACATGTAGGCCCCTGACTCTAATAGATGATAATGATGTATTTGCAGGGAACCTAACGCTACCTCCCTAGATCTCACACGGTCACTATTTTGGCTCTAGTGTCTGGTGTACCTAATGTCTAGGGGAGAAATGAAATGATGGTACATAAACACAAAACACTTTAATTCACTATAAGGAAATTAATAAAACAGTGGTTAAGTTTTTTCTTTAGAATAGAATATTTTCTTTTTACAATTTAATCTGCCTGTCCCGCCATCTCTTTTGGACAGGTCTTTGAAAATGAGGATAAGATAGTTTACATAAAAAGGATTAACTAAAATGTGTGGACACTTTGTCCAATAAGTATAAAGTCACTCTATCTCTCCTGTTGGTGTTTTCACAGATTACAACTTTATTATCTAATAGTGTGTGTCACATGTTAGGAGGGGCTGTAGTTTGATCACGCCCAATAACATCTTGGGTATGATTGAAAAATACCAAAGTTTATTATACTTGAAGTGTCAGATATACCCAGATGCTAACACATCACCTGGGATTCTTTGTAGAAGGATAATTCAGTATGTCGTTGCAGAAACTATAGATATCTCAACACGCACAAGCTCCTCCAGCTATCTGCTGACAGCATAAACGATTTTCTGGAGACTAGTTGGCGTTACACTCACTCATCAGGTTTCCTGTCACCGGCTGGTATCAGGAAATAAAACCTCTGCAATAAAAAGACACCCTGGCCTTTTCATATCTGATCACACTTTATTATTAATATTTTCATATGGGGTATGGGGTCAGCCTCGCGTGCATACAGGTGCACTCGCCTTTAATTTTATATGACTCACACCTTTCTGTGACCACACCTCAGGTCCCTATGGCAGATACGCCACTGTACTTTTACATAGTTTTCCTCAATACAATAACGTGGAGTAACCACATTTCCTGGTGTATGATTTTCTCTCTTTTTTAAATTATAAACGCTCCAGGCATGTTGAACAGTGTTCATGGAACACGGAGGCTTACTAACTTATTCTAATACAATAATATTAAAACAAAATCATGTCAATATACCACAGTTAGATACAGTTCAATGTGAGGATTCAACAATGTCTGCTCCCGGCATGTCCTTCACTTTTCCCAATAGCAGTATCTAACTTTGGCAGTTGTAATAAACATATTAATTCATAAAGCATTCTTACCACAATTTCAAGAAATAGTAACAAATAACGCTGACTTGCAAAGAATGGCCTCAGTTTTCCTCTGCACTGCCCAGACTGCGAATTAATTCTTTATTTATTAAATTAACACAGCTGATCTCAGCGTATTTGATAGAAAAAGTTTTAGTCAACTGGCGATGAGCATTGAAAGCTTTTTGCTAATATCTATTAGTACTGGCCAATGGAAAGCTTGCGACTACCAGAATTCAAATGTAGTTTTTTAAAAACAAAAAATAATTCCAAACAAACTCTGTGTCTGGTAGTCAATTGGTCAGTCTGCGTTAGTTATGCCAATACAAAAAGATGTTTAGTTTTGGTTAACATTTACCTACCACTTCCCTTTCCTCCTATACTCTTTTTACCCAATCGGATTTGAATTTACTCCAATGCCTCTTTCTAAGCTGGCGTCCCCACTAACGTTATGAAAAAAACAACCAGGAACCACAGTCTGTCCGTCTAAGTATTACTAGACATTTAGTATTTTCTTAATAACTTGGCTAATACTTGGACTACCATATTTTTTAAAACACATTTTTGCTCAGGGGACTCTAAGCTATACTACCATATGATTGTTATGGTCAGTTTCATTATGGTTTAGATTTTCAATTTTGTCACTGTCAGTCGTCAAATAAAAATTTTACACAAGGCGGCCATCTTCCACCCTCATCTCTCTCTAGCATTTTTATTCAAATAACTAACTTGTTTGAGTGACGTCAGAATACTACCGCTAGGAGGAAATAAAAAAGTGTCTGCATGTTTGCCTCTGCTGGCTTTGCCCACAGCGTGTATATATGCATGGCACAACGTGTCAAGCGAAGCGGGGTTTTGCGTGGCGGGTGTTAGAATTGGCGTTAATGATTACTGTTGTCTCGTGTTACACTACCAAAATTTGTAAGGATTACTACTATTACAGGCGTTAAAGTTAAAATATTACGTTAATTCAGACAGTAACTTGGCGGCACACTTCTGGAAGATCGTTAATTATAAGTCTTGCCGCAGTCTCTATCAGATCGGGCAAAATGTTAAAAATGTTTAAAGTACGTCACAAGGAAAGCGAGTAGGTTTATACGGCGGGATCGTTTCTAAGCATTACCATGGCACAAAATTCAGCGCGATGCTGGCGTGTGAGATGCTTATAGTCAGACACAATTGGGCAGGGTTATTTATTATCATAGGACTAAAATCTTACTGAAATGAGCGATTATCTCGCAGATTTTACTACACACCTCCCGTCCTAAAACATGCATTCATTTGCAGGTTATAATCTGCGAGATAACTTAGCTCAAATGAAGTCTTACGCGTTTTTCTGATCTTCATCATAAGGGTGTCTACTCAAAAAGTCTGCACTGACGTTCTGAGGGCCGGGAATATATTCAATCAGAAATGAGTATGGCTGTAATAATAACGACCATCTCAATAATCTGGAATTTTCATGCTTGGCTTGTGACAGGAATACGAGAGGTGAATGATCCGTTTGGACCACAAATGTCCTGCCATATAGATAAATCTGGAATTTTTTTATAGCCCATATCAAAGCTAGACATTCCTTTTCACTTGTTGAATAATTTTTTTCCCGCCTTGTTCAACTTGCGACTTGCATAAGCGACTGGGTTTAATTCTCCATCTTGTGAGGAGGACCTCTGCAACAATGTAGCGCCCAGGCCCACATTGCTTGCGTCACTTCTCACGATAAATTCTTGATTCAAGTCAGGCATTTGCAATACTGGCCTGCTTGTGAATTTTTTTTTAAACTCCTGGTAAGCCAATTCACACTGTCCGGACCAATTTATTGTATCAGGTTGACCCTTGCGAGTTAAATCCGTCAGAGGAGCATATATAGAGTTAAAATGTTTAATGCACTTTTGGTAGAACCCACACAACGACAAAAAAGATCGCACATCTTTCTTTGTTTGTGGCCTAGGTGCTCTTTTCAATTTTTCCAGATTCTTGGGATCAGGGGTAATGCTACCCTGATGTACAGTATGTCCCAAGAATTCCAACTCTTTACAACCAATACAACATTTTGTTGGCCTAGCGGTCAAGTTAGCCTCTCTGAGTCTAGTAAACAGCATATTCAAAGAGGTAACGTGTACCTCAAATGTTTCCGTAGCAATGAGGATATCATCCATAAAATTCGAAATACGTGGATTTTTCAGGGGATCCAACAATTTTCGCATCATCCTAGAAAACACACTCGGGGCATTTTTCAACCCAAACGGTAACATGTTGAACTCATAATGACCTTCCGAGGTGCTAAAGGCTAAATAAGGTCGAACCTCAGGCTTTACTGGAATTTGGTAATAGCCTTTTGCTAAGATCCACCTTAGAAAAATATTTTGCCTTGTTCAGCCTGGCAAATAGTTGAGTAGTATCAGGTAATGGATCCACCTGACCTTCTGTGACAGCATTCAGTTTCCTGTAATCGATGCACAGTCTATGTTCTCCCGAGGGTTTCCGCAACAAAACCACACAGGAACTATAAGGAGACTCACTGTGAGAAATAATCCCTTCTTGTAACAAATAATCTATCTCCTCTTTCAAAGCTTTTTCCTTAGCGAAAGGAATAGAATAGGGCCTCATACAAATAGGTGCTGGGTCTAGTAGTTTCATATCATATTCCAACAAATTTGTGTGCCCCGGTTTATCCGTTAACACATATGTATGTTTCTCAAGGATCTGTCGAACCTTCTCCCTCTGTCCTTTTGTCAGGTGATTACTGATCTTCACCTGTGCAAACGTTTCACTGGTTTTCAGTGGACATTCAAATGAGGTGAGAGGGTCATTTTTCATTTCGGTTGCGATAGACAAGGTCATTAGGTGTGTTCCTTCCTGGATTTGTCTGTCCAGATATTTCTTCAAAAGGTTCACATGATAGACTTTTTCCTTTCCCTTTTTGTCTATCTTATAATTTGTTCTGGATACCTTTTCCAAAACTGTATATGGACCCTGCCATCCGATCTGAAGTTTATTGTTGCTGCCGGGCAATAGAAGAAGCACCTTCTTCCCTACAGCAAGCTCCCTATCCTTCGCTTTCTTATTATAATAAGCAGCATGCTTTTTCCTGGCTTGTCTCAAATTATCATTTGCCAGTTTCCAACTAGTTTTTAAACGAGTGGTCAGTTCGTTCACATATTGATAGGATGAGGTAACAGTCTCCTCTGCCTTCTCATCGGTCCAAGTCCTTAACAAGGCTTCTAATGGACCTTTTATTGGCCTCCTAAATAGCAGGGTTGCGGGTGCCATCCCGGTTGAATTATGTAGAACTTCCCGGTACGCAAACAATGCGGCGGGCAAGTATTGGTCCCACGTATCAGGTTTCTCATGTGCCAGCTTTCTCAGGATATAAATGAGAGTCCCATTGAACCTCTCTACCTGGCCGTTCCCTTGGGGGTGATACGGACTACAATGAAAGTGCTTGGCTTAAAACAACCTAAAAACCTCTTCTCATAGTTTACCCTTGAACTGTGAGCCATTATCAGTCAAGATTTGATGCGGGAATCCTAACCTTGTGAATATAGTAAGTAATGCCTCTGCCACATGTTTCGAATCGATTGACGACAGGGCTACCGCCTCTCCCCACATAGAACAAGTGTCTACCAGAGTAAGGATGTAACTGTTCTTCCTCATGGTCCGAGTGAGAGGTCCCACTGCAACTCTCTCAAAAGGGGTTCCCACTATGGGCATTTCCCCTAGAGTTGCTGGTGCAGTCCAATGCTTTGGAGCTACTCTCTGGCATTCTGGACAGGATTTTACATATCTCTTTATATCTTCCGTTATCCCTGGCCAGAAATAATGACAAGCTATACGCTGTCCTGTTGCGCTAATCCCCATGTGACCACTGAAGGGGATAGTATGACCTAACTCCATCACCTTTTCTCTATATGAACTGGGAAGGACCAGCTGTCCGTGATCAGCTGAACCAGTGCCGGCCTTCCTATATAACAATTTATTCTTCATATAAAATTCTCCTTTATTAGGAGGAGTATGGCTCTTTGGGAGGTCCTTATAACACGGCTTCAGTGACCTATCTTCAGCCTGTGCCTTCTTCATCTCCTCTGGATGAGTATTTATAGGTTCATCTTCTTCCTTTCTGGATTGTGATCGGGTCTAGACTGCTGCCAAGACCACAGGTCTCTTGGGATTCCCCAAGTAGACATAACGACACCCCAATATCAGAGGGTAGATGGGTGCGTCGATCACTGCTGCTCTGATTACACCTTCCACATAGCGAGTTTTCACTGTTATCCTTGCAATGGATATTATAGCGAGTTTTCACTGTTATCCTTGCAATGGGAAGTTTCATGAGTGGTTGGTCCTTGGTCGCCCCTTGTATCTCCACTGTTTCTGTGGTATACTGATCTGGGTTCACCAAGTGCGAGCTCACGACAGAATCAAAATCTAAACCGGTATCATAGAGGCACCTAATGGTGACATCATTGCATACAACATCCTCACAAACTGGGGGGTGATAAGGTTCCTGCTGTCCAGCAGGTTTGTCCTTTACTTCCTCGTTCTTCCTTCTCATAGCAGCCAATCCAGCAGGTTTACTTTTACAAAATTTAATGTCATGTCCTTCCCTCTTACAATATAATCTACCTTGATGAAAAGGTTTTCTTTCATCATTCTTTCTGTCAGTGAAATGTGAGGTTTTATTTTTATAATCATTTCGAGGCCTATCAAAGTTTTGCTTACCTCTATTGTCAAATTTATTATAGTTTTGAGGAGCCTTATAATGATCTACTGGTTTCTTTTTGGTGCCAGCTACCTCTGCCTGGGCTGCCTGATACCTCTCAGCGACATTAATTATCTCACCCAGCCTCTCCGCGCCCTGTTCCATGAGAAACTTTCTCATGTCTGGAGCCATGGACTCTCTCATCTGTTCTATGAGTATCATCTCTTTGAGATCTTGGGTTTTCCCCAAAGTAGCCCATTTCTCCATATACGTTTCTAACCGGGCGGAGAACTGGTGATAGGTCTCACCCGACAGTAGCCTGGCATTCCTAAATTTTTTTCTATAAAACTCTCCGTTCTTTTCGTATCTTAACAGAAGAGCCTGCTTCAACATGTCATAGTTGTCTTGGTCATCCCTGCTCATTTTGGAAAAAACTTCATAAGCTGTTCCCCGAAGACCTTGAGACAACTTTACACCCCATCTTTCTCTTTCTAACCCATAAGTAGTTGCTAATACTTCATATCTGCTCAAATATGACTCAATGTCATCATCCTTTTCTACAAAATAGTCTAGATGGAACCCCATGGCTGAGTTGGAGGCCCCCTGACTAGCAGTAGCATCAGAGGTAGAGGGGCTGTGACCATTGTCCGGAGCAAGGCCTTGCAACTCTAACTCCCTTAGTCGCAACTCATGCTCCCTCTGTAATCTTTTATCTTCTGCTTCCCTTTCGGCAGTCAATCTCTTTTCTTCTGCCTCCCTTTGCAGTCGTTTTTCTTCTGCCTCCCTTTGCAGTCGTTTTTCTTCTGCCTCTAATTTTCTCTCCTCAAATTGGAGCCTCTTGATCTCAGCCTCTCTATCTAACTCTAATTTCTTAATCTCCCTAGCCTCTTCTACCTGCATTTTCCTTTCCTCAGCTAAACTATGTTCTTCCCTAGCAATAAATTTATCACATTCTGAAGTGACATAGTCAATCAAGACTTGACCCTCCATATTCATTTCTCTGGCAGTCTGCACAGCCGCAGAGCGAAACTTGGCCAAATCTGCCATCTGATAAATACAAAATGTTCTAACTAAATTTCTAAATAAATGCAAATTTACTTAATTAATTCCAGGTTCTGACACTTCATTAACTTCCCAAATCTTGGGCAATAGTAATTATGGGGATTCCGTGGGAAAATAGACTTCATGTTAATGCTAACCCAGACCCCAATGTATGTAGTACCAGGAGAAATTCAAATCACGGACAAGCCTACCAATATATGTAGCAAGTTTACTTTGCTGGGGAGGTTATGATGTTATACCTAAAAGGAAAGACATCGGTGTCTGTGTTAACCGTGTGAGGTCAAGCACATGTAGGCCGCTGACTCTAATAGATGATAATGTTGTATTTGCAGGGAACCTAACTGATACGGGTATTTGGGTGATGGTAACTGTAACTGTCTTTTTCTCTTGTTGAGGTGATCACTGGCCCAAGACAGTATCCATGTTGTTAGGTTGTAGTGCTGGCGTATGATGAACTGAGTGTGGGTGCGAATGAAGGCGCGAATGTGTTTAGACTCGTATATATGTAGACACTGCAACCCATACACTCACATGCAGTAGTCAAGGATGCTTGGACACTGCAGGCACGTTTCAAAACATTTATTGACGATAACACACATAGCATCAACAGGAACAGTCAATGTAAACAAGGTCATGCTGACCGGAAATCATCAGGTATACATCAGGTATTCAAAAGGCTGGTAAACATTTGAATATTCGTGCATGGTCAATACAATGTTCTTCAATAATGACAGTTCGTAGCGCCGCCCTGGTATCTCTGACTAAACGCGTCAGATACCGTAATCACTTTGACATACAGGTACAACTTGGCATTCCCCGCCAATTGCACATTATCAGGTTGTATTATATTAGCCTTAACACAGGCCTCGTTATGACGTCATCTGTGTACTTCTTCTGAGCAGGTTAACATCAACCCTGCAGTAATGCTTATGTAGACATAAATACCGCCAATCTGCGGTTCCCACAATATATCTTCGTCACTGGACTTCTGGATAATATAAAGACTAACAGTCTTGGATGGCTACCTTGAGCGCAAAAAATATCAGTTCTGAAATGTAGGACCGGTGAGCTGTAGTTCACAGACTAGGTAATCTTCTAACATGTTCTGCCACCGAAAGCGTAATAATGGAAAAAGTCGGTATTACCTGGGACCGAATCCTCAGAACATAATAAGGAACTCTGTCGTCATTCCGACGCACAGAGAAACACTGGGGAGACCTGCCAACGCAGTCGCTTCGAAGATTTTCCCCGAAAAACACAATGGACATTCGTCCCTCAGAAGCCAGCTTACATCCCGGCCTGACGGAAGTATCTCAACTTGGCGCTTAAAAAACCTGCGCATGGGCACACGCCCGAACTGTTTACCTTTGACCTTAAAGGTCAAACACAATGAATGCATAAACAATGGAGACAACCCCCAATCAACCTAACACAGCAAAGCCAAGACACAGTTACTAAACTTTGACCAGGGTGAGAAAAATACAACAAATAACTTGACATATGAAACTCCGTCGAAAATGATAGCAACATATTACTACACCCCCCCTCCCCCCTCCCCCCCCCTCCCCTGTAAAAAAAATGATACATTTTTTTAAAAATATATCTATGAGCAAGACAGCACAAGCATCAATTATGCGCTCATGAAAGAATGAACCTACTATCAGGTACAATGGACGCACAAGTAAAGCGTCTGAAGAGGATACAAATCATCTCCCAACATAGGAGAAAATATTTCTCAAAGCAATACAAATTCAGGAGGTATCATTAAAGAAACCTAAGTTGCTGGCAATACCAATCATATATCAAACATTATTAAATACTATAATTATAGCAATATACAAATATCATGAATTACAATGCTATATTAGCAACATATCACTGATGGATGGACAAAATCACATTTGTTAAATTCTTTATACATTATCCAAATACATTTGTATTACAATATATTAGGATATTAAGGACAGACCTAAGTCTGAAAGTGTATCAGGAAAACTAGGACACAAGATTTAATTGGAATCATGTGGGCATCTAGACAATATGTCCGCCATCACATTATCCGAACCACGGATAGCTCGCACCGTGAAATGGAAAGGCTTCAGAGCAATAGCATAACGAGTAGATCTCGAGCTCTTCAAATCCTTACTTTGCATAGCCGTAAGAGCTTTTTGGTCGGTTTCCATAAAGAAATGCGCGCCCAGAAGGAACCTTTGTAGCTTAAGAATGGACCAAACCATAGCCAACAATTCACGGTCTAAAACCGAGTAATTCCTTTCTGCCGCATTCAGCTTCCTAGAGGTATACATTACAGGATGCAGAGTTCCTGAATACTCCTGCATTAGTGCCGCTCCAATCCCAGTGGAAGAGGCATCACTACGAAGAACAAACGTCTTATCAATCGTTGGTAGTCTTAAGATAGGATGAGATGAGAACAAATTCTTAACCTGATCCAATGAAGATTGGCATTCTTGGGACCAACGCACCATATTAGGAGAACCTTTTTTTAATAACGATGAAAGTGGTGCCATAATGGAGGACAGATTCTCAATGAATCTTCCATAGAATTGTATCAATCCCAAGAGACTACGCACTTGCTTTTTTGTCTTCGGAACCGAGATATTTAATATCTTTGAAATGTTTTGGTCCTCTGTCTTCAACAGACCATGACCAACTTGATGACCTAGGAAGGAAATTTCACTAAACCCAACAAAAGCTTTAGAGGGTTTAGCAGTCAAACTATGCTCACGTAGAGTAGATAGCAATTCCTTTAGACCCAAATAGTGTTCTTCCCAAGTATCGCTGAAAAGACAGATGTCGTCTAAATATGCGATGACATCTGCACGATCTGATAGAATTCGTCGCATCATGCCCACGAAAGTCGCTGGGGCGTTCATAAGCCCGAAAGGCATAAAATTCCATTGAAACAGACCCCTAGGTGTCGAAAAAGCAGTCAGAGGTTTGGCATGTTCCGTCAAAGGGACTTGCCAGTAACCTTTCGACAAGTCTAGTTTAGTAAAGAATCTAGCTTTAGAAAGTCTAATAAGTAGATCATCTAATAAAGGCATAGGTTCAGCATCGAACTTCGTAACTTGATTTAATTTTCGATAGTCAACGCAAAGACGTATGTTATTGTCTTTCTTTCGAACAATAACTATCGACGAAGAATAAGCTGAAGTGGATGGTTCAATTATTTGCAGTTGAATCATTTCATCAAATTCTTTCTCGACTTGCGCTTGAAAATGAATAGGTATAGGGTATGGTCTTACTCTGATCGGATTACGATCAGTAAGTATGATGTCGGTAAGGACATCCTGAAATGATTGTAGCGTAGAAGACACTTGACGCTGTTCCTCAAGAGACAAATTCGAAGAAACGGTAACGTTTTTCCATGATTCCGTAGAATTAAGTGGAATCGCAGGAAAAGGTAAGTTAACGTCAGAAAAAATAGTTTCCTCATCCTGTATAACGGACAGGGATGAGATGTGACCATGTTGGACTGGAGAGTCATCCGTCGCCTGGAAAATAGGCTGCAAATAGTCTGGATGTTCAATAAACTCTGTTAGCATATTTATGTGAAAGGTTTTATGCTTTCCATCCACATCGACGATATAGTCGACATCTGAAATTTTCGAGACTATAGTGTATGGACCTTTCCATGAAATGAGAAGTCTGTTCTCTCTTGAGGGAAGTAAGACAAACATGGATTTTGTTGTTTGCAAGAAAAACTATTATCAGGTTGGTAACTTTTATTAAAGTTCCTATAGTCACTGGGACCAAAATGTTGAGGACCATTAAATCCCCTCCAATTCTTTAAAGAAGAACCATTACGTGATGGACGCCTTTGGTATTGTCCCCAATCACGATTATCTCTTCTAGCAGAATTGTTGTTATTTTTGCCTGTAGCAATGTGCTTAACATGTACATCATACTGACTGAGCTGAGTACGATGGGTACTAACAGTTTTGTTTTCTTTTACCCACTTATCAGGAATCTGGGAATTCGATGCACGGTTTCCCTGAGGAATCTTATCATGACACTTATCAAAGTCCTCACCATGATCCAAACTTGATTTACCTTTGTTGGCCTGACGCCAACTCCCACTAGAGGCAGTATCGTAATTCCGTGGGAAACTATATTTGCCACGAAAATTGTTGTTCCCATATTGCTTAGTATTACCATGAGCACCAAGTGCATGTGGCTGGCTCTTTGCATTTGTAGAATATTGATCATCAGCTTTATGTCTAAATCTATTCACCTTGGTAGTAGATAATATTCTATTCTCCAAAACAATATCTAAAAAACCATCAATTCTGTTGCGAAGTTTTGCAATTTCCACCTCTGCAACAGCTTTCTCTCTAGAAACAACTTCATGAACACTTTCGTTGACTTTAACATGAAGTCTGTTGCACTCTAACCTTAAGTCATCTAACTGTGAAGTTAGAGTCTTCTCTTTAACTATTCTATCTCTAAGATCGTTACTCAACTTTTCCTTTTGAGATGTAGTTTCTAAAACCTTAGCTTTCTCTTGAACAAGTTCAAGTCTGAGTGCTTCCATAGCACTATGATGAGTAGACCTAAGTTCATCAATTTTCTTATCTTTTTCTTTGTTCGCTGTCAACTGTGTTAACTTCAGTTGCAGTGACTGAATCTCAGTATCCTTCCTATTCTTAAACATCTTCATCTCCTCCAGAGATTCCATACTCTTCTTTATAGCAGTACTTCGCAGAAGATCCACCTCATTACTTAGTTCCAGAATTGTTTTTTTATAAGACTCCTTGTCTTGTCCGGCCTGAGCTTTTACTTTCTCATAGTCTATTTTGACTTGCTCTAGCTCACCAATAAGAGCCTGTTCTTTACAAAGAAGATTGTTCTTCATTAAGCTCAATTCAACTTCTAACTCATTTTTCTCCTTTTCCAGTTGAGATTGTTTAAGGGAGAATTCACCAAGTTTCGTATTATCTTCCATTAGTGCCGTCACTTTACACTTCAGCATATGATTTGCACAATTCATTGCTGATAACATATCAGTAAGAGCTTTATTCTCATGTTGAAGGTTCTAAGTAAGAGCATTATTTTTATCCAGAAGCTCATTTCCAGTCTTCTGTTTTCTCTCCTTAGCTTCCAGTTTCTGTTTTATCTCCTCAGCTTCTCTGTCTAATCTTTTAATTTCAGCTTCTATCTTTTTCCGCTCGACTTTACTTCGCTGTTTTCTCTCTTCAAATTCTCTTTCTAACCGTTTCTCTTCAGCCTCCGCCTCTTTTTATTGTTTTCTCATTTCCATCTGGAATTTTCTTTCATCTGATTGCATCTGCAATCTTAAATTCTCAGCTTCTGCTTTCTTTTGTTCAGCTTCTGTTTTCAATACTTCTGACTTTAATGCCATGGCGAATTGAGCAGTTGAATATTCTTCCAATTCTTTACCAGACTTACCAAGGGTTAACCCTTGCTGGATGAAGAAATCCAATGAAGACATTCTCTCTAATGAGATCAGAAACCTGAAAAATTAAACAAATTACCTTATCCCACTTCAATGGGAGACAAGTCTGTACTATAGACTTGTATACTTACTTCACTTTATTTCACTCTCTTAGTATTAGTCAAAGACCTTGTATGGTTATCTTGTTTATAATATAACAAATAATCACTTAAGTACCTGTGGAAAATAATACCTTTATATCCCACTCACTGTGGGCACAAGTCTTTTTTATAAAAAACTTTCATATGTATTCCACCTTGTCTCAATCTTTGGACAACAAGTCTTTTAACAAAGAACTTGTATAAATATCTTATATAATAATATTTTCTCAACAATCTCTATATGAAGAGTGTACCTTATTAATAATAATAATAATACATGACCAAGTATATGTATGTAGACTGTGTATGACAATAATGTAGTACAATCATAAATACAAAGATACAGAACAATGACCGAAAACGTTCGCGGAAGTCAAATAAACAATACAGCAAAAAGTAAAGAAAATGTTACACAAATGTGTACTGATGACCGCGAAAAGTAAACAAGACAAATGGCAACACTGTTATAAACAAAAAGGTGTAGAGAAATAAACAAAAGAAAGGAGAGACCTACAGATACAAACAAAACAAATCGAAAATCAAAGAATGGAAAAATAACGAAAACAACATTAACTCATGTCGTCACAGCTAAACGTAAATAGCAACAATTGTCGCTAGCAAATCCCAATTAAGGAAATTTGCAGTCCCTTTCGACACGCTCTCAATAGATAACCTCTATTACGTGGTATTTATCTAAAGGAGTCACCTTACCCAACCAGCCCGCAGAAAAACACAAGAAAAATACACAACAATCTCACAAGTAACATAAATATATATAATAATCAATACAATGTGTTGCAAAACAAGTTCAATCACAAGTAATAGTGTCGATTCTCTTGCTCCTTGCGAACACAGCAACAAAATGTCAAGCACGCACTGAATGTCAGATTCACTGTAGCATGAAGTGGTCTTCCAGAACATAAAGTTACTATGACCTTCTCGTATCTTGAGTCTTGCACATCGAATGTTTACAATTTCGCGTACTGTTTACAAACACTTGACCTCGAACAATGTAACTTGAATGCTCGGGCGTAGAAAAGTCTGTTGTTGACTGAGACGTGTGAACGACCAGCGGTACCGTTCACAAAAAGGGACTCGACTCGTATGCAACTGTGGTCCACGTAGCAAATGCCTCGATGCTAACTTCAGTACTTGTCATGTTGTTGTTTATGCAGCATTATAACATAAATGCTAGCACTGTTTATCTGGGTCAACAGTTGATGACCTATTTCTGTCCTGTGTAGCCAAAACTTGAAAGTGTAGAGTATGTGTGTTATTCTCTTTATCTGTCCAGCTTAAACCCACAGATCTGGTCCACCAGAAATGTAAATTTCTGGACCACACTGGAGACATCATAAATGTATCAGAAGAGCCCACGGAACTGGTCCACCAGAAATGTGATGTGCACTTGTCCTTCTCATGAAAATAGCCCCATCAGCTGGCCTACCAGAAATGTAACTGTCTTTTTCTCTTGTTGAGGTGATCACTGGCCCAAGACAGTATCCATGTTGTTAGGTGTGTAGTGCTGGCGTATGACGAACTGAGTGTGGGTGCGAATGAAAGCGCGAATGTGTTTAGACTCGTATATATGTAGACACTGCAACCCATACACTCACATGCAGTAGTCAAGGATGCTTGGACACTGCAGGCACGTTTCAAAACATTTATTGACGATAACACACATAGCATCAACAGGAACAGTCAGTGTAAACAAGGTCATGCTGACCGGAAATCGTTAGGTATACATCAAGTATTCAAAAGGCTGGTAAACATTTGAATATTCGTGCATGGTCAATACAATGTTCTTCAATAATGACAGTTCGTAGCGCCGCCCTGGTATCTCTGACTAAATGCGTCAGATACCTTAATCACTTTGACATACAGGTACAACTTGGCATTCCCCGCCAATTGCACATTATCAGGCTGTATTATATTAGCCTTAACACAGGCCTCGTTATGACGTCATCTGTGTACTTCTTCTGAGCAGGTTAACATCAACCCTGCAGTAATGCTTATGTAGACATAAATACCGCCAATCTGCGGTTCCCACAATATATCTTCATCACTGGACTTCTGGATAATATAAAGACTAACAGTCTTGGATGGCTACCTTGAGCGCAAAAAATATCAGTTCTGAAATGTAGGACCGGTGAGCTGTAGTTCACAGACTAGGTAATCTTCTAACATGTTCTGCCACCGAAAGCGTAATAATGGAAAAAGTCGGTATTACCTGGGACCGAATCCTCAAAACATAATAAGGAACTCTGTCGTCATTCCGACGCACAGAGAAACACTGGGGAGACCTGCCAACGCAGTCGCTTCGAAGATTTTCCCCGAAAAACACAATGGACATTCGTCCCTCAGAAGCCAGCTTACATCCCGGCCTGACGGAAGTATCTCAACTTGGCGCTTAAAAAACCTGCGCATGGGCACACGCCCGAACTGTTTACATTTGACCCTAAAGGTCAAACACAATGAATGCATAAACAAGGGAGACAACCTCCAATCAACCTGGCACAGCAAAGCCAAGACACAGTTACTAAACTTTGACCAGGGTGACAAAAATACGACAAATAACTTGACATATGAAACTCCGTCGAAAATGACAGCAACAGTAACCCACTTTGAATTTAGTATGCGTAAACATATTGAGATGCCACCAATGTAAGATGCGTTGCACTTTAAACCATTATATTGACCGCGATGTTATAAGGTTGACTAGGGATAGTCATGGCGTAGTTAGTTGATAGGCTGGGGCATGGCAACGTGATTCCTTTACCCTTGATTAGACTGACTTTGAAGAAGTCAGATGTGTTTCACTTCGCGGTCGAAGTTTATGCATTCTACGCAGTGTTTCCTCTGGGATTATAAATATAAGGCATGGGTCAGCCTTCATTATGTAGTGATGAAAGAATAAGTCATCCGGAGCTGGATAAGTATTTTGTTATGAATTCCTGGAATTATTAATATTATATCTTCAAACGTCAATGATCACTACCGAATGTTCGCCAGTCGACATTGCGTGTAAAAACGTTGACTCTTGATGAACGTACAAGGAGACAGTAGTCAGACTGCACTTTCGTATGTATTTTAATCATGAGATGACTTGTCTATGAACTGTTTGTATATTGTCATTAAATATTGAATGTGTGATGGACTCTCACACGGAACGAGTTGTCACCTTTGTGAATTAAGGTTGATGTTATTCTACACTCATCATTCGCGTAATATATCAGCACAGATGCTTAAAAAGGCAGACATTATAAGCATGAGTTCAAGGAACGAATCAGAGACACCAGATCATGAGTTATTACTTTAATGATTGGGCCAGCTAACCAGGGCCTTAATATACGTTACGCCTCTACATGAACACATTCTGTAACAGAATGGCGGCCAGTGTGGGGACGAACCAAAATTTTTTTCTAAGAAGAAATAGCTGTAACAGAATTGTTTCAGAATGACTGTTTATTGTGCCAAGAACTTTTCAATTGTTCCTTTGTAACCAAGACGCATGCGTACTACGGATGCAAATGACGTCACAACATGTCCAATTTCATTGACAACAGCTGTTAGGAAAATTTTCAACAATGCAGCAGGAATTGGAAGTATTCAAGAGAAATGAAACAAATACGAATGAACCAGTACTATGAAAGAATTATCAATAGTGCATGCCATCCACGTCGTTCTATGGCGCATGCTTACACTGGCGAAGATCTCATAATAATATATGTTACATGGATTTTTTTTAATTTTAAATGTTATATGTATGTTCAGTCAGTGATAGGCTGATAGGAATTTGTTCTGTTCTCAAATACCTCTACGGACGGTGAGAATAGTTCAAATCGTTCGATAGGGATCAATTGACTGAAATCAATTCGTGAAAAATCCACTAAATACTGCGGCATACTTTGTTCACGTTGGAATCAGTCAATATTAGCTGTTAGCTGTGAAGTGTTGTATATAACCGTTGTATTATTACTGTCCTAAGTTTCAGGTTTATTAATTTTTGTCTATTGTTTGTCAGATGTGCGTGAAGACTCATCTTACTATCGATTAGTTCTACACATAAAGCTGTTACGTCATTTGAGAGATTCCATGGTTTTGTGTACAATTTCGTAGATTTCCTGTCTTCTTCTTCTTCCGTCCTTAGCCAAAGACCGACCAAGCAGTCAGAGGCCATCACGCCTTGTGGCGTCTTAAGGGCAACAGCAGATTGATTTTCTCTGTTGCAGTTTCCCATCACGCCTAGCGGAGTCTTTAGGGCAACAACAAATAGATCCATCTGCCGTTGTTTCCGTAATCGGTGTGACAAGCCAACGGGTGATCAGCCCATTGGGCAGATTTCCTGTGCTTTGACCTAATTTCAGTTTTGTCACAAATTCTGTAACTTCCGTCGTTATATTTTGTTATTAATATCGTTTTAGTGTTCGTAAATCGGCAATTGTGGCGTAATGTGGTAATAGTGCTTCTTTGGTTTATTGTATATGTTGTTCTTCTCTAATTAATTTTAATAATATGATGAAATAGGTATATAATTATAAAATATAACATTGATAAATAATTAATCGAAAATATTTGATGCCTGAGATATTTTCTTGATGATTGCACTCGTAGTTTATGTAGCAACTATTTTTTCTGCCTGACTATGGCAAAAATATTATAAAATATTAAATAAAATTAATTTTTTAGCTTACATTAATTTGTAAGACGCGTCACAAGTAAGCTTTGACATAGTGAGTCACGGGACGATATTAGCCTTGGTGGCATAGATATTTAAGTAAATATAGACTCGAGATTGATATAATTGACTACTAATAAAATATATTATTATATAAAAATGTCTACTTTGGAAACTTTTGTAAAGATTGGGAAGGATTTCGGTTATAAAGGAGACATTCTTCGTGAATTTTCAGTGGCAGAACTAGCGAAATATGAAGCTAAGGAAGCTGAGAGAAAGCAAGATGAACGTGATCGAAAACGAGAAGAAGCAGAACAAAAACTTATAGCTAAGCAAGAAGAAGAAGAACTCAAAATTAAGGAATATAAAAAACGAAAGGAACTGGAAGCAAGAGATGAAATGATTAAGATTGCAGAAGAAAATAAAATGAAACAAGAAAAAGAATTGACACTTCTTCATTTGGAAGAATTGAGATTAAAAGCGCAAATTGCTACAAATAGCAATGGTGATAATGCACATAATACATCGTCATCCAACCAAACCAAAGGTTACTATAAGTTTAAATTACCACCTTTTAGACAAAATTTCGACGATTTATCATCGTATCTATTACGTTTTGAGGAAATATGTGAAACAAATAAACTTGATAAATCCGTATGGGTTTTAAAACTGAGTGAGTTTCTGGCTGGTGAACCATTAAATGCTATAGAGAATATAGATCCAACAATTGCAAAGGATTATGATTCTACAAAAGCGATGTTATTAAGACGTTTTCATCTAGATGAGGAGGGATGTAGAATGAAGTTCAAAACTATTCTACCGGATTCCAGTAAGGATTTCGCAGGGTTTATTTCAAATATACGTATCACCTTCAATAGATGGGTTGAACTCGCTGGGGTAGATAAATCCTACGATAAGCTAGTTGATTTGTTGCTTATGGATAAGGTTCTATCTGTTAGCGCACCATTTTTGTCATTTTTACAGGAGCGTAAACCACCTACAATGGCGGCTTTAGAAGAAATGGCAGTTAACTATTGTACCGCACATTCAGGTGCTAGTATATCTAATTCTCAGTTGAGAGAAGCATTACCTGTAGCTTCCGCCGCGACATGGCGTGATAATAATAAGTCACGTGCTCAAAGCCTTGACAGGAATTTTATGCACAGAAGAAGTAATGACAACAACTATTTTAAGAATAATAATTTTAACAAGTATAACAATTCTTCGAGAGGTAGATCACAATATAGAAATCAATCCCCTCAGTTCAGGGACAACAAATTTCAACAAAATTCGACTTGGAATAAACCATACAATGTCGCATCATATAACAACAATAACTGGAGTAATAGTCATAATGGTTACAGATCTAGGAATAATAGCTTCAACGATAAGAGGCAAAATAATTCTGTTGATCATCATCAGCAACGTTCAAATTCTCACGGAACACATATGTTTGAACACAATGCAGGGGCGGCTCTGACTAGCAATGCACCCCCAGGTAGTCATGATAATAATACTCAAATGCAGGCTTCATCTTCATGTTATGCTGTTGATTATAACGTGGCAAATACTTGCCACAAATGTAGCACTATTTTTCAGCAGGCCAAGGACACGGTGTTGAAGTGTGGACATCTTCTACCGGAAGTTAGTCTCTCTGCATGCAACGGCACAGGGTCTTTGATCTTTAACAAAGGAGTGGTCAACGGTACAACGGTATCAGTTTTGAGGGACTCAGGTTCATCCACCATTGGCATTCGACAGTCCTTAGTACATCCTAAATATTTAACTAATAAAATTGTTACATGTAGTACTTTTGGGGGGAACCATTGAGTACTATCCCACTGCTCTTCTGGAAGTACATACCCCTTTCTTTTCAGGTAAAATCCACGTATATTTATTGAAGAAACCTATTGCGGATTTAACTGTGGGTCGCATCTATGGTAGCAAGGATTGCTCACCGGGGGAGATTGAGGACTGGGAACGACGGCACTATTGCACTGACAACTCGGTAATTGTTATGGCTCAACTACGTGCCAGTAAATTCACCGCAGGTGGCACAGTATTTTCAAATTTTGGTCTTGGCACCATTTTGGAGGGTGATGAGAATGATGATGAGACCCCTCATGTTGATAGTGTCGATAACAAAAGCATATCTGATTTGTCTTTTATTGAAGACCGGGATACTAAATGTACATCAATTGTCAATAAACTTGACAATGTTGTTACCACATCTTACGATGTATATTTAAATACTTTCAACAGTGTTAAAGCTGCAACTGGTCTTACAAATTTCTTCTTTACTCTTTTGTCTGTTATCACTAGGTTGGTTTTCACGGTGAACATGAAATGTTTTCATGTTATCAGACATCTAGCTACTGTTAATTACTCACCTGTCCTCAACAATTTACTCCTAATCTTACTGGTCAGTTATCTTTTCATGACCATCTCTTTTGCTCATGACTGTGATCAAATGTCAGGGATTAATCACTCTACCAATGACATGTCTATGACGTTCATGTCCCAATCTGAGATGACTCAGCACTCTCAGTTGTCAATGGTCGATATTTCCAGTAATATGTTTGGGATGTTCCATACACGTGCTAAACATTTACAAGTTTCTTTTCACGATCTCGATGTCAAGATCGTCACTTCTTGTTATGATTCTGATCTCTTCTTATTTCAGGGAGATGAATTTTCTTTTCCTGACAATCATGATTCTTTACATCTACCTACTTGTCAAACTACATTAACTTGTCAATATGATCAGAGAGAACCTGATCTTAATACGAATGTAGATATGATCGACAGTAATAAAATCCATCATCTTACAGCCGTTTCAATTCGAGATTGAATCGATACCAGGATCGGAAAAAGTTGTAGCAGACTCCTTGTCAAGAAACCCAACATCTTCATCAGATGATTCATGACAACATATTTCAAGCGAATAACGAAAACATTTCTATATTAAACCTAGTTGCAGGGATCAAAAGTGACAGAGTGGCAACATTGATCAAAGTGGTGAATTCTCACGTTTTCAAAAATTGAACTTACGATGGGCTTCAACTTCAATCAACGAACTAACATATATGAGTTCAAGGCTTCTAGACGATGAAATCAAGGAGTCAATTGCACAAATGTGATGACTTTCATGCTGACCTTTTCAACATATGTCGATATCTCGAAAAGGATTATATATATTTCGTCTCAAGTCAGAACATTAAACGTAATCTAAGTCTTGTGATATGACATCGATGGGATTGCAGCGGTTTTGTGCTCAGAGACACTTGCGAGCGTTATTTGACTTTTAATCTTCCGGAAATTCACATTGATGATAACATAAAGATACACTATTATAATAAACTCATGTGTACTAGTTAAGGTACTAATTAAAATCTAATTATCCTACAATTTTAATTGTTTTATTTCATAGTATTAAAATGCTTAATAGTTCTGAAAAATTCCAACGTGTGAAGCATGATATACGTAATATCATTGTTCGTATATAAGTTCTCGAAAGTGAAGACCGCTGTCCCGTTAAGTGAAAGTGTTCATTCCGATGAAGGAAATATAATACCAATCGAATAATTGCTAGTCTTCATTTATGTATGCGTTTGTTCAAACGGATAGTTTTGAAACTTCATACTGTATTGGTTGATTGGAGTTTGGACACTAACCAAAGTCCACCGCCAAACGAATGCAGCAATGTAAAGCGAAACAATCCGGTGTAACGATCAATTAGGTACCACAAACTGATTTTTCATTTTGTATTTACAGTGTCTTTGTTTATAGATCTTAATTGATCTCCTTAAGCCATGAAATTTCCTTTTTAAATTTTAAAAATCGGACATCAAACAACCAAGTTACAGCATTTCAAAATTGTGGGGAATTACAAAATTTTTCAAACATATTCGCGCCGAACAAATTGCCCGACTTTGTACAATCATAACTACAGGCAACAAACATTTACCAAGTCAATAATGCTTTTTGTACAAAGTCATACAAGTCCTTTTTGCAGAAAAGAAACATGGGAAGTACAACAAATCAATTAAATGAATTATGGTCCATCAAAATTGACAAAAAAATGCAATTTCACGTCTCACTGTTGTGCTCACAAAGTGCAAATATGCATTTTCATGCACTCATAACTCAAAAACTACAAATAGGAAAGCTATAAGATTTATTGAGCTTAAAGGGAGCATTATATACTTGATGCTTATTTTTTTGAGCCACATGAAATATTGTATACTATAAAACTGCATTATGTGAAAATGGATCAAAGGCTAAATTTGCAGTTCGGAAGAAAAATCTCACGAAATTCCAAATGTTGTCATAAAATCAAAAATATTGCAGCTATAGAGCTGAAAACTTCCATATTTATGTAATTTTAGTTGTAAAATTCAAATCAATGGTTATTTTCTTGATTGAAACAACCTTTACTGCTTAAAATTTGATTTTTATAAACAAAGAAACATTACATATTAGTCCGTGTCCAACTCTCTGTCACTTGAGGTCAGCTACATCATTTCATGACTTCTTCTGAGGTGGTGGTGAAGTTGAATCTTCATCAATATCTTGTAAAAGGGTTGAATACAGTATCTTGACTGAACCAGAGAGACGAAGATGCTTTTTCTCCAAGAAAGTTTTTCTATATCGTATCTGCATCTTGAGGTCGTTGGCATTGCCTTTCTTGAACAGAGCATCCACATCCGCCTTTGTTTTACAATGTCCACCTTGGGCTATGATGGCATCAAGGATAGCTGTCTTCATCTCAATAAATTTTATATCCTTTGCCTTCTTTTGTCGATCATTTTCTTTTAATTTCTCCTTTATCTTCTCCCTACCTAACCTCTCTGACTCCTTGTGTTTCTTTCTTAATAACGACGCATTCTTTGTAGCTGCTGTCATGATTTTTGTTCTCTCCTCACCCTTTTGTTTCCCCAACCACTTGGCTGTCTTGTTGTGTTTCCACATGCTAATTGTGGATCTGTGGTGCGTTGTAGCATTTCTCCTTTTTAACATGTCGTAGTCTAAGTCTCCAAACAGCCTCTCTCCAACTAAATTTGTCAGTGGACATGTGTCGAGTACTTTCTGCACTTCCTCTTCTATCTCACCGCCAAACACACCTCCCTCAAGAAAATCATTAAGCTGGCGCCTAAGGACATCACAGCTCTTCTTGGCAATGTTGTGAAATGCGAGCGTGGAGACATCTGCTGAACACATAGAAGATTGCAGAAAGTCTACAGTGGAGGCATCTTCAACAGTAAAATCGTCAAAGACACTCACTGAGCAATCAGATAACACTGTTTCATCATCTGCAAACCTTTCTAATGTAGAAAGAAGCTTTTTTACATATTTAGGAAAAGATCCATATGGAAGGGTACTATTCATAAGTTTCCAGTACGGTCCAGTCACAGCCAGATTAAACAGGGCAAGAGCACCTACAATGGAGATGATAGCATTGTCTTTGATGTCTGCGAGGATGCTGAGCAACTTCAAGTTGGAGTTTGATGCAAAGTGTTCCAAAAAGATTTTAATGTGGTCGAGATGGAAAATCAGCGCAGAGGCATTTTCAAACAGATTGTTGAATCGATTACCCCTAAAACTTGTAAATTTTGAAATGGTCCCAATCATTTCACAATAAGCAAGCCATTCTGCCCTGCATCCGCTCTGCTCATCACCCCTTGGCCCCAAAACTTCTGCCGCTAGCCTCACCAGTCTGCAAGCTGCATTCTCAGAATCTATTGAATGCTTTTTGAGTGTCCCTGCCTAGTGATGAGTTTGTCATGTTCTTTATCTTGTCCTCAGTGACTTGCACAGCTTCATCAGCAGCCCTGCTAAGTCCCAACAAAAAATGGGCATTGCAGAAAAGGAAGTGGGTTGAGCAGCCAGCCTCATCCTCTCCCAGAAATCCCTTCTTAAAATCTGCCACTTTCTTGTCAAATAATTTCATGTTAGCAGCGCGGTCTGACATCAGGCATTTCATTTTGGAAATTAATTCCTTCATTGTATCTTCCTTAAAATCTCCATTGTCAGTGTAAACTTCTGCAAGTTCCTCCATCATTTCAATAGTCTGCTCTAACAATGTTTTGGCATCATCCACTGCGACTTTAAAAAAGCCCATGCTCATCATTTTCCCACAGTTGAGGATGATATGCTGTTCAATGTAGTGCTGCTTTTGCCTGCTGATCCCATCAGTCGCAAGTGTGAAATGACTGCTATTCTTTATTTCTTGAACAATATGATGTTTTGTGACATGGTGCCCTTCGTCAGCCATATTCAATGCAGTTGACGTGGATGGTAGGTCTTCTTCTTTAAACTCTGCCGAATATGTGCTTGCTCACAATCGCAACAACTTTGGAGCACTTGCAAGCAGGAATGTCAGTCTCTCCTTGTAACGACATGTAGGCAAGTCTTATGTTCTGTTTAAATTTATTATGGGTACACTCTCTCAGTTCATTCTTCTCTTTTTCGTAGATGGTGTCCAAAAGTGATGACAAAACAGATCTTTCTTCTTCACGTTTCTTTTTCCATCTTGATTTGAGGGCTTGCTCTGTGTTCAATTGAGTATTTAGCTTGGAAATTATACTTTGAAGTTCATCTTTTTTAGCTAGCAGACTTTTAACATCATCTTCCATCTCCACATTCTTTGCATTTGCTGCTGCCAAATCTTTCTCAAGTTGAGTGATTCTCTTAGTCAGTTGTTCTATGTCAGCACTTGAACTGTCAAAATCTAGTTTCAGAGTTCTGTATTCACTGCGCATTTCTTCGAGGTCATGTTTAAGTTGGTGGTTCTTCTTATACATTTTTGAGGCTTTTATTTCATCTAGTTCCATTCTCAATTCTTTATTACTTTCTGTCAATTCTCTGATTTGTTTTTGTAGCGAAGCTATTTTCCGGTCCTTTTCAGTAATTTCTTCATTTCTCCTCTGCAAATAATCTCTTTCATCTCTTAAAATATCTATCCTCATCTTCAAGCTTTCAATTTCTTTTGTTGTTCCATCCAGCGCACCTTGGAGTTTCACAACTGCTTTGTGTTGTCTGACCTCATTTTGGTTTTTGCTTGTTGTGAGAACATGAGGTTTGATTTGGGTAACGATTTCTTCATTAAGAAAGTTTTCTAGGACATCTCCCTTTCCCTTTTTATGCTTTTCATATTTACTAAAAATCCCAATTACCTTATTTCTTATCTGAGACTCACAAAGGTCAAGATCACCCAGTTTTTGTACCCATTTATATACAAAAGTTGTTGGCAAGCTTTCCTTTATGCGGAATGAATTTAAAGCTATCACAACATTGCTTGACAAATTAACTTTTTCCTGTACACAAAATTCATGAGGCTTCTTTTGGAGTAGAATTGTCCTTGTTAGACCAAGTTTTGAAAGTGGCTCTGGTATCACATCAAAAGATATGTGTGTGTTCAGAAAGTCCTCAAGTGAATCTCCTCTCAGGGCACTGGCTTGTTGTACTGACATCCGGCACCTGTACTGTAGCTGTCCTTTACTCACATTCTGTTCGGGTAGCACAGTCAGAAACCAAGATGTCACCTGAGAGAAATTTGTTGGGAGGGACGGGAAGAGGACAAATTGCATGATTGTGTTATTTTATTATTAATACAAAAAATGTCGGCCAAATTATTTTCTTCCTTCCCTTTGTTAATCATTAAGCATTTATTGCGGCATTAATTTTTACTGCATTTACCATTTAAATCATTATATTAATTATACAGTAGATTGTAAGTCACTCTTTTACATGGATTATGTCATTTGTCTTTTACGTTTTTAATTGTGAAATAAACTCAAAACCTGTAGAGGCTTCTAGGAAAGCTTCAACTACATAGTAGCCTACCGGTACTGATTTTTAACATCAGAGATTGAGAGGAAATAATATGATATATATTATATAATATAAACTTTACACAACAAGACGTACTAGCTCCCATGTTGCATTTTCCGAGTCCTTCAGAAGACAGAACTGTGCCAATAGTCTGTTTGTCACAGTAGAAATCGGTGGTAGAGCCGGACGTCTGCCTCTTCCCGTCAATGAAAAATATGCTCGCAGTGCATCATAACGATCGTCTCCTGAAATAATTGAGAAAAAAAAAAGGTTAATTAAGAGAGAGGCAAATTTTTTTTTTTTTTTTTAATTAACTTTCACAAATGTGTAGCAAGCTAAATTCTAAACATGACCTTTGACATCCATAACTTTATCGAAAGTAGGTCAACGACTTTACAAACTGTTAGACCTTAATTCTGATACCGAATGTTTAGAAAATGGTGATGGTCCGATAAAACAACCAAATAGCTACATTAACAACAATACCCCACACCCAAAATTGCTTACAAAACGAAAAAATCGCTGTCTAAATGTGTGAATCGAGGAGTCACATTCGGCTGTTCTTTTACTAATACATCCAGCCTCCGTTACTTGCCGTTGCTGTATTGCAAATAAAGAAAATAGGTCTGAAATGAATAGAAATAAAACAAAGTTCAAAACTTACTCAGAACACATATTGCGTCGACTTCCATTAGTGAAACTTTCAGTTCAGCGCCTGAGTCATTTCGTGCTGTGTTTCGTACAGCCGGCCCGTCGTGTCCGGGATTGTCAGATGGAACATCCGCCATTGTGTTTCCAAGCCAAAATGTGTTGGAGGTGCTTTGTTTTAACGTTATTTCGCTCTTTGCTCAAATAACGACGGTGTTTAAAACTTTGATACGATTTTAGCAGTTTGGCTGCTCGTTTGTTTGATGTAACACAAGTGTAGGTAGGCCTCCCAGATGTGTATTAAAATTCAAACTTTCTCATTCACTTCGAATTTACGATATCTTCCTATACAAAATCTGTACCTTGTGTTACATGTGCGTAAACCTCAGTTTCCGCTCTTCTCAATGGTGAAAACCGTATTAGTGTAGCATTTTTGAGGACATAGCGCGGACGCTATGAATGAGGTGGGGGTCCTTTCAAGAAATTTCGCTTTCGTGAGCGCCGGTCAGCCAGCGCACGGTAAAAGCGGTTTCATGGTGTTTTCTTTTTTTGTCTCACTCAATTTCAATGACACGCAGAAAGTTACAATTGACATATTATGAAAGAAGAAAGATCAAGGAACCAGAAGATATAATTTTTATTTAGAAAAGGCAAATTAATTACTAGGCAGAGTGAGGTTGAAAAGGGCCCAAACTGGGCCTCGCTTGCGCGTTACAGAATTTTCCGACCGCCGCGCAAGAGGCAGTTTGTTGTACCTAGAATTAGGTACCACAAACTGATTTTTCATTTTGTTTTTACAGTGTCTTTGTTTATAGATCTTAATGGATCTCTTTAAGCCATGAAATTTCCTTTTTAAATTTTAAAAATCGGACATCAAACAACCGAGTTACAGCATTTCAAAATTGTGGGGAATTACAAAAATTTTCAAACATCTTCGCACTGAACAAATTGCCTGACTTTGCACAATCATAACTACAGTCAACAAACACTTACCAAGTCAATAATACTTTTTGTACAAAGTCATACAAGTCCTTATTGCAGAAAAGAAACATGGGAAGTACAACAAATCAATTAAATGAATTATGGTCCATCAAAATTGACAAAAGATGCAATAGCAAGTCTCATTGTTGTGCTCGCAAAGTGCAAATATGCATTTTCATGCACTCATAAATCAAAAACTACACACAGGAAAGCTATAAGATTTATTGAGCTTAAAGAGAGCAATATATACTTGATGCTTAATTTTTTTGAGCCACATGAAATACTGAATACTATAAAACTGCATTATGTGAAAATGGATCGAAGGCTAAATTTGCAGTTCGGAAGAAAAATCTCACGAAATTCCAAATGTTGTCATAAAATCATGAATATTGCAGCTATAGAGCTGAAAACTTCCATATCAATGTAATGTGAGTTGTACAATTCAAATTGATGGTTATTTTCTTGATTGAAACAACCTTTACTGCTTAAAATTTGATTTTTATAAACAAAGAAACATTACATATTAGTCCGTGTCCAACTCACTGTCACTTGAGGTCAGCTGCATCAAAATTCCTCAAGTGAATCTCCTCTCAGGGCACTGGCTTGTTGTACTGACATCTGGCACCTGTATTGTAGCTGTCCTTTACTCACATTCTGTTCATGTAGCACAGAGAAACCAAGAGGTCACCTGAGAGACATTTGTTGGGAGGGACGGGAAGAGGACAAATTACATGATTGTGTTATTTTATTATTAATACAAAAAATGTCGGCCAAATTAATTTTTCTTTCCCTTTGTTAATCATTAAGCATTTATTGCGGCATTAATTTTTACTGCATTTGCCATTTAAATCATTATATTAATTATACAGTAGATTGTAAGTCTCTCTTTTACATGGATTGTCATTTGTCTTTTATGTTTGTAATTGCAAATAAACTCAAAACCTGTAGAGACTTCCAGGAAAGCTTCAACTACATAATTTTATTAGCCTAATGATTTTTAACATCAGAGAATGAGAGGAAATAATATGATATATACACTTTACACAACAAGACGTACTAGCTCCGATGTTGCATTTTCCTAGTCCTTCAGAAGACAGAACTGTGCCAATAGATTTGTCACAGTAGAAATCAGTGGCAGAGCCGGACGTCTGCCTCTTCCCGTCATTGAAAAATGTGCATCATAACGATTGTCCCCTGAAATAATTGAGAAAAAAAAAAAAAGGTTAATTATGCGAGAGAGGCAATTTAAAAAAAAAAAAAGATTACCGTTCACAAGCTAAATTCTAAACATGACCTTTGACATCTATAACGTTATCGAAAGTAGGTCAGCGGCTTTACAAGCTGTTACTAAGTGTTAGACCTTAATTCTGATACCGAATGTTTAGAAAATGGTGATGGTCCGATAAAACAACCAAATAGCTACATAAACAACAATTCCCCACCCCCAAAATTGCTTAAAAAACGAAAAACTTTCTGTCTAAATGTGTGAATCGAGCAGCCACATTTGGCTGTTCTTTTACTAATACATCCGCCCTCCGTCAATTGCCGTTGCTATATTGCAAATAAACAAAATAGGTCTGAAATGAGTAGAAATAAAACAAAATTCAAAACTTACTCAGAACACATATTAAGTCGACTTCCATTTGTGAAACTTTCATTTCAGCGCCTGAGTCATTTCGTGCTGTGTTTCGTACAGCCGGCCCGTCGTGTCCGGGCTTGTCAGATGGAACATCCGCCTTTATGTTTACACGCCGAAATGTGTTGGAGGTGCTCTGTTTTAACGTTATTTCGCTCTTTGCTCAAATAACGACGGTGTTTAAAACTTTGATACGATTTTAGCAGTATGGCTGCTCGTTTGTTTGATGTAACACAAGTGTAGGTAGGCCTCCCAGATGTGTATTAAAATTCAAACTTTCTCATTCATTTCGAATTTACGATATCTTCCTATACAATATCTGTACCTTGTGCTACATGTGCGTAAACCTCAGTTTCCGCTCTTCTCAATGGTGAAAACCGTATTAGTGTAGCATTTATGAGGACATAGCGCGGACGCTATGAATGAGGTGGGGGTCCTTTCAAGAAATTTCGCTTTCGTGAGCGCCGGTCAGCCAGCGCACGGTAAAAGCGGTTTCGTGGTGTTTTTGTTTTTTGTCTCACTCAATTTCAATGACACGCAGAAAGTTATAATTGACATATTATGAAAGAAGAAAGATCGAGGAACCAGAAGATATAATTTTTATTTAGAAAAGGCAAATTAATTACTAGGCAGAGCGAGGTTGAAAAGGGCCCAAACTGGGCCTCGCTTGCGCGTTACAGAATTTTCCGACCGCCGCGCAAGAGGCAGTTTGTTGTACCTAGTTATATAGGGTAACTTAGCGGTAGATTACATAAATTTTTTATAGATAATTTTATTGATAACATTAGTAGATTTACTCTATTCCTTTATTATTTACTATTTTCGTTTCATTATTTGTTCTTAATACTAAGTTCTAATGTATTTCTGCTATATTCTTTATGTTAATTCTTATATAACATGTAATTAGTTTATTTAAATAGATTCATGTCTAGAATATTACACATACATGACATCGACACACTAATCCGTTAATTACTTAAATAATTTTAGTTCTTAGTGTTAACTAACTTGTAGTCGTATATTATTTAAGACATTAGATGATAATCTCTTCTTCTGTCTTGACGATTGGCATTTCTTTTCTTCCACTTGTGTAACACTTCTATGACGTATGTGACATTATAATGTATTGACAACGACCACTGACAGTTTTATTCAAAACATCACTGGTCGTAGGTCCATAATTCAATTTTAATTGATATAATTAATTGCAATGGTAAGATTAATGTTAAAATTTTGTAAAAATCTGTATAACAGATTTTTAAACCGGGGCTGTCAGGGGAGTTGATACGGGTATGTGGGTGATGGTATCCCACTTTGAATTTAGTACGCGTGAACATATTGAGATGCCACCAATGTAAGATGCTTTGCACTTTAAACCATTATATTGACCGCGATGTTATAAGGTTGACTAGGGATAGTCATGACGTAGTTAGTTGATAGGCTGGGGCATGGCAACGCGATTCCTTTACCCTTGATTAGACTGACTTTGAAGAAGTCAGATGTGTTTCACTTCGCGGTCGAAGTTTATGCATTCTACGCAGTGTTTCCTCTGGGATTATAAGGCATGGGTCAGCCTTCATTATGTAGTGATGAATGAATAAGTCACCCGGAGCTGGATAAGTATTTTATTATGAATTCCTGAAATTATTAATATTATATCTTCAAACGTCAATGATCACTACCGAATGTTCGCCAGTCGACATTGCGTGTAAAAACGTTGACTCTTGATGAACGTATAAGGAGACAGTAGTCAGACTGCACTTTCGTATGTATTTTAATCATGAGATGACTTGTCTATGAACTGTTTGTATTTTGTCATTAAATATTGAATGTGTGATGGACTCTCACACGGAACGAGTTGTCACCTTTGTGAATTAAGGTTGATATTATTCTACACTCATTATTCGCGTAATATATCAGCACAGATGCTTAAAAAGGCAGACATTATAACATTAAGGCACAAGCATGAAGTTCAAGCAACGAATCAGAGACACCAGATCATGAGTTATTACTTTAATGGTTGGGCCAGCTAACCAGGGCCTTAATATACGTTACGCCTCTACATGAACACATTCTGTAACACTAACGCTACCTCCCTAGATCTCACACGGTCACTATTTTGGCTCTAGTGTCTGGTGTACCTAATGTCTAGGGGAGAAATGAAATGATGGTACATAAACACAAAACACTTTAATTCACTATAAGGAAATTAATAAAACAGTGGTTAAGTTTTTTCTTTAGAATACAATATTTTCTTTTTACAATTTAATCTGCCTGTCCCGCCATCTCTTTTGGACAGGTCTTTGAAAATGAGGATAAGATAGTTTACATAAATAGGATTAACTAAAATGTGTGGACACTTTGTCCAATAAGTATAAAGTCACCCTATCTCTCCTGTTGGTGTTTTCACAGATTACAACTTTATTATCTAATAGTGTGTGTCACTTGTTAGGAGGGGCTGTAGTTTCATCGCACCCCATAACATCCTGGGTATGATTGAAAAATACCAAAGTTTATTATACTTGAAGTGTCAGATATACCCAGATGCTAACACATCACCTGGGATTCTTTGTAGAAGGATAATTCAGTATGTCGTTGCAGGATTACTACTGTTACAGGCGTTAAAGTTAAAATATTACGTTAATTCAGACAGTAACTTGGCGGCACGCTTCTGGAAGATCGTTAATTGTAAGTCTTGCCGCAGTCTCTATCAGATCGGGCAAAATGTTAAAAGTGTTTAAAGTACGTCACAAGGAAAGCGAGTAGGTTTATACGGCGGGATCGTTTCTAAGCATTACCATGGCATAAAATTCAGCGCGATGCTGGCGTGTGAGATGCTTATAGTCAGACACAATCGGGCGGGGTTATTTATTATCATAGGACTAAAATCTTACTGAAATGAGCGATTATCTCGCAGATTTTACTACAGGCAAATACTGCAATAACTTCAATGCTGAAGCAGAAGCCCTGAAACAGGCAGCAGAAACTCTTATTGAATGTAAAGCACATGTAGAAAAACAAAGTCATTTTTACAGATGCCCGATCAGTAATAACAGCTCTGAAGAGCCATCATGAAAAAAGATTGAAAGACCTGATAAAATCTCTTGAAAGACTGGCTAAATGCTTCAACAAGTGAACAGTCCATTGGATACCAGCCCATTGCAACATTCCAGGCACTAAGGGACAAGCTTGCTAAGGAAAAAAAATGATATAGAGAAACTTACAAAATGGTAAAAACTACTATAAAAGCCACATCCAAGTCCAAAAGGGTAAAGAGATCACCTAGGCCATTTAAAAAAATGATGCATATACTCAGATGCACTGGACACAGTAGACTGAGATATCATCTATACCACAAGTACTTTCTTCTTCTTCTGCGATCAGTTTCCATTGCTCAGCAATCTAAACAAGGAGATGAGTTGCCTCCACAAATCCAGTCGTCAGCAGGAGGTCCTCGTGGGTGCCCCACAGTTTCTCTTCCATTTTCATCTCCTGGGGCCAGGTTTGAGCTCTCAAGTCACCAAAGAGAGGGCACGTTTACAGAATGTGTTCCGGAGTCTGAGGGCCATTATGGCAAGTGAACTGGTCAGTTGGGGCAGCTTAAATTCTGTTTGGGTGGGCTTGTAGTCTGCAGTGTCCTGTGCGGAGCCTAAAAATGGTGGTTTTCTGTGTTCTGTCTAACTTTATGATGGGATCTTGTTGGCATTTGCTGCCTGTTCTCCGGCTCCATGCATTTTTGTACTTTCTTTTGATGAGTGTCTTTGCTTCCTTCAGTGAGACTCTGTGGTGAAACTGTTCTTTCTGGGTGCTTGTTTTTGCCAGTTTGTCAGCTACCTCATTTCCTGCAATACCACAGTGTGCAGGAATCCACTGCAGTGAAACTTTGTTGTTGACAGACAGCTGGTTCAGATGTTCTATAGCTGTTCTTGTTAAGAGATCAGGTTCATTTTGAATAGTCTGGAGAGTTGGCATGCAGTCGCATAAGAAGAGTATATTTGATTCTTTGATCCTCCAGTATTTTTGTACTCTCTAGGATTGCAAGTAGCTCTGCACTGTAGTTTGTAGAGAGTTCTCCAGTAGCAATTGATTGTTCTATTTTTGGAGCGTTTGGCATTAGTATATGGATCCCTGCTCCTCCTGTCCTTACTTCTTCTTCTGAAGATCCGTCAGTGAAGACAGCCAAACACCTGCTGCAGTCTTGTCCAACCTACAGCAATGAATGGAGTAGCATATGGCAACAACCAACTTCTCTCAACGAAAAACTGTTTGGAGATGTCAGGAACCTTGAGCTGACTACTGCTTTTATTAGAGTTATTAATGTGGAAGTCTGAAGGCGAACAAGGAAGATGAAGATTCCCTGTGATTTATCTAACGAAAAATAGTCACCGTTTTACGGTAGATATAATTAATTAGTGCTGAAAACTCAGACCTTTTCCTTTGCAGTCTTCACAGTCACATGACACAAGTCGACGTCCAAAAGGCCAGTTGTACAATAATGGATATGGAGCTGGAAGATGCTCGTATTCTTCAGGATCAAAACAAAGAGGTATGTCCTTCCAGTGATGAACAGGTAAACAGGCTACTGGTCGTTGAAACATGAGACATTCTTGTATAGGCCACGGCAGTCCAGTTTGACGAACTCTCTGTTCACGACCAGGGCTAGGACCGATCATTGACGACACAACAATGAGAGATAATTTTACCAAGGGCCAGGGGTTACTGAAGGCTTCCTGAATAAATGATTTTTTGTTGTTGCTAAGTTTGTTCAAAAATGTTTCACTTCGCAGCATTTTCATATCCTTATCAAACACAAAACAGTTTGCAATAAAATATCGTTGGACATCGTCAGTGTAAGTATGGACTAAAACATTGAGCAGAGGTGATGCTTCATAATTTTGGCTGATGGAATGACACCTGGATCTTCCAAGACGGAAGTCTGTAATTCCATTGCAGATACACAATCCAATAAAACTATTTTGTTCAGTGTAGTTAAATGAGCTCCAAGGGTCACTTGTCGACAGTATTTGCTCAACCAATGGGCGAAATTCCTGCTGCAACCGAAGGTTAACAGTTTCATCTAGAAGCAGTAGTAAAGTGTCATGACTCTCTACATCATCGTGGGAGTTGAGAGTTTTGAGGGCTTGAATAAGTGCCGACCGTTGTTTTTTGTCTCTTTTGTCAATATCCGCCCCCTGGGATATCAAAACATCTGTTTGTGTATAATTATGGCTTTTAACAGCATACATCAGAGCTGTCATACCACCATCGTCTTGTGCGTCAACATCTGCACCCTTCTGTATAAGACAATCTGTAATTTCAGGATTCACGTCACTTTTAATAGCAAACATTAAAGCTGTCATACCATAATTGTCTTGTGCGTCAACATCTGCACCCTTCTGTATAAGACAATCTGTAATTTCAGGAATCATGCCACTTTTAGCAGCAAACATTAAGGCTGTTATACCGTCATTGTCTTGTGCTTTAACATCTGCACCATTCTGTATTAACAAGTCCATAGTGTGGAGAATATTGTCGTCGTCACTATTAAGTGTGTCACTAATTGTTAAAATGGCGTGCATTAAAGCCGTTCTCCCTTTCAAATCTATTGCGTTTACGTCAGCTCCAGCCACAATTAGGCGACGAGCAAGCGTCATAGCCTGATGACCACAGGCAACCATCAAGGCTGTGAGTCCTTTTTTGTCATGCCTGTTAAGGTCATCGCTTGCGGTAATCAGATATGATGAAACATCTTCATCTTCTTTACTTTCATCATCACTATCAATGTCCCTTTCATCGCTGTCCCAATTTTCACAGTATTTGTCATCTGGATTAACAGCACCAACGAGCATCAGTGCTGTCCTGTTGTTGTTGTCAGTCACGTTGGCATCAGCGCCTGCAGCAATTAGGTGGCGAACACATTTGTTGCCACACAACTCACTGGATGCAAACATTAACGCAGTTTTCCCTTCCTGGTTTTGTGCATTCACATCAACCCCTGCTTTAATCAAAATCTCTACGCACTCAAACGTTTTGATTTTGTCATCAGACATCAGCATCATGCGTGAAGACATCAGGGCGTGCATTAATACTGTCCAGCCTTTTTGGTCTCTCAAATGAACATCGCAACCAACTTCAACTAACGCTCTCAGACACGCTGATTTTTTATCCCGAGAAGCAATGAATAAAGCGTTCCTGCCTTCAGAATCAACCCTGTGAATATCAGCTCCAAATTTTATTAACTGTTCTAGACAAGTTATAGAATTCAACTTGGCTGCTGCCATCAAAGCTGTCGTCCCATCTTTAGAAGCAATATTAACGCAACCGCCAGCGTTTACCAAAATAGTTGCACATTCCTCCTGGTCATTCAACAAAGCTAAGATCAGTGCAGTTCCTTGTAATTTATTTGTGACATTAAGCTCTGCTCCATTGCTTATCAAAGTCTGAAGACAATCTATGCGTCCATTCTTGGCAGCTAACATCAGCGATGTCATACCTGCAGCATTAGCCTGATTGACAGAAGCGCCATTATGAATCAAGGTCTTAAGACATCCCAAGCTACCAACTTGATAACTGTACATTAACGAGATGGTACCATTATTGTCTGTATCTACTCCGACAGATCCTTGTACAAGTGTAGAAAGGCACAGCTCCTTTGAACTATGCATTAGAGCTGTCCGTCCTGTATTGTCAGTCTGATATATATTGGCACCTGCTTGTAACAACAATTCCAGACACCCCACCTGTCCTAGTGACCCCGCTATCATTAAAACTGTCCTTCCAATATTATCTGGTTGATTTATATTTGCTCCAGCTTTTAAAAGATCTGTTAGAAAGATCACTTTACTTTCACTTGACAAGGCACACATCAGAGCTGTTTTTCCAGTTTTATCAGCAGCATTTAAACTGCAACCACCATTTATTAAAACTCTGAAACAGTTAGTGCAGTTTCCGCTGCAAACAGCCATAAGTGCAGATTGCCCGTTTCTGTCTTGCAGATCAACGTCTGCTCTATGACTTACCAACTGCCACAGACAGTAACACTTGTCTTCTTTGGCCGCCATAGTCACAGCAGTGTCTTTGTTATTGTTGGCAACATTGACATCTGCACCACCGGCCAGCAAAATTGCTACAGCCTGAGGATTACCTGTACGAACAGCCATCATAAGAGCTGTGTCTCCTGATGATTCTAAAATATATAAATCTTGTTTTTTCTTCTCAGCTAGGTCAAGTTTAGCTCCAGCTAATATCAATTTTTGCAAACAGGACAGACTACCTTTAAGACAAGCGTGCATTAAAGGTGTGCGCCCTTGTTTATCAGCCTTGTTGACGTCGACTCCTGCATGTATCAATGTTAGCAGACATCGCTGGTTTCCTCCCTTTGCTGCTATTATCAAAGCTGTTTCTTTTTCAGTGTTGTGAAGATGAACGTTTGCACCAACTGCTATCAAAGAGTTCAGACACTCGTGCCTGTTGTATTCTGAAGCAATCATTAACGCTGTCATCCCAGAATTGTTGACCATATTGAGATCAGGTTTAAAACGAAGTAGAACTCTAGTACAATTGTAATGTCCATGACGAATGGCTAACATCAATGGTGTCTCTCCATCTGTGTTTTTCCAGCTGATCTCCGCACCAACACCGACTAAGCATTCAACACAGTCTACGTGTCCGTTGCGGACTGCTAATGTAAGAGCCGTTTCTCTGGCTGTGTTGGAAATATTAATATTAGCACCCTCTTTTAACAATAACTGAAGACACTTGATTCTACCATTTTCTGATGCAATCATTAATGCTGTATTGTCGTACCCGTTTCTGAAATCTGGATCAATACCAGCGTCAATAAGACACTGAATAAGTTTAGTATTTCCATCAATGGCGCAGGTCATCAAACTGTCCACCCCTTCACCTGAGCTAGGATCAAGAGCAGCACTCGCACGTACCAACATCTGTACACAGTCTAACTTGCTGTGAGATAGCGCTGATATCAGAGCAGTTTTTCCAGACTGACTCCTAAAATTCACATTTGCACCAATGTTTATCAAACTCTCCAAGGTAGTAAGATGTCCTTGTCGTGCAGCCAACATGAGTGATGTCATACCATCATTGCTCACTAAATCAACAATACCTCTGGCATGTATCAGAAAATCAACGCACTCAGAGCTGCCTTGAATCGCTGCCAACATAATGGGAGTGTATCCATGTTTATCAACACAGTTTGTGTCACTTCCAGCTTGAGCTAGAATTTTAAGACACTCCAAGTGCCCCTTCGATGCAGCGAACGAAAGAGCCGTTCTTCCACAGTGACTGGTAATGTCTATTTTTGCACCATATTTTATCAGAATGTTCAT
This sequence comes from Oreohelix idahoensis, assembly GCA_024509875.1. Taxonomy (NCBI): domain Eukaryota; kingdom Metazoa; phylum Mollusca; class Gastropoda; order Stylommatophora; family Oreohelicidae; genus Oreohelix; species Oreohelix idahoensis. The sequence goes on from JAMPIV010010167.1 coordinate 663,513, forward strand.
ACATTCAACTTTTGCACATTGGGATGCCAACATCAAAGCAGTCATGCCGTCGTTGTTACTCACGTCGACAATAGCACCCGCCTCCATCAAAGTTTGGAGACACTCAATATGACCAAGTTTTACACAAAAGATCACTGCTGTGTTACCACAATTGTCCATCATATTTAAAGAAGCACTGTGCTGTATAAAGGCCCTGACACAATCAAAGTGATTTTTGCGGGCAGCAATCATCAGAGCTGTCATTCCTGCATTGTTTGACAAGTTCACATTAGCACCAATGTCTACAAGGACTTCAACAGACTTGACACTTCCGACCAGAGATGCAAACATTAGAGCTGTATCCCCTGCATTGTTACACAGATTGACGTCACATCTGGCACCTTCCAGAAGCCGCATGTAGTCTAAAGCCCCAATCCATGCAGAAAGCATTAAAGCTGTGTTACCATTCATACACTTTTGGTCTACATCAGCTCCAGCAGCGATCAAATTTTGTACTGCTACCATATGATCGTCTTCAATAGCCAGCATCAGTGCCGTTTTCATATTGACGTTTGGGCTGTTAATATCAACTCCAGTGTTTGATAGAAAATTATTTATAGATTCCACGCTTCCTTCTATGGCAATCATGACCAGTTCCTCCACACTTCCTCTCTGTTCCTTAACTAATATTCAGAAGCAGCTAGTTGTGTAGTGTGCAGAGTCAAATACGAAGTGCACTGATTAGCTGAGGAATGTTCCACATATCAGTCTCTCTGGGTACTAAGTATATCTGTATTTCAGAAAGAAAAAAAAACGTATTATAATTAAAAAGATATGATTATAATTTTGTTATTTAGATTGTTGCTAGTATTTTAAAAATTGTAGGTTTAATATACAGATTGGCCAATCATATACGTCTGCTAAGCATGATTAAATGAAGGGCCGGTTGTAGGGTTGCTGGCGCCACGAGCATCCCTATAATATGTTTCTTCTTCTTTGTACACTCTCAGACGTCTAAATACTTGAATATTTTCAAAGAAAGTACTGGTCAGCTTGAGGCTACTTGTATCTCCATAGTTTTTTCTCCAGGAGTGCTACTGGTTACAGCCATATGTGCTGTCGCAGTGTAAGGGACGCGACTGCGTTAAACATAATCATGTAGATAGGACGTCATGGGTTATCGGGAAGAGTGACACAGCTCATTCACGTAAGTGGATAGAAGACTGATCAAGACACAGACCAAAGAATATTCGGGAAGATAGTTGTGACTAGAGCACAGGAACCTTCTATAACAAGGGCTATGTAAGGTAGTGAGATAGACACGCAGATCTCTTTTCTCTATCCATGTAGTTTAACAATAGATATGTTGACGAACAGTCAGTTCTGCATGTTCGTGGCACAAGACTAGAGCATGCATCTGCGGTGTACATATAACCCTACAGACGATATCTAACACCAAAGCATGTTCGTGGCACAAGACTAGAGCATGCATCTGTGGTGTACAGATAACCTACAGACGATATCTAACACCAATCAACTACTACAACATAGAGCATCAGAAGTGGTTAACAGACAATCCATCTCATATCTCCATGGCAAGCATACATCTTTTTGTTTTTGGATTGGACACACACTGAGGAGACCTGTTGATAGCATTACAAGACAGTCTTTATTCTGGAACCCCCACGGCAAGAGAGGCAGAGGTAGACCAAGAAGCACACGGAGAAAAGAGTTGGAAACAGAGGTGAAAATGATGAGGAGAACGTGGAAAGAACTTGAGACGATGGCACGTGACAGGAGGACTTGGCATGTGTTTGTTGAAGACCTATGCTCCTTTGCATGAATGAATGAAGCATACATCAGACGTAACGTACATTTCGATACGTGATAATTTAAGACTAAGAATTATGGCAAGAACTGTGTAAATGGCTTACTTCGACGAAAATGAGTATTGTGCACAACTTTGACAGGAAATTGCCATGTGATGGCGAATGACGTTTTTTGAGATATAATGTAAGAAGTTAAGAAGTGTTTTTAAACAATAAACTTTTGAATCGACACCGAAATGAAAATTGTCGCAGTGTTGACCAGTTCTTCTTCTTACACTCTCAGACATCCACTTGAATGTTCTCAAAGAAAGCAGTAGTCAGTTTGAGGCTATTTGAATCCCCGTAAAGCTTTTCCACGAAAGGACCTGGAGTCGGCCATATGCACCTTCTCTGTACCACATATAAGGGGTGACTTTGAAGCAGATGTTCAGCAGTCATTTTATCAGTGCCACAGTTACACTGATCGATAGTTCCTATCTTTAGCTTGTTGAATAGATGGTATCTCAATCTGTTGTGGCCAGTGCGGAGTCTGAAGGTTACTACTTGTTTTCTGCTGAGCTGGTAATATGCATGTGTGTGACCTGGATACTCTGTATTCTGTTTGTTTCTGAATCTGATAAAACTCTTTGCCTCTTTGAAAGTTATGCTTGCATCAGGCTGAGGTAGCTTTCCCTTTGCCAATCTGTCAGCTTCTTCATCGTCGGGCATGTTACAATGAGAAGGAATGCATTGGTTTGTTTTTGAATCGTTCACGTAGTTTATGAAACGCTACGTTTTGAAATATACTGTTCAGTATTTACAGAACCAAAATTAAATTTTAAAAGTTCAAGATAAAAGCGCTTGGCGCCTCCAGCCTTAGCCCCAGTCACCAGTACTTACAACTGGTCCTGATTAAATTTATTTATTAACATAAATCTTGCATATTCATTTATATAACAGTTTGAATGAAAGTTTAATGGCGTGACAACAGACTTAGAAGGCCTCCGGCGTAATTTAGTGATAGTCTCAAAATATGAATGAAAGTTTAATAGCGTGACAATGTTCTTAAAAAACCTCCAGCGTCATTTAGTGATAGTCTAAAACATACGAATGAAAGTTTAATAGCGTGACAATGGACTTAGAAGACCTCCAGCGTCATTTAGTGATAGTCTAAAACATACGAATGAAAGTTTAGAACTGGATGTGACATACATTGAAGAAACCTGCTGACAGCATGGCTGCCTGAAATATACCTTTGTGTATTATTTATTAACTTCGCCTAGGCCAGTCCCAAGCCCGGCTGAAAAAGGAGGGGGCGGCCTGCATGGAGGCCGTAAGGAGGCAGCCCCTCCACCATGCAAAGGCACAACAGGCCAATCACCTGTTTGCTTTAAAACATGATTACGCGAAATACAAGAGAGAAAACCAGATGGATTCTAAAGGCGACGAACTGGAATGGATTACGGACTACGACTTATGGAACTTGGAACACAAGAAGTATAAATGGGAAAGAAGAGGAGCTGGAGGAAGATATGAGGAAAGCAAAACTAGAAATTCTGGCTATTACGGAAACAAAGAAAAAAGGACAAGGAGTCATGGATCTCGATGGCAACACGCTGCTCTACAGTGGTGTACCCACATCTGAAAGAGCTAAAGGGGGCGTGGGTTGCATTGTGGCCAAAAACCAGAAAGATAGTATCAAGGGATGGAACTTTGTCTCGGAGCGCATTATAGTTGTAAAACTAAAAGAAGGAGAAACCATAGTCAACCTGGTGTATGGGCCAAATGAGGATGAGAGAGCAGAGGTCAAGAAGGAATTCTTCGAGCTGCTTCAAAGGACAGTGGATGACTGCCTAGATGAAATTATCATGCTCAGAGATTTTAATGCCAGAGTTGGAAATGATCATGCTAGATGGGGTGGAGTTATCGGAAGATATGGAGAAGATACTCTCAATGAAAATGGAAAGCAACTCCTTAGATTCTGCAGTGAGCAGAATCTGATCATCACAAACACAAAGTTCCCCCATAAGTGCATACATGCATACACTAGGTGTGAACCAACAAAGAATGAGAAGTCAGTGATCGACTATGCCATTGTTAGGAGGAGCTCATTCAAATATGTCCGGGATGCTAGAATCTGGAGGGGGCCGGAGATTAGAAGTGATCACTACCTGCTTACAATCAAAAGAACAACTGAAAGAGTTGCTCAGTCTAGGAACTGCCCAGCATCACGCAAAAAACCAAGTAAACGAACGGAAGAAATGAGCATTAAGACCTACAAGCTGAGAGAGCCAGAAATTAAGACCAGATATCAGGGGTTTTTTGCTACAGCGGTGAGAAACACAGAAGAACAACCTGATGACTTGGAAACCCTCTGGCTTAAATTCAAGAACATCATAAAGACAGCTGCTGCAGAAGCATGTGGTGAAGTCCGACTTGGGAACAAGAGAAAGAGGACACCTTGGTGGACAGAGGAAGTCACAGAGAAAATAAGAGAGAAGAAAATGGCATGGAAACAATACTTAGGAGCTAAAAACACAGCCGGACAAGTAGAGAAATATAGAGAATATGTGATACTCAGACCTCTACACCTCACGGTAGAAGGGGAACGACTAAGTAAGTAAGTAAGATACTCAGAACAGAAGCAAAGAACAAGGTGCTAGCAGCAAAACAGAAGTACTGGGAAGAATTTAGAGAAAAGCTAGAAAAAGATGTGCAAGAAAACCAGAAATTGTTCTATAAGACCCTAAAGAACACGAGGAAGGAAAAACAATGCCCTCTCAAATTTATAAAGGACAAGCAAGGCAAATTGCTTACTGCCTGAAGGAAGTAATGGAAAGAATATTTCTCAGAACTCCTTGATGGTGAGCAAGGTCAAGCATCAGAAATGATAACCACTAGCACAGAAGAGGAAACAAATGGTGATGAAGATGACATAAAGATGGAAGAACTGAAGGCAGCACTGGAGAAAATCAAGATGGGCAAAGCAGCAGGGCATGATGGTATAACACCAGAAATTGTTAAGTACATGGGAGCATCAGGCGACCTATTACTCTTAAGGGTCCTACAGGCAGCATGGTGCAACAAGACCATACCAAAGGATTGGGAGATTGCCATCATAACACCAATTTTCAAAAAGGGTGACAATCGACAATGCGGAAACCATAGAGGCATATCCCTTCTCAGTGTCCCTGGTAAAATCTACTCTAGAATCCCAGAGCAGAGACTCCGACGCCTAGCTAAGCCACAATTGGATGAGGTCCAGTGCGGATTCCGAGCAAACCGAAGTACTCAAGACCTAATCTTCACACACAGACAGTTGAGTGAAAAGGAACTTGAGTATAAGAGTGAGATCCATCTTTGTTTCATAGATCTGGAAAAGGCATTTGACAGGGTCCCCTGGAGCAAACTTTGGGACTGTTTGGCAAGCAAGAACATTCCAGCACCTCTGATTCATGCTATGCAGAGCTTCTACAAGTCTTGCAGAAATTATGTGAGGACAGCAAACCATAAGTCAGAAGAGTTCAGAACCACAACTGGTGTAAGACAAGGTGATATCCTGTCACCATATCTTTTCATACTCCTCATGGACGATGTTATCAAGTCATGTAAGGAGAGAACAAGAAAGTATTCAGTGGGGTACTGGAAGATGAGACAGGTATGTATTTCAGAGCTGGCATTTGCTGATGATGTTGCCCTGATTGCTAAATCAGAGGACATCTCCAATCTAACCTGCAAGTCTGGAAGGAAGAGCTGGAGAAGAGAGGGATGGTCATAAGCAGCTCTAAAACAAAATCCATTGTGATATCACGAGAAGAAAGAAGACATCAGATTAAGCTGGGAGAACAGGTCCTGGAACAGGTCGACCACTTTAAATATCCCGGAGCTATTATAGACCGAAAGGGAGGCATCAAAGAAGAGTTGGCCACTCAAAAAGCAGCAGCTGGGAGACTTTTTGAGGCTATAAATCGAGGATTCCTCAGCAAGAGAGAGGTTGGTAAGAAAACGAAGATGGCGGTATACTGCTCCACCTATGTCCCAGTCTTGACATATGGATGTGAGTCATGGGCAATGACTACAACCCATAAAACCCAGATCCAAACCTCAGAAATAAGGTATCTGAGGAAGGTGGTTGAAGTAACAAAAAGAGACATGGTTCGCAACCAGACGATACGTCAAGACCTAAAATCCCGCCCCTGCAGACCCAAGTAGAAAGTCCCAACTAAGATGGTTTAGCCATGTCTGCAGGATGGGAGAAGATAGGCTACCACGACAAGCATGGGAAACAAAGAGCCAGGGATCCAGACCCCCAGAGTCCACTGGTAGGACATTAGACAATCTTTGAAGGACCGAGGACTAGAATGGAACCAGGCCAGGAGGAAGACAGCCGATAGGATAGTCTGGCGCTCTCTCTTCCAAACCTCTACACTTCACGGTAGAAGGGGAACGACTAAGTAAGCATTATTTATTTATTTACTGTTTACAGGCCTCGAGTTTCCACTCCATATTTGTTTAAAAACATTTATACAATACCAAACCTACCCTCTATTCTATATTGTTCTCATTCTTCTAACATTTACTAGACACAGCATTAAGATCTTTGTCTTGTGAAATCCGCAGTCACCATAATATTATGATTATAATAATAATATTATATGTTATTGTTTAGCTTATCTTAATATCAACTCCAATAAGAAACATTATAATAACAACATTATCTTGTGAAATCGCCAGGAAATCTGACCTATACTGTTAAATAGAAAACTGCAGAAGTGATTGCATCTATAATAGTCTGGGTCGTTACTAGGTACATATCCGGGTTACATGGAGAGATCGTGCTAATGACCTCTGTCCACGAAGCACTATTTTTTTGTGTGGTGCCTAAAAATAAATGTCTTGACCAAAGAATTAAAGGTATATTTTTAAAGCTGTAATGGTGCAACCCTTCCGCCTGCCTCGCATGGATTTATGCATTTTCTGTGGCATTCTGCCAAAAAGTGATGGTTTAACTATTATTTCTTTATTTATTGTTATGTCACTCTTATTTTTGTATGAGGATTTCAGTTTCTCATAAATAATGTCTACAGCTCTATTGTGCCTTGGTTGGTATAATGTTTGAAATTTGGTACATCCATTCAATAAATGTGACACTGTTTTCGTATGGGTGGTTACATATTTTCGTGTATGTCTGTACAGTTTATAAAATAACTAAAGCTATCAGTGGAAAACGAGGTGCAAACAACATAACGTTAGTAAGAGTCAAGCAAGGAAATCTCATCACCACAGCACAGGGGCAGGAAACAAGGTGAGCAGAGCACTTCAGAGAAACACTGAATAAGGAACCACCAGAGACTCAGCTGAATGTTCCTGAGGCTGAAAGTGACTTAGACGTAAATACAGACATTCCACGAAAAGAAGAAATCATCACAGCTATCAAAGGGCTAAAAAATGGAAAAGCGCCTAGTCACGACAATCTAAATGCTGAGCTATTCAAGACAGATCCTGAACTAGCAGCAGAACTATTAGAACCACTATTTGCACAAGTCTGGGAAACTGAGACAACACCAACAGAGTGGAGTAAAGGAATAATTGTCAAATTGCCCAAGAAGGGCGACCTTGCAGACTGCAACAACTGGAGAGGAATTACCCTCCTCTCAGTTCCCAGCAAAATACTAGGCAGGATAATCATCCAGAGAATTTCAAAAGCAATTGACCATAAACTGAGGAAAGAACAAGCGGGCTTCAGAAAGAACAGAAGATGTGCAGATCATATATTTGCCCTCAGGAACATTAAAGAACAGTGCTCAGAATGGCAGAGACAGCTGTACATTAACCTTGTCGATTTTGAAAAGGCTTTCGACAGCATACACAGGGACAAGCCTATGGAAAATTCTGAGGGCTTATGGAATTCCCAGCCGCATTGTTTCCATTATAAAAAGCCTCTATTCTAACTTTACGTGCAGGGTTGGATCGAGTAATGTAACTTTCGAAGTGAAAACAGGAGTACGACAGGGATGCCCCTTATCAACATTATTTTTGACAGTCATAGATTGGGTGATGCGCCAGACAACAGAGGGCAGTCCAAGAGGAATTAGATGGACGTTTTCTACACTGGAAGATTTGGAATATGCAGATGACATTGCACTACTCGCGCATTCACATCAACACAAAACCGATAGACTGAATAAGTATGGCCAGCAGGTTGGCCTGAACATCAATTTGAAGAAGACAGAGGTCATGACACTAAATGTGGGCAATCCTGAACCAATAACAGTAAGGAACCAGAAGTTAGAACAGACAGACACATTTACTTACCTAGGAAGCATAGTAACACCTGACGGCGGAACAAGCAAGGACATTAACAACAGAATGAATAAAGCGAGAACAGCCTTTGCTGTTCTCAACAACATTTGGAAGTCTTCCCAGTATAGCACAAACACCAAATTAAGACTGTATGAGAGCTGTGTACTTTCTGTGCTTCTCTATGGTGCGGAATGTTGGAGAGTAACAGAGAAAGAAATGTCGAAACTGTCCTCCTTCCACACAATCTGCCTAAGGAAAATTCTCCGAATCTTTTGGCCAAACACCATCAGCAACCAAGAACTACTTATTTGGAGTAACCAGGAGGACATGCACACCATCATAGCTGGCAGACGCTGGAGTTGGGTTGGCCATGTCCTCAGAAGGGACCCTGATACCATCACAAGAACAGCTATGCTATGGACCCCCGAGGGAAAGCGAAAGCGAGGCCAACCAAAAACAACTTGGCGGAGAACTGTGGAAGCTGAGATGCAAAGAATGAACCACAGTTAGGGCACTGTACGAAGGATGGCTGCCGACCGAGCAAAGTGGAATCAATTTGTTGCTGCCCTACAAGACGCCACTAGGCGTGATGGCCGCTGACTGCTTTGACGGTTGGTGGTTATGGATCAAAGAAGAAGAAGAATTGCCAAAAAGGGTCTTATTATAAAGATACAAGCTACCTATAGCTTAGGGCTCACCATGCCTAAATTTGACACTGCCTGGAACGTTCGCACTCTAAACAAACAAGGGAAAACTGCACAAATGGCAGCAGAAATGTGAAATTACAGGACCAAGAAAAAACATGGAGAAGAGAGCTGGAGACAGAAGAGAAAATGATGAGGAAGACGTGGAATGAGTTTTAGCTGATGTCATGTGACAGGAGGACTTGGCAAGCATTTATTGAAGGCCTATGCACCTTGGGGAGCTAAAGGGTATTGATTGAAGATGAGAAGTCCTACAAAGATAAATTAATAAAATGGCTCTCCTTCCGGCCAAAAAATTCTTCATTTTTGGACAAGACTTACTAAAGAAAATAGAAAAGAAACTGGGAACTAATCTAAATATTTTTTAACTTAACGGATGTGAATCACTGAATTCTTCTTCTTCTTCGTTCACCCTCAGATGTAAACTTTAATAAGTTCAAAGAAAGCAGTGGTCAGCATGAGGTTGTTGATATCTCCGTAGATTTTCTCCAGGAATGGTACTGGTGATGGCCATATGCGTTTTCTCTGTTCCTCATATGTTGGGCACCTTTGAAGCAGATGTTCGGCAGTCATTTTATCGGTGCCACAGTCACACTCATCAGTAGTTCCTATCTTTAATTTGTTGAATAGATGGTATCTCAATCTGTTATGACCTGTGTGAAGTCTGAAGATTACCACTTGTTCACTTCTGATGAGCTGGTAATACATATCATTTTTTGTGGGGCCTGGATGCTCTTCTTCCCACTTGTGCCTGTACTTGCGCTTGATAAAACTCTTGGCCTCCTCATAAGTTATGTTTGTGTCAAGTTGAGGAAGCTTTCCCCCTTCCTTTGCCAATTTGTCAGCCTCTTCATTTCCAGGGATGTTGCAGCGAGAAGGGATCCACTGTATCACGACTCTTTTGTATTGCTGACATAGTCTGTGAAGTGTTACTCTTAAATCATACAGTTTAGCATTACTTTGACTTTTCAGAGTTGTAATCACTGACAGCGCATCTGAGAAGACAGCTACTGGTCTCTCTGAGCTTTCTTCTGTCATTAGAATTTCTGATGCAGTTTTTAGGGCCTCTGCCTTTGCACTGAAGTTACTTGAAAATTTCCCTGTTGCGACTGCTATCTTTTTTTTGTATGCCATTGCTTAAGCTCAGGAAGACTCTTCTGTTGCATTTGTTGCTGAACCATCTGTGTATGCATGGATCTAGGTGTTGCTTGGGTAATGTTTCTCTATATATTTTGTGGTTAGGACTCTCCTTTCTGTTTCATTTTGGCTGTTCTTTCTCTCAATACCAGGAATGTTTACTATCATTTCAGGGAAGCACTGTTGTTTCCAAATTGGTAGCTTGTGTGTAGTACATATTCGCGTAGCTGTTGATATTGCGTTTATGGGGGTCTGCTCTCATCTTTGTTTCTACAAAGTTGCTTCACTTCAGTCTTCCCCTTCCAAGTCCATTTATTCTCTGGTGCATTGGGTGGTCTATCAGCCTCCTGAATTTCTCGGCTTGTTGCTGGGCTCTGCTATCTCTTCTATCCTCCATAGGCTGGAGGTGAGTAATCTTTTCCAACTCTTCAATGGGGGTTGACTTCATACCCCCTGTTATGATTCTCAATGCTTGCTTTTGGGTTCTGTTTATTTTGTCAAAGTTCGACTTAGCTGCCATTGACCACGCTGCAATGCCATATTCTAAGACTGGTCTCACTCGCCCAGCATATAGCTTCTTTAGTACTCTCTCGTCTGCTCCCCAACCCATGCCAGCAAGTTTTTTCATGATTGCCATTCTCTGCCTTGCTCTTGTCCTGTTTTTTCAATCTGGGTTTTCCAAGTCAAGCGGCGATCAAAGGTAATGCCTAGGTAGTTTGGGTTTTCATCCAGATGTAGATTTTTCCCATTTAGCATCAATTTTGGAGATCTGTGGTTTGTTTGAGAGAGAAAACACTGTGTATGATGCTTTCCCTTCACTAATCTTTACTAGCCATGCTTTGGCCCACTCCTCCAATGATGTTAAGGCTTGCTGCATCTGAATGCTTGCTGTCGTGGTATATTCCTCTGAGATCCACGGGCTAAGTCGTCTGCAAAGGAGGCATTGTGAGTTCTTCTTGGAATATTCTCTGATATATGTCATTAATATATGCAAGGAACAACGTGGGTGGCAGGACTCCCCCTTGGGGAACACCCTGCCCCAATACCATATTCCTACCGGTCTGTCTTTGTAGTTGGACTCTGACAGTTCTATTCTCAAGGTAGTGGCTGATCCATTTGAACATTCTCCCACACACTTCACTTCTTTGCAGCTTGACATTTAGTCCATCTTTCCACACTTTGTCAAATGGTTTTTCTAAGTCCACCCAAACCACCAGTGTGTGCTTTTTTTCTTGGAAAGCGTCCTCAATTTTCTGAGTTATTTTTTTTTTTTTTTTTTTTTTTTTTTTCTTAACCAGCGGCACTTGGGCTTTCAGCCCTTCGGCCCAATGATATGTCATTGCGAGGCTGGGGAACCTGAGGACTTTCCTTCCAACCCGGTCAGGAGCTTCGCTCCTTCCCATCCACAGAGGGTTTATCACAGGAGCCGTTCAGGCTATTCAGTCAAATTTCCGGCCGTAAACATTTCTTCAAACGCCGACGCCCGGGTTTGAACCATGAACACCTGGTTGCCAGTACAACGCCGAAGCCATTACACCAGCGCGGCTCCCTTCTGAGTTATATAAGTGATATGATCTTCAGTGGATCTGTGTTTTCTGAATTCTGCTTGCTGTGGGGCTAAGAGATTTTTTTCTTCTAGATGCCACATTAGTCGGGTATTAATTATGCGCTCCATCAATTTTCCAACACAGCTAAGCAGACTGATAGGTCTGTAGCCATTTAGTTCTGTTTGAACTGTGTCTGTCTTAGGTATTGGAATCAGTATGGCGTCTTTCCATGCCTGTGGTACTATTCCTCTTTTCCAACTGCAGTTTAGGATGGCCAGAAGCTTCTCTTTTGCCTTTGTTCCTAGGCCTGTTAGCATTTCATTGGTTATCCCATCTTTTCCAGATGACTTCTATTTCTTTAGCGCCCTCATTGCCCCTTCCATTTCTTGCATTGTTAACTTTGCCATCATGTGTTCTTCTGGTGCAAGCTTTTTCTGTCTATAGGGACATCAATGCGGTTTGCACCAGCATAGTGTTCCATGAGTGCATTTGCAGCTTTCCCCCCTCCCCGAGTGCATATTTTCACCTTGTTTGATTGTGATGTGATTTTTGTAAGGTTCTTCATTGTTCAAAGCTCCAACTAGTTTCCACAGTTTGTTCTCTTCTTTATCTAGGTTGAGATTTTCTGTTGTTTGCTTCCAGCAGCCTCTTGTTGATTGGTTTAATGTTCTTTTGTACTTTCCAGTGGTTGCTTTGAGCAAAATGTTTGCCTCAGTTGTTTGTTCTGTTTCTGCCGTGTCTCTGGCTTCTGTTACCTCATCTTCAAGTTTTTGCAGTTCTTCATTCCAGTATGGTTTATAGTTCTTTCTTGCCCCTCTCAGAATAGTCTCCATAGCTGCTTGAAGTATTGCTCTATTAAAGCTTTCAACCATATTTTTCATGCTTTTGATGGTTTCGCAAAGACTGTCAGTCAGCACTGCAAAACTGTCTCAGTCAGCTCTTTTGTAATTCCATCGGGGCAATGGTTTCACTTCATGGGGAACATATTCCATATTAACCACCAGCTTTATTGGTCTGTGGTCGCTGCCTGCTAGCTGACCTAGTACCTGTCGGTCAATTTTGTGAAGGATGTCCCCTGTGCGAAAGCTAGTCCTGGAGTGGAAGTGGTGTGCCATCTTCTAGAGTAGAAACTGGGTTTATCATCTGGCCTGTTGATAAGGTGAAGGTTTGTGTCAATCTCGCAGCCCTCCACTTCCTCACCTCTACTGTCTGTAACCAGATATCCCCATCTTTCCAAGTGGCTGTTGAAGTCTCCGGCCACTATGCAGTTTGAGTTCAATATTTCCATACTTGCAAGTGACAGTTCTTTGCTCGGTGGACCATACAAATTGTGGATATGCATGTTCGTGTTCTTTATTTTAATGTCAACCCCTAAAATTTCCGACTGGTTGTTGAAGTTCACAGATACCTTGCTACTTGGTATTAAGTTTCAGGTAAGTAATAGCACACCTACTTTGTGTCCTTCTCGATCGAGTTGGAAAGCCTGGTATCCTCTTATTGAGAATCTGTGGTTGTTGTTGAGATGTTTCTTAGATGCAAGCCACATCGATTTGATCCTCATAAAGGCGGGTTTGTGTTGAAAACTCATGCAATCCACGGCAGAAAATTGAGTGTTCTTGGTGTTTGGTCAATAGCTTTTGCCCTTTCCCTCTGTACCTTGACTCCACAATTCAGGGGAAGGTGACCACCAGTAGTATTGGTTGGACCCCTTCTAGGCGCGCGGGACTCCACTACTGAATTCAAATCCTTGAATCTATAACCGTATGTGACTGCTATTAAATAAAGTACTGCATATAAATAGATGACAAAATGGAGATTCAACTTAAATGAAAATAAGATTGTGAGAATGATCTTCTATTAAATAGATAGGGATGTTAAAAAAAATAACTAACATAAGTAAACAGGTGCAAAAAATTAGAACAGTTCAAACCCCCTGATAGACCAACAGCTGAACTGGAATAAACATATAGATAAACTGGTGGGGTCTTGCAGAGGACTGGCATACTAAAGATGTGCATGGGAATGTCTTTTTTGCCTCGTTCAACCTACTTGGTTATTTTAGGGCGCATGTCCAAATATAAAAAGACATTAAGGTCTAGTTTTAATAATTCGTGCATGAGAATGGGAACCCAGCATGTAGTAGCAAATTACTATAGGAATAGCCACTGCTAGAGCATACGTATACTTTGATGAAGGCTTTCTGCAGGAGGGTTACAGCAATTATAGATAAAAGATAGTCCCTTGCAGAAAATGTCTTAGCTTCAGGTATAAGGTAACACTACAGATAAAAGATAGTCCTCTTGCAAAAACTGCCTTAGAGGTGTGAAGTGTTACAGACTTCGCTATACTCTGTCCCGTTTCTTATGGGGAGGGGGGTGACAAGTTCTCTACCTCACTATTTTTTTTCCTAACTCATGAGCAGAGTCAGATACCCATATACAGCTGGGGAGATTGGAGCATGGTGCCACCAGGTTTTGATGCCAGTAACTGTGTCATGAGAGGACAGTGCTTTACACGATTACCCAAATCGGATGTTCTGCACTCAATCTTCAACTCAGATGTCACGGGCTGTCTTAGTGTGCAGCTCTGAAACATGGTAAACAAGAAAAAAACAACCAAAAAGAAAACAAACACAAACAACAACAACTAATCAGTTACAGACTTTCATAAATAGGTGCTTGCATAGAATGACTGAAAATATATGACAATATCTCCAACATGGAACTGATGACAAGAACCAGACAAAATGTCAAGGGACGGGGATGGGGGGGGGGGGGAGAAGCTGACGCTAGCGGTGAAGGGATACACACCCTGATGACAATGCAGAGAGCATTATAAGGCAGGCCTTGTTCTGGAATCAAAAGAGTACGAGAGACAGCGGTAGGCCAAAAAATACATGGAGAAGAGAACTGGAAACAGAAATGAAAATGATGAGAAAGAGGTAGACAGAACTTTTAACTGATGGCACGTGACAGGAGGACTTAACATATGTTTGTTGAAGGCTTATACTCCTTTAGGAGTAAATAAATAGTTAAAGGTAGTCGCATAGTAGATACTGCCACAGGGGAGTGAAGTGTTAGAGACTTCACCATACTTGGTCCAGCATCAAGAGGTGCATTTTCCTACCCTAACTCAAAGTCAGGTAACCATTTACAGCTGGGTAGACTAGAGTGTGTCGGTACCATGATTCGAACCCAGAACCTTTTTTCTCCATTCTGTCAAGTGGATGTTACCGTGAGGGGTAATGATGATGCTTACTTACTTAGTCGTTCCCCTTCTACTGTGAGGTGTAGAGGTTTGGAAGAGAGCGCCAGACTATCCTATCGGCTGTCTTCCTCCTGGCCTGGTTCCATTCTAGTCCTCGGTCCTTCAAAGATTGTCTAATGTTGTCCTCCCAGCGGACTCTTGGTCGTCCTCGGGGTCTGGATCCTTGGCTCTTTGTTTCCCATGCTTGTCGTGGTATCCGATCTTCTCCCATTCTGCAGACATGACCAAACCATCTTAATTGGGATTGTTCTACTTGGGTCTGCAGGGGGTAGGATTTAAGGCCTTGACATATCGTCTGGTTGTGTACCATGTCTCTTCTTGTTACTTCAACCATCTTCCTCAGATACCTCATTTCTGAGGTTTGGATCTGGCTTTTATGGGTTGTAGTCATTGCCCATGACTCGCATCCATATGTCAAGACTGGGACATAGGTGGAGCGGTATACAGCCATCTTCGTTTTCTTACCAACCTCTATCTTGCTGAGGAATCCTCGATTTATGGCCTGAAAAAGTCTCCCAGCTGCTGCTTTTCGAGTGGCCAACTCTTCTTTGATGCCTCCCTTTCGGTCTATAATAGCTCTGAGGTATTTAAAGTGGTCGACCTGCTCCAGGACCTGTTCTCCCAGCTTAATCTGATGTCTTCTTGCATGATTGTGTAGTTAGTATCTAGTAGGAGTATGAAGGGATTATTGTTGACTGTGATATGATTATTGTATGATTACCCATATACGCAGACCTGCATGAACACACACACACACATGGTTATTTAAGTGCATATACTTGCATATTTTCACACATATGTATGTATTATAACGTAGATGATGTTTGTCCATTAGTACGATGCTAGTTTATTTTGTTTCATTTTATTTCAGAGAGTCCAGCAGTCTGTGCTGGGTTATTATATGGTGTTACCTAAATAGCTTGGTTATATGGTGGTGCTTAGGAATTGTCTTCAAAGTAAACTTGTGGACAACATTGTTTCTGTATGATTCATGTGCTACCTGATAGGGTTTCATTAATAAGTGATAGGGATGCCCCTTATCAATCACTCTATTTTTAACAGTCATAGACTGGGTGATGCGCCAGACAACAGAGGGCAATCCAAGAGGAATAAGATGGACTAATTTACTACATTGGAAGATCTGGAATATGCAGATGACATTGCACTGCTAGCACATTCACATCAACACATCCAGGAAAAGACGGATAGACTTAATAAGTATTGCCAGCAGGTGGGCTTGAACATCAACCTAAAGAAGACAGAGGTCATGATGCTCAATGTGAGCAACCCTGAGCCCATATCAGTAAGAAATCAGCAACTGGAGCAGACAGATGCCTTCACATACCTAGGATGCATAGTAACACCAGACGGCGGAGCAAGCAAAGACATTAACAGAATGAACAAAGCAAGAACAGCCTTTTTTAGTCTAAACAACATCTGGAAGTCCTCTCAGTACAGCACAAGCACAAAATTAGGATTATATCACAGCTGTGTGCTCTCTGTGCTTCTCTATGGCACGGAGAGCTGGAGAGTTACAGAGAAGGAAATGTTGAAATTGTCCTCTTTTCACACAACATGCCTAAGAAAAATTCTCCGAATCTTTTGGCCAAATACCATCACCAACCAAGATCTGCTTACTCGGAGTAAGCAAGAGGACATGCACACCATCATAGCTGGCAGACGCTGGAGCTGGGTTGGCCATGTCCTCAGAACAGACCCTGATGCCATCACAAGAACAGCTATGCTATGGACCCCTGAAGGAAAACGAAAGAGAGGCCGACCAAAAACAACTTGGCGGAGGACTGTGGAGGCTGAGATGCAAAGAATGAACCAGAGTTGGGGCACTGTATGAAGGACGGCCACCGACCGAGCAAAGTGGAATCAATTTGTTGTTGCCCTACAAGGTGTAATGGCCACTGACTGCTTTGACGGTCGGTGGCTAAGGATCAAAGAAGACACATATACGCAGACCTACATGAACACACACACACACATTGTCATTTAAGTGCATGTACTTGCATATTTTCACACATATGTATGTATTATAACATAGATGATGTTTGTCCATTAGTACGATGATAGTTTATTTTGTTTCATTTTATTTCAGCGAGTCCAGCAGTCTGTGCTGGGTTATTATATGGTGTTACCTAAATAGCTTGGTTATATATGGTGTTGCTTAGGAATTGCCTTCAAAGTAAACTTGTGGACAACATTGTTTCTGTATGATTCATGTGCTACCTGATAGGGTTTCATTAATAAAAGTGGGACCCCTGTCATCAAGAAAGTTTTTCTGTGACTGCGGAACGTGTGGAAAGTAGGCCAGAGAGAGTGACAACAACATTACACATGAATTCTTATTCTTCTTCACACATTGTCTTCGCACTGTTACATCAGAATGGAAACTAAACGAAAATTGATAAATAGTATATTCTTACCAACTCTGCTATTATTGTTAAACATGGCCCCTGTCCACGTCACATGAAAAATCAAACAATGCAAGATTAGATGCTTAACTCATTCTAACCCAGGCATTTTTTCGGTTTTACCCAGGACCCAATATGCAGACATTTTTTTTTTCTACAAGTGATGTTTTGAAACAGGCACTAGACACATATTAATTTAGTAGATATGTGTATTAAGTATCAAACTTTATGAAAGTGGCTGCAGAATGTTGTGAAATACTGTTGAGTTCTTATGTGATGTTATGATTGTTTGTTATATCTTGTGAAGTGTAGAAACAATAAAAAATCAAAGTAAAAAATGAATATAAATTATGCACATACACGTAAATATTTCAGCTGTACTTGATCCCTTGGTAGTAAAACACCAATAATTGAAACGTACATCCAGTTGACAACTAGTTCAAGAAGTTTGATTAAAAAAATGAAAATTGTAATTTAGGACATAAATTTTTTTGTGAAGTTACATATTGCTGAACTTGAATCTCACTTACACATTCCTGTCCCATGCAAATTAAATTTATTTATTACTTAAAAATATCACGTTTGTTCAACGTCCTTATCGGAATCGAACATAGGTTATGATCGCTAGCGATGTCGCTAAAATTCATTTATAAATTATATATTTAGGTTGAGTCGTTAATTATTTACGTGTGTTATGTATGTGACTACACTACATGTAGCCTAAACAAACAACCCTATGACGTCATTAATTGATAAAAGTATGCAAAAACTAAGCACCAATATAATTATTTCCCTACCAGTTCAAAATACGATATCCACAGGAAGTATTTAGGCTACACTCTATGGCCACTTATTTTTTGTTCAATTTCGGAATCTTATAAAGCGGGCGTACCACGCGGCCTGCGGCTAGATCCAAAGTAACTCTAGCAAAGGAAATAAAGCATAGGCTACAATTCTAACTTCATAGGCCTAGGCCTACACCTTTTTTTCGCTCAAAAACATGTGCCGGATGTAGGCTAATGAAATAATTTTAAACTGGCTTATCGTCAGATATTCTATAGTTTTCCGCACACACTTTGGTGCGCCATACGCCAGAATGAGTTAAGAAGAACTATACAAGAAGAGATAGAATGAGAAATGATGCTATCAGAAAAATTAGCCTAAGCTATAGGAACTACATCCTGCATCAAATATATAACCTAGAGACCAAAAATTAAGTGGTTTGGTTATCTTATGAGAATGGAGCCCGATAAATTACCAATGCGTGCCTATAGAATCAGCAATCCACGTCGTATGACTAATCTTTACCTTTAGTGTCGTCGAGTATGTAGGTTATAATATGACCAGATGGCTAGCCTAATGTTCACATTTAGCGCCAGCTTGTGTTATTGTAACTTTTCGTTTACTTTGTACTTGGTATCGGAGTTTACAAGAAAGTATCGCATTGCAAACATTCGTACGAAATATATTTCGACTTTAAGTAAGATTTCTCTTGTTTGTTGCCATGGCTGCACGAACAACAATAGTTGGTGCCAACAGTATTCTCAATGCTGGTGAAATACGGGCTGAACATTGAAACATGTTAATCCTGTATGAAGAAGTAAGAGATACGGGAGCTGCTTAAAATGGCTGGAAAGCAGGCGTATGATAAGAAACGCAATTCAGTGTATTCGCTGTTCCCAACAAGCAGTTCTTAAAAACCATGACAGAGGTATTGATGGAAAACGCTGGAGGTGCAGGCCATGCAATAAATCTTTTAATGTCGGGGGTGGCTCTATTCTTATTTTGCAAAGAGTCATCTCAAATTACAATAGATAGTACTTATTATATATTTATGGACACTAGATACACACAGCATTCGGATACCGCAGGAAGTAAACATTAGTAAATTGATTTTAGTGGACTGGTGCAATTTTTGTCGAGAGGAATTTTTTTTTTTTTTTAATTTAAATATTAATGAAGAAAAATATCTCGTTCAACCTCTGATGGGTTATAATTAGGACATATATTATTTTCAATTGAAAATTATATGAACAACTGCCGATATGAGAAAGTGGCATCACATTTGTCATTGTAAATAGGGAAAATCACAATTACCAATTATGCTTGTATGTTAAAAAAAAAAAACGAACAAAATCAAACAGAAACTCTGAACAAGGCTAATATTAAGGTAAATGGGTATAAATGCCTGGTAGTTCCAGTTATATAACTGACTTTAACATATATTTAACTGATTTGCATCTGTTAAAAGTCATATGCATTGTAAGAACAGCATTAGACCTTCACATTCCCAACACACTATATATTAACCTTTGTTCGTGTTAAATATTGTTTGTGGAAAGTGGCTAGCACAAAGACCACATGAGATTGGGTGGATGACAGATAGTGGCGAACCTATTGTAGTGGAAATTGACGAATTGAAATTCTTCCACAGAAAATATCACAGAGGTTAGTGGTACGAAGGCCACTGGGTGTTTGGTGGTATTGAGAAGCTGTCAAAGAAATGTATCTTGTTTGAAGTTCCTGATCGCACATCAGGAACACTTGAAGGTGTTATAGAACGATAAATTCGACTAGGACATTATATTGTATCAGACGGATGGGGGGTCATACGATACCATTGCTATGTTAAATAGTGGTGTTTATTTGCATTATGTGGTGGTGCATGGTGCTAAATGTAATTACCTCATAGCATACTATTGCTTATTGTTTCCTGTGTGTGGTGTCGTACAGATAGGTTGAGAGTTATTTTTAGCCCGTCTGAGTAGAGTGGATGGTGATAAGTACGTGAGAAAAAGATGTGAGAAATAGATTTCACGAGTGATAGCTTAAGGAGAAGATATGTCTCTAGAATGAGTAAGTTTCTCTATTCCAGGCTATCTATACGACTATAATTTAGTACAAGACAACCTTGCCCTCCTCATGCATATAAATATAAGTTTAACTACACACACACAGCTATGTGACAACAAGACAAACAAACGTGAAAAAACTACGGTTAATTGGGTATGGGTATGACCAACACAGAAAGGTAAGTTTTCTTTTGTTGTTTATTATATTTTAAACTTGATAACACCAAATATCTAAAAAAGAAGATCAAATGAAAAAGAAAACAGGTTTACATACATATGAAATAGCAGAATAAATGTGCCCTCCCCCTATTGAGAAAAGAACTCAAAAAGTTAATAATCCAAAATACAAAGGTTAGCACTATGTTACAGAGTAGACAGTAAAGTAAACAAAGTTCCTACTAAATGCTACACAGTAAAGTAAACAAGTTTAAGCAAAATCCAATGTTGGTAAAGTTCCTGTAACCAAGAAAATTATTCACTCTTTCTCTGTCATACAGTGGCCTTTCAATCACGCTTACCTACTCTTGGTGATATCCCTTGGAAATACAATTATCCTGAATTTAAAACTTCCAGGTTTAATTTCCAAATTGGCCCCAATCCATCCTCTTAAAAAATCAAGTCTAGCGAGGTGGACGCCGAATCTGGTGTTTTAATTTTCCCTTGATGAACAAAATGTCACCGCGAATAGTTAGTGTAGCAAAACGTGCTCTTGAGGTTCACAGTTAAAAAGGAGGAAATACTTCCAGTATTGGGAAACATCTAGTTGCAAAAATGTCACAAATGATGATGATGGTAATCCTATCGGCTGACTCTATGGGAGAGTGCCGATTCTGAAAGAAGCGTAACTTTCTGAATAAATCTTCTCACATACGAATGTCAGAAGTCGGGAGTATAAATGTTGTTTTGTATACCCCAGTGGGCTGATAAAACTGAATAATATTGCTGGGTTTGGTAAGTCCAGTTTACATTTACAAGTTAAAATGTTTCTCATGTATCGCTGGCACACTTGCTCACAAATGAAATTGGTGACGCATAAGCCAAGAAAAAGACAACATTAACCAATCAGTAAAGGAAAAAAAGACCAAACAGACCGCTGGACGCCCTTGTGATCAGGTCTGCTAGGAATTAAAATAAACATTTATGGAAAAATGCTACTATTCTATATAGTATGCACACAGACGGGGACAAGACGATCTCCACCATTCCTGATTAAATTTAAAAGGCACACAGTGTCTTTAGCCTACCTTATCGCGCGTCGCTTAGCGAGTACAGGTTTGGTTGAGTTATGCATCTCTTCCCTTCCTGCCCCCTGTCAACGATCAGCATACAACAATGTCAATTAATATTTAATGATCTATATGCGCACTTACACAACGTATCGCCTGTCTTTAATAATATTAAGTTGTCGGCGTCTGGTTGTCATCGTATGGTATTAAATAATAGTGACTTATAATAAATACGCACAATGAAATAAAACGTGAATTCTTTTCTGTTACTATCAGTCGCGCCTAGCATATAAGTTAGTCAACTAAAACCGTCTCTTCTTGTGTGAGAAAGCGGGTGGTGAAAATTAACATTATAACTGAACATCTGGCATGAAATGGCTACGCGTTATTTATTTCACTAGTTCTAACAGCTAGAAAATCTAAGTGAATTAAAATGGTAAAAGCTTAACACTCTTAATCGCGTAAACACTAATTTCTATTACCAGAAAATCAGAATGACAATCCCCACGAATGCTATTAACACATCTTCCACACTGGTTCTAGACTACGTGCTTAGACTATCCAAAAATTCTGAGTGACAACTGATAGCAGGTTTAAGAAAACACAGTTTATAAATCATCATGTTTTTCTGATGTATAGATGATGTTACTTTTCACGTTACCGTGTGTATCGAGAGAATCAGAAACATGAGTTCCTCAGTTAAAAGTTTACGGTCGGCTTTTCTCTGGCGTTCGACCGCCATCAAAGCCTTATATCCGTGTAACGGGGTTCTCGAAGATTTTTGCCCGTGACTCAACATCAAAGAGCGCTCGGGAAAATCTTCGTCGACTTCAAAGATAATATGTTATTCATGTGCGGTCTGTCAGGTATCGTATGATTGACAGATAAGCTCGCGTGAGGAGACCATGAAAACAAACCTGATTCACTACCTGTTATGACTGACAGGTCATGCAGTTTGTAAACTATAAGTTAGCTTATGTTAACAGAAAAAGAGGAAGGACTAATAGTGAGTAAATACAGATTGCAAATGCATGGTTTTGCTAGCAAATCATAGAACCTTACGAGGTCACACATGTCAGATTACTGTAGGCTATCTTTCCATTATATGTCACATGTGGAAAATTATAAATTAAATTGCTTGACACGTGATTATTTGTCTTTGGCATAGAGTTTGTATGTTTTGTAAGGACAACTTTACATTAAATTAACTCACAATTTACTTAGTATATTTGTTAAACATTCATACCATTTTGATAAATGCTGATGCTAAATTAATATGCTTCACAATATACTAATGCTTCCTCTTGTTATGTAGGAAATGTTTTGCGAGGGAAATTTGTACATTAAACTGCAAATCAGCTGACTATTGTTTGTGGTAAATAGTCATTATGTTTTTGAAGGAAATTTATGCATTAATATAATTTGCAACTTCATCTCCAAATTGAATGCCAGCTGGAATCGATTCTTCTTCTTCAATCCATAGCCGCCGACCGTCAAAGCAGTCACTGGCCATCACGCCTAGTGGCGTCTTGTAGGGCAACAACAAATTGATTCCACTTTGCTCGGTCGGCGGCCATGCTTCGTACAGTGCCCCAACTCTGGTTCATTCCTTGCACCTCAGCCTCCACAGTCCTCCGCCAGGTTGTTTTTGGTCGGCCTCTCTTACGTTTTCCTTCAGGGGTCTAAAGCATAGCTGTTCTTGTGATGGCATCGGGGTCTCTTCTGAGGACATGGCCAACCCAGCTCCAGCGTCTGCCAGCTATGATTGTGTGCATGTCCTCTTGCTTACTCCGAGTAAGCAGATCTTGGTTGGTGATGGTATTTGGCCAAAAGATTCGGATAATTTTTCTTAGGCATGTTGTGTGGAAAGAGAACAATTTCGACATTTCCTTTTCTGTAACTCTCCAGCATTCCTTTAGCTGGAATGGATCTCAAATATTGTAGTTTCTTGTCTTGATGGTGCAGCCTGATATATATACTAATCTGTCCATCTCTTGATATCTAGGGTTTCTAGGACTTCTTGGTTTTCTTCTCCTTCCATGAGTCGTGCGCCATTCTTCTATATATCCACATCTCAGAGACCTCAATCCTTTTTTTTCTAATAGTTGTTCATTGTCTAAGTTTCTACACCACTCAGTAATGAAGAATGTAAATGTGAATATATATATATATATATATATATATATATATATATATATATATATATATATATATATATATATATATATATATATATATATATATATATATATATATATATATGTGTGTGTGTGTGTGTGTCTGTGTCTCTGTCTGTCTGTATGTATCCAAGATGGCGTCGTGACAAGCAGCACTTTTGTGCTGTCTTGCTCATTTCGTCTTATTGGAAGATATATCCGTTGTTACGACCACCGATAACGTTGTTATGGATTTACAAAGTGTTGGACTTGTTTCTAAGTTAACATTTTTCAAGAAGGAAGCTATAAAAAGTGGTAAAATCAAGTTCTGTTGTGAGAGGGGTAACGTGTTCACATTCGCAGAACCTAACCAAGATGGCGACCCTTTGAACATCGACTATTGGAACACGTTTAGTACCAACGAGTACACATGGCAGGATTTTGTAATTACTGAAGCCAGTTTTAGAAAGGCCGTATCAACCCGGCCTATTAAAGTAAGTTGAAAAAAAACAAAAAACAAAAAAACACACACACACACAAATAGTAATACGTCTTACAAGGAGAAGGACAAGAAAAACCTACGTTACGGCCACAAGGCCTTCGTCAGGGACAGACAAACAAGAGACAGGAGGGAAAGAAAATGAGAATTAAGTAGAGAACATGAAACTATAAAAATAAGAGAAAAGAAACTCCCTTAATATTAAGTCCAGTCACATGTGAAGCAAAGCAAGATGGCTGCCACTAAATTGGAAAGAGGAAGTTGATAGTATATAAAAATAAGAAATAATGAAAACAAGGACTGGAAAAGAGTGAGAAAAAAGTAATCAATAAATAATAAATAAAATAAAATAAATAAATAAAATATAAATAAATAAATAATAATAATAAATAAATTGAAAACAAATAAATAAATAGATAAAAATAAAAACTAAATAAAGAAATAAATAAAATAAAAAATAATAAAGGAAAAAAATAATTTAAAAAAATAAATAAATAAATAAAAAATAAATAAATAAATAAATAAAATTATTAAATTAAAAAAAAAAAAAAGAAAAAAAAAAAGAAGGGTGATCGCATCAAAGTAGAAAGTCATACAACAGGGACTCGATAGAGAAAGGCGTCTCAGACAAAAGAATGTTCGATATTCAAACCGTGTGGTTTGAGGCAACCCATAAGTTATTAAAGTAAAGCCATTTTATGAACATTCAAATCCGTTGGGGTGGGTACGAATTATTTCAACACTGTGTAGTTTATTTTACGACAGCGAGATTAATTTCAAATCAACACGGTCTGACGGCCAACCCTTCAGCGTTGAGTTTCTAAAGTTTATCAACCGTAATTTGCTGAAGTTTCCTGTTACTACGCCGGAACAAACAACCAGTACTGAAGAGGTGAATGTCACACAACAATTGAATGACTTTATTGAAGCGGCCCTATTTATTAAGCATAACATCTGCACAAGTTTAAAACGAAACAAAGACAATGGTAACACACACAATGCGGGAAGCGTGACACGAGAGGAACTAATTTACTTGTTAGAAACAGATCAGAGTAAAGCCATCAATGTTATAAAACACAACAACAAGTTGTCGACCTCCACCTGTAACATAGACATACAAGACATAAAAATACATTTTAAGGAACGCAGCCAGCACAGACTTAATACACTTGCAAGCGAACCCCCATGGAAAGCAGAAATCGTCATTCAAGAGCCGAAGCACACCCCTGCCACTGACCCATTTACCGTAGGCGAAGTATTATCGTGTATAAAAAAACTGCCGAGTAGGAAATCACCTGGGTCTGACAGTGTGACGTATGATGCCATCAAGCAGCAGGCAAACATGCTCGCCCCAATCCTGACGGTTATTTTTAACACATGCCTTTTCAACCAACGGGTGCCACCAGACTGGAAGCACGGTGTAATTACCCTTGTGCCTAAAAATGGAAATTTAAGCTCCATCGAAGACTGGAGACCCATCTCTCTCCTGCTATCATCATACAAGTTGTTCATGAAATTAATTCAATCTCGACACATGCAGTGGACGTTGACACCCAGCGACTGTCACGTCGGCAAAAAGGATCATTGCCAAGAAATGGACTTCAAGAACATGTCTTCACCCTAAAAACAGCAGTTAGTGACTTTCTACATTCATCAGGAAAGGCCTGTCTGTGCTTTATTGATATTACAGATGCATTTGGCAGCATTGACCACGAATTTATGATAAGGCAGCTAAGCGAATCAGGCTACCCTGACGTCTTTGTCTTTTAATTCTTAATTTCGGTCGCTTTGTAAATTTTGTGATGCAAAATGTACATGAAATCAATGCACAGCTCACTTTCTTTCTTTTGTTTTAGTGTAATGTATGTTATGAGAACATATGTACATTAAATCCTTCTAAATGACTTATTTATGTCTTATTTAGTGCGTTTAGTCTCCTGCTGTCCCATTTTCCTACATTTTTTTTTTCTTCTAAAAATTGATGCTCAAAAACTTCATTCTTAAAAATGTTGTGTCATAGTGATACTACTAGCAACAAAGATGTGGTTTATTAGAACAATGTGTAGAATAACAAGAAAAGCTTATTTTGGATAATGAAGATGTCAGATTCTTATCTTTTCTTTTATGAGGATATTTGCTTGCTTATATTTCCCTGTTTGCTTCTTTGTGTTGTTGTACAGGTCCTTCATATTTCTTTTGGCATAATGGTACTGCTAACAACTGTCAGACATATAATGGTATTGCTAGCAACCGTCAGATATCTCATAATGATATTGCTAGCAACAAACATGTCAAAATGGCAATGCTAGGAACAGTCAAACATATCATATTAATCATAATGATACTGCTAGCAACAGACATGTCAAAATGGTACTGTTAGCAACAGACAGACTTGTCGAAATGATACTGTTAGCAACAGACATGTCATAATAATACTTCTAACAACAGTCAGACATGTCATAATGGTACTGCTAGCAACAGACAGACATGTCATGGCGGTAATGCTAGCAACAGACGTCTCATAATGATACTGATAGCAACAGTTACACATCTCATAATAATACTACCAGTAGCAGTTAAGAATCTCATAATGATACTACTAGCAGGGGGCGTAGAGGGAAGAGTGTGGGGTAGAGGGGAGGGGCATGGAGTGAACTAGGGGGAAGGAGACGAGTGGGAGGCGGTTGTATGAGGAACAAGGTCAAGCATCAGAACTGATAACCACTATCACAGAAAAAGAAATCAATGGTGACGAATATGGCGTCATGATGGATAAACTGAACGCAGCGCTGGAGAAATTCAAGATGGGCAAAGCAGCAGGACATGATGGTATAACACTAGAAACGGTTAAGTACATAGGAGTAGCAGGCGACCTATTACTCCTGAGGGTCATACAGTCAGCATGGGTTCACAAAACCAAACCAACGGATTGGGAGATTGCCATCATAACATCCATTTTCAAAAATGGTGACAACTGACAATTTGTAAATCATAGAGGCATATCTTTTCTTAGTGTTCCTGGAGCAGAGACTGTCACGGGTTGCATCCCCTAGCTCTGCAGTAGTGGCCCAACAGTGGTCAAAACCTAGAGCATCTAATGTGGGTCTTCAAAGGTGTCTGCCTTCGCGCAAGATTACTCTTGGAAGAGATGTAGATAGAAGGATAATGATGCTTCTACCTAGAGGGAGTATCACAAGATATTTCAGAAGTCAAGAACAATGCTGAATGTGTTTTAACGTGTTAACTTTGTATCTGAGCCGCCGCCTTTTGTGAAGATGGATATAAATGATTTGCTCGTTCAAGGCGCAGCTGATTTAATGCACCGAGTTGTGATTTGAATGAAGTGTCTGTCACTGTTAGCTGAGTGGTCTGCCCTGTCTTGTTCTCTATTTTTTCCTAAGCTCACTTTTCTGTCTTATATCTCCTAATAGCCATATTTCTGGCATTGGACATGTCAATCTTACGTTTGACATGATCTCCTTCTTCTTCTTCTTCTTCTCGTTCGCTGTTGTTTAGAAATGTCTACACAAGAAGTCCGGTTTTCTGGATGTATGTTGCTGTGGTTGAAAGTTCTTCAAGACTCCCAAACAGCTTTGTGTGGATGTGCGTCTCTGTGGGCCAATGTTCAGTTCGCAATTGACTAAGCATGTGGCAGTCTTGCAGGATGTGTTCGGCTGTCTGTGCTGCCTGTCCACACGTACATAGGGGTGATGGGACCAATCTCAGTCTGTATAAGTGACTGTTCAGTCTGTTATGTCCTGTTCTCATACGGAACAGGATCACCTGTTTTGCTCGATCAAGATATTGATAGTTGTCTCTTTGTTGATCAATTTTCCTGATGGCCTTGATAAGGTTCTTCTTTTCCTGGAATGTGATTGTTTGTTCTTTTTGTTCCTGTGTTGCTCCCTCTTTTGCTAACATATCTGCTCTCTCATTTCCTGGTATGCCACAGTGTGATGGTATCCACTGTAGCACTACCCTTCTTTTGATATTTACTTCGCATAGGACTTTGTTTAATTCTGGCAGTTTATCACTGTTGAGGGCTTGCAGAACTGACATTGCATCGGTAAGGAATACAACCTGCTGACATTGGCTTATTGTGTTATTTATTATTCCTGCAGCAATGCTTATGGCCTGTACTTCAGCAGCATAGTTTGAACAGAATATTCCAGTAGGTGAACAGGTGGATTCATTTTCTTTGTCTGGATAGACCACATAAACTCCTGCGCCTCCGTTCTTCACTGCTCTGGTTGCAGATCCATCAGTATATACTTGGATCCATGCTTCTCTGGGGTATAGTTCTTCAATCATGTCACATGCTGCTATTTTCCTTTGGAGAGTATTTAGCTCTCCCATGGGGCAGGTGGTAGTTATGGAGGTCTTAATACTGAAATTTTGATGTTGTTCCCATGGGGTTGGGAGGAGTGTGGGAGTTATTTCCTTAGTGATGTCTAGTAGTTTTTTGGACCGATGCACAAAACTGCTTCTCTTCAACCTCCCACTGGCTAAATCTCCAAATCTAGTTTTCATTGGATGTGCGGGCATGTTCTTGTACTTTTCTGCTTGGATCAGGGTCTTAGTGTCTCGTCTGTATAATAAAGGTGGAATGCCTGTGATTTTTTCCATTTCATTTATTGGTGTGGTCTTCATGGCACCCGTGATCAACCGAAGCGCTTGATTTTGTACTTTATCTAAGGCTTGTAGGTGTGATTTGGCTGCTGTAGACCATGCTGCTGATCCGTACTCTAATATAGGTCTTATTGCACCTGTATACACTTTCTTTAGTGTTGTTTCGTTAGCTCCCCAACTTGATCCAGCTATTTTCCTCAGTATGGAAAGTTTTCTTCTCGCTTTAGCCTCTGTTCTCTCGATGTGGTGCCTCCATGTCATTCTCTTATCTAATGTAATGCCCAAGTACACCGGTTCCTCATCTGTTTGGACATGTATATTTCCAAGTCGTATCTCTCCTGCTTTGTCTTTGTTGGAGAGCGTGAAAAGTGTTGTTGATGATTTTTCAGCGTTGATCTGCACCATCCATTTCTCTGCCCATGCTGCTATGTTGTCTGCTGCCCTTTGTATTCGCTTATTAGCGATAGTTAGATGTTCTTCTACACACCACACCACCAAGTCGTCAGCGTATAGGGCAGCTCTCACACCTTGTGGCAGATCGTGGATGAGGTCATTGATGAATACAAGGAACAGGGTGGGAGACAATACTGAGCCTTGAGGAACTCCATGTTTTCGGAGGATTTTCTTGCTGTTGTGACCTTCCATAGTGACTCTTGCTTTCCGATTGTGTAGGAAGGACTGGATCCATTTTCTCATATTACCCTTGATTCCGTTCCTTTGCAGTTTTACTATTAACCCGTCTTTCCATACTTTGTCAAAAGCTTTTTGGAGATCTATCCATAGGGTAAAGACTTTTCTCTTTTCTTGGAAGGCATCTTCAACGATCTGTGACAGGTATGTGATTTGGTCTTCTGTGCTGCTGCACTCTCTAAACCCTGCTTGTTCTGGCACTAAAATTTTCTCGGATTCCAAGTACCATTTCAATCTTCTGTTGATCATCCTCTCCATTGTCTTACATACACAGCTTGTTAGGCTTATTGGTCTGTAGCTGGTGGCCTTCCTGTTGTCTTTTCCTTTCTTTATGATGGGACACATGAGCGCCTCTCTCCATATCTGTGGCACACTGCCTGTCATCCAACTGTAGTTGTATATTTGCAACAGTTTGCTCATTGCTGTATATCCTAGGTGTTTTAGCATTTCGTTGGTTATACCATCCGGGCCTGGTGATTTCCTGTCTTTAAGTTTCCACACGGCTGTTTTTAACTCGTCCATATTGAAAGGTTTGGACATAACGTCCGGACTGTTTCCATTAGTTCTAGTGTGGATTATTTCTTGACGAATGTCTCGTTGTCTGCGTAAATTGACGGAGATGTTACTTTCATTTCTGTAGGATTCCGCAAATATGTCTGCTGCTTGTTTGCCGGTATATAGTTTCCCTGCATCGTCTAGTGTAATGGTTTGTCGTTGAGAATTGTTATCGTCATTCAATTGTTTAGTGAGTTTCCACAACTTTCTCCCTTCCTTTTCAAGGTTTAGTTTATATGTTTTTTCCCTCCAGCTTCTCCTCTGGGCTTCTAGCTTTCCTTTAATGAATTCTGCTTTTGCCTTTTGTAGCATGATATGGTTCTGTTGGGATGGTTGTACCTCTGCAGTGTGCCTTGCTTCATTCATATCTTCATGTAGGTTTTGTAGTGTGTTGGACCAATATGGTACATAGTTCTTCCTCGCTCCTCTCGGTATTGTCTCCTTTGCTGCCTTGAGTACTCCATTATTAAAATCCCAGATGACTCTGTTAATGTCTCTGTCTAGTACCTTAATATCTTTTGTAAGCAGATTTGCTCTGTGTTGATAAATGGACCAATTTGCTTTTTTATAATTCCATCTTGGCTGACTTGGACTTGTATTAATTGTTCTATTAATTTTGATGAATACAGGACGATGATCACTTCCACCGAGTTGTTCTCCTATTTCCCTTTCCACTATCCCAGCCAAATCAGGTGTGCAGAATGCCAGGTCTGGAGTAGAGGTGCTATGCCATCTTCTGGAGTAAAAGGTTGGAGGATCATTAGGGTTGTTTAGAAGGGTTAGGTTATTGTCGTCTTGCCAGTTTTCTATCTCTTCGCCCCTTCTATCTAGCTGGTTGTATCCCCAGCTTTGGGAATGGCTGTTGAAGTCTCCCACCGCTAGGAAGTTGCCAATGGGGACATCTATGCTAGTCATGTTCAGTGGTATGTCATTGGGGCAGTAGAAGTTTAGGAGATCCAGTTCCAGAGTGTTATGTTTTAGATGGATTACTTGGTATTCTGCACCTTCTTTATATGTCTTGGATTCTATAGCGTTGAGGTTATTCCTTATCAGTGTTAGTATGCCACCCTTCTTCCGATCTTTTCTGTCAACTCTGAAGCATTGATAGCCCCGTATCTTAAAATGTTTTGACATGATAAATTCCACCCCTCGGCATGTGAACAGCGGCATCTAGCTAAATGTCCTTTTATTCTGCCTTTCTCATAGATGGCGGTTAAGGTCCTAAATTTTTTGATTTACAGAAAACTCATGGACCCCGGGGGAGAAACATTAACGTTTCATACTTCCGCCCGCGTCTAGAGTCAAGGACACTGGTCGTTCGCAAGAACTGCTTAGTGTTGCTTCAGATTACGTCTATTTCTTGTATCTAGAGTTGCAGGGAAACATTTCCCTAGACAAATATGTCTTGTTACGTTAGATCCACTTAGCAAGCAAGAGGACATGCACACCATCATAGCTGGCAGACGCTGGAGCTGGGTTGGCCATGTCCTCAGAGGAGACCCCGATGCCATCGCGGGAACAGCTGTGCTATGGACCCCTGGGGGCGCGTTCTAGACGCCTTCGGTCAAATAAAAATGTAAGGTCACTGATGCGTGATGCCATATGATGATGGATGGTATCCGCATGTCTGGTTTTGTGTAGTGTGCAGATGTGTTCAGTCAAACAATGTTCATACAAAAATAACAGGGCAATCCACATAGGACGTCAGTAAACTCACGACGTATAAAGTCAATGATTCTTGTAACAGCCGTTGACGTTTTTCTTCATTATTTATTGTGGACGCCACAGTGACAAAATGGTTACGCGAATATGTAGGCACATCAAACAGTCATTATCACAGCAACATTCAATACAGCAATAGACGGTAGACAGCATTACAATGATGAGTCAGATGCATGTTATATTTCATAGTGCTGTAAATGTAGTCAGGTGAAAAACTCCATCCTTTTCTATAACAGCCAGGAGATAACCAGATGTATGAGATCAGTTCACTCTCCTTAGTTTGACTTCAGCAAGACAGACACGTCTGCCGAAGTATAAATAATGTCCTCAAAAATATCCTCTAGATAATAAAGGTTTTCCAAACCTAGTTCATTTAACAAAGTAGCAACTAATGGTCCTTGGTACATGCATCAACCGATGCAGTACAATACAGCGACATGTGAGCTGGGAAAACATCTCGTGACGACGACTTTCGAAGACAGGCTATGAATCGAAATCGCTCACGACCCAAAATCGATAGAGTTAATGAAAAGTCAATTTACCTTGCTTTCATGAAATACACAGAAATATCACGCCTCCCGACATGTGGGAAACACTAGAGGTATTATCTCGAATAAACGAAATATCCATTAAGAGGACTACACATCCCTGACAGAACAAAAAATAGCGGAGATCCCCTCTTCAACGAGGCATCTCTTTCGCCATTCCAAATCGCTCACTCCACTAGTGGTGGGCGGAAACCGATCGACCAAAAAACAAGACCAGTCATGCGCAGTCCAGCGCAAAAATGACCACAGCTCAAAACTTAACTGCATTCAATACCAACGCGAGAAGACAAATGCTTACCGAGAAAAGTGACTATAAATTTCAAGCAGTTGTTGCCCTTGCGTTATAAAACAGATATTGAAATAAAACGATGTTGCGAGAATTTATCACGCAACATATCACCACCTCCTCCCGATAAAAAAAAATGTGGAACATATTTTTTTTTTTAATATCAAAGAGCATGCGATAAGCGGCTCAAAACGCACGAATTATGCGCTGATAATTAATTAAATTGCCAAACAATAGGCTAATTATAGAGTGTCTGGTGAGGATATACCTCAACAGAAAAATAAATATGTCTCAAAAAATATTCACATCGGGGAGGTGTCACCAACACACATCACGTTAGCATGTAAACACAATATACGTATGCAAGTTACTATAATCATCATTAAACAGCATACTCTAATATTGTCTTTAAAAATGGATGTACAAATCTGATAGGAAAATTTAAATAGTACGTTCTTTGACATGTAATGACATAAGTACATAGTAAAGTTAAACTACATGACGATCCAGGACATATGCTCTGGTATTCCGAGGGTAAGTACACAATCTAGAACTCGTCATGCTTGATACTAGTAAGGTAAGTCCTCAGCTCAACAATGACATTCTGAGAAAGTACAAGCAATATAATGCTAATTAATAACTAATATGCTTCATAAGGTACAATACATTATTAATAATTGTGGCTGTTTAGTAAACTAACGGCCCTTATATTAACTACTCAGTCCTCCTCTATCATCTTAAAAAACGAACAGAAGAAGATGACAACAAAGCACGATAGTGTGTACATATAAAGTAAGTACAGATGTGCTAATCTATTGTAGAAATATAGGTGTGTTATGACTCTGTAATATATGGAAATATAGGACAGAAGTATTAGTTGGAGTCATGTGGGCATCTAGACAAAATGTCAGCCATCACATTATCCGCACCACGGATAGCTCGTACCGTGAAGTGAAAAGGTTGAAGAGCTATAGCATATCGAGTGGATCTCGAACTCTTCAAATTCTTAGTCTGAATAGCTGTAAGAGCTTTCTGATCAGTCTCTAGAATGAAATGTGCGCCCAGGAGGAATCTTTGTAGCTTTAGAATTGACCAAACCATCGCTAACAACTCACGGTCTAAAACCGAGTAGTTCCTCTCTGCCGCATTTAGTTTTCTAGAAATGTACATAACAGGATGCAGAGTATTTGCATATTCTTGCATCAGTGCTGCTCCAATCCCAGTGGATGAAGCATCACTCCGAAGAACAAAAGTCCTATCAAGAGTAGGTAATCTTAAGATGGGAGGAGAAGAAAATATATTCTTGATTTGGTCTAGTGAAGATTGGCATTCTTCAGACCAACGGACCAGATTAGGCGAACCTTTCTTCAACAATGTTGAGAGAGGTGCCATGATCGAAGATAAATTTGGAATAAATCTCCCATAAAATTGAATTAAACCTAAGAGACTCCTAACTTGTTTCTTCGTTTTAGGAACAGAGATGTTCAGTATTTTGGAAGTATTGTGGTCTTCTGTCTTCAAGAGACCATGACCAACACGATGACCCAGGAAAGAGATTTCACCAAAACCAACAAAAGCTTTAGAAGGTTTTGCTGTCAAATTATTCTCACGTAGAGTGGACAGTAAGTCATATAACCCTAAATAGTGATCTTCCCAGGTATCACTGAAGAGACAGATGTCATCTAAGTATGCGATGACATCCGAACGATGTGACAGAATTCGACGCATCATGCGAACGAAAGTGGCAGGGGCGTTCATGAGACCAAAAGGCATAACATTCCATTGAAATAGACCCCTAGGTGTAGAAAAAGCAGTAAGAGGTTTGGCATGCTCTGCTAAAGGCACTTGCCAATAACCTTTAGACAAGTCAAGTTTAGTGAAGAATCTAGAATTAGAAAGTCTAATCAGTAGATCTTCTAACAAAGGCATCGGTTCAGCGTCGAACTTTGTGACCTGATTCAATTTGCGATAATCAACGCAAATTCGTATGTTCTTATCCTTCTTCCGGACAATAACCATGGAAGAAGAATATGGTGAAGTCGATGGTTCAATTATATTTAATTGAATCATTTCATCCAATTCCTTTTCCACTTGCGACTGAAAGTGTATAGGAATAGGATACGGCCTAACCCTAATTGGATTATTGTCGGTAAGAATTATGTCATGTTCTATGACATCTGTGTGTCCAGGAATGTCAGTGAGAACATCCTGAAATGTTTGTAACATCGACGAGACTTGTCGATGTTCGTCACCAGAAAGATTAGGAGAAACAGAAACGTTTTTCCAAGATTCCGTGGAATGTAATGGAACCACTGGAAGGGGAAGGTTGACATCAGAGAAGGTAGCTTCCTCATCCTGAATGACAGACAGGGATGAATAATGACCGTGAGGTGCAGGAGCATCATCCGTTGCCTGGAAAATAGGCAGCAAATAGTCCGGACGTTCGTGAAATTCCGAAAGCATGTTTATGTGGAAAGTTTTATGCTTTCCATCAATATCGACCACATAGTCAACATCGGAAATCCGAGAGACTATTGCATACGGACCTTTCCATGCAATAAGAAGTCTATTTTCCCTACTGGGGAGTAGGACGAATGCTTTGTCACCTGGACAAAGTTGTCGTAGACATCTATTCTTGTTAGCAAACTGCCTTGCCTTCTCTTTAGCAATTTCTGATGAAGCAGTTGCTAGCTTACATGCCTCAATGATCTTTTGTCTAAGAGCAATGACATACTCATATGAGGATTGAGTTTCATCGCTAATATCATCGGCAGTGATGAGATCGTGTAATAAAGACATAGGGCCGCGTGGACGCGCGCCAAAGACAAGTTCGAAGGGAGAAAATCCTGTGTGTTCATTAGGGACTTCTCTATAGGCAAAGAGAGCCGCGGGTAAAACCCTGTCCCAATCTTGAGGATGATCTTCAGTTATCTTACCAAGCAAAGTCTTGAGCGTTCTATTCAGACGCTCAACTAACCCATTAGACATAGGATGGTAGATACTACTGAGAGATCGTTCAATATGTAAGGTAGACATTACCTGTGACATAGTGTCAGATATGAGTTGAGTGCCATGGTCTGACAATATTTCTCTGGGGAACCCCAAGCGAGAAAATATCAACCAAAGAGCATCTGCGATATCTGTAGTAGATATGCTCTTAAGAGGAATAGCCTCTGGCCAACGTGTGCACATATCGACACATGTAAGGATAAACTGATGTCCTCTGGCCGACTTGACCTTAAAAGGGCCAATAATATCTATGGCCATTTTCTGAAACGGCCGAATAGGAATGTCAGCAGCCTGGATAGGCGCAGCATGTCGTGGTCCTCTAGATTTGACCTCCTGACATACCTTGCATGATCGGCAGTAAATACGAATGTCCTTATTGACAAAAGGCCAAAAGAAAGCCTCAAGGACTCTCGACTTCGTACGGGCAAAACCCATATGTCCAGCACATTGCGAGTCATGAGCATGTTGTAATATTTGCACTCTCATGCTCTTGGGAACAAGAATTTGCGAATGTGCCGACGTAGTCGAATCTTGTACCATACGTACAAGTACGCCGTTTCTCATTGCAATCCAAGATTTTCTATTTGTATCCTGATTCGGATCACCTTTCTTCGCAAGAACGAAGAATTTTTTTAAAGAAGGATCTTCTTCTTGCAATTTTATGAAAGAGTCACGAGTGATTACTAAGTGACTATCTTGGCTATCAACTTCATTATCACTATTCAGTGAAGTTTCGGGTGTTTGTAGAGCTTGTGCTCTTGTAACTACTGCATTTGTAGCTTGCATGTTATTATCTTCCCAAGCAGCAATCTGCTGTGGGGTACACTCCCTAACTCCGTGAATACGACCAATAATAAGGTCCGCAATAGGATTAGGTAAGAGACAAGCATGCACATCTCCAGTAAAGAAAGGAGTGGCAATGCGAATTACAGCAGTAGGATATTTTTCTAGAGTGCCGCCAAATGTGACACATTTAATAACCCTTCCTGTAGCACAAGATGGATCTACAAGCGATTGTCTAACACCAATAGTGGTGCATCCGGAATCGAAAAGTAGTGAGACCGGAGTATCATTAACAAGACCCTTATGTAGAATTAAAGAACCCCTCCCGTCATGCGCAACAGCAGCAGGAAGAGCGGGAAGTGGGTGACCACAACTCAAAGTAGTTATGGTACCCGGTTCGAATAAAGTACTGCATTGGGGGCATTTGTTTGCTCTCTCAAAGTCAAAAGCAGAACCAGTGACAGCGTCAAAGTTTTTACTATCAACAACATGATTACAGGCTCCCTCAGTTTCCTGTTGTACAGCATTAGCCTGCTGATATCTCTTTTTTTTGTGTTGAGATCTACCCCGACTATTATTACCTCTGAAGTTATCAGAGTTATTATTATCTCTGCAGTTATTATTGTCTCTATTGTAATTGTTATCCTGGTTCGAATTCCTGTTTCCACGATTACTATCATGTTCACATTGATGCGAACATCTATTTGTTTGGTTCTGAGGTCTTCGGCAGGAATAACCTCTATTACCATATCCTCTTTTGAAATGCTTATAATTATTAGGGTGATAGTAACGAGTACTATCAGGTTGTCTCCAATTCTTCGAAGAAGAATCACCATGAAATTGATTTCCATGATTTTGACAGAAATTACCGCTACTCTTTCTATCAAAATTTTGTTGGAATCTACGAGCAAAGTTTTGACCATACGGAGCTGCCGAAGCAACTGGTAAACCTTCTTTCACCTTAGAGTTACCCATGGTTATGTGTGGGTGCGCAGTTACGTATTGGCAACAGAAATCTTCCATTTCTTTTATTGTTTTAGGTTTACGTTCATGAAGGAAAGCAAGGAAAGACTCATTGACAGACGACATGACTTTGTCTCTAAGTATTAAGTCCATAAGTCCTTCATAAGTTTTTTCCGTCTTAGATAGTTCAACCCATCGTGAGAAAGTAATGCGTATTCTTGCAATAAACTCGGAGAATTCAACTCCATTTTCAGGTAACATGTTTTTAAATTGTAGACGATAGCCGTCTTCGTTAAGCTGATATTTCTTTAACAAAGCGGCCCTGACAACCTCATAATTGTTCTTGTCAGGTTCATCCACCATATTTAATATACTTAGAGCTTTACCTGTCAGTATCCCTGATAACTGATAAACATATTTTGCTTTGTCTATGTTATGAGCTGTACATGCTTGTTCAAATCTGTCCAGATAGAACATTATGTCATCACTGGAAGGACTAAATGTTGGTAACTTAATCTTAAAAGTATCATTATTAGCCTTACCAGAAGATGAACCCTTGTTTGAATCATTACCATTACTCATGCTCGTCAATTTCAATTTTTCCAACTCTAAAGCTAAGACCTTTTCTTCATGTTCCATTTTTGCTTTCTCTTTCCTCTCATCAGACTCTCTCTGTAATCTTCTTTCCTCAGCCTGAGCCTCTTTTTGAAGTCTTTCATTTTCAGCTTCTTTTTCAAGTCTTTTATTTTCAGCCTCTTTTTCAAGTCTTTTATTTTCAGAGCTTTCTCTCCTCAGCTTCTGATTCCCTTTTTTGTTTTTCCATTTCCATTTGGAATCTTTTTTCATCCACCTGCATCTGCAGTTTCTTTTGTTCAGCTTCCATTGCTTTATCATATCGAGCAGTTGCAAATTCTTCTAACTTATCACCAGTCTTCCCAAGCAATTTACCCTGCTCAATAAAGTGCTCAAATGTAGACATGTTGTCTAACATATGAGTCCAAAACCTGAAATAATTAACTAATTTATTTCAAACCTAAGTGTAACAAGTCTTAATTAAGCACTTGTATATTCACATCACATTATATTATCCCAGTCTCTGTGGGAAACAAGTCTCCAATCAAAGAACTTGTATATGAAATATCAGCACTCAATTCTTGATCATAAGTGCACTTCTCATTCAATAGTGCACGACACTATTCATCATTCATTTATCATCAGTGTAGTAGTAACAGTGCATTAGCATAGCCCATTAACTAATTACTATAACTGTAAACAATGACTATGTAAACACATGCAGAATGTAAACATTGAAAATGTAAACAATGCAAACAATGTAAACAATAACAATGTAAACAATAACAAAGATCAGCAACAATACAAAAACGTTCGCAGAAATCAACTAAAAATAAAGCAGAAATTAATGAAATATCACAAAAAATGTGACGATATCTGCGATAGAATTAAACAAAATACATGACACCACAGTGTATAAACAAAAATGTTGTATGAAACTAAATTATAGACAAGAGTAGGCTAACAAATACAAACAAATCAAAACAAAACTAAAGAATGCGAAATAATAACGAAAACAATATTAAAACATGTCATCACAGCTAACATAAATAGCAACAGAAGTCGCTTAGCAAATTCCAGTATCGGAAATTTGCAAACCCTACAGAAAACGCTCACAATAGACGACCTCTATGACGTGGCATAATCTAACGGAGACACCACCCAACCGAGAACCCGCTGAAATATAAACATATAAATATACAAATAACATATAGACATATAACATATAGAATGAGATGATACACAGAAGACTCAGCAGAAGTATAAGGGCACAGTTTACATACAAACAGGCCACTTAACTTATAGGCTTCCAATCGTAGAACAGCAGAAAAAACGGATGTCAATCAACGTCCTAAAGAGCGAAGCTCCAACGATGATGGCACATCTGAACTGCTTCCACTGCTAACACGATGGTACAAGAGCTTCTGAAATACTGTGTGTTGAGTTGTTTCGGCACTTGACCTTCTAATCCAAAAGTAAGTTGATGGAAATCGGTACTTGGCCTTCTTCAGAAAACAACCCGTTTCAACCGGCACTTGACCTTCACAAAAACGACAGCACTGGAACCTTGACAGCAGCAACTTGCTTGACTTGCGTAAAAGATAACAGCAGTCCGAGTTATCCGGCAACATGTAACAACGCCGGGTACTGTCAAATTCTTGTTTCCGTCAAAAAGTTGAAATTTTGACTTTTACCGGGCAACGCCGAGTACTTTGAAAATTTTGAAGATGTTGACTGTATTGAAGAATGTTAATTTCTTGAAGGATGCTGATGAATTCTTGTTGAAAATGAAGTGGGTAAGGGACCCCGTGTTTGCTGGTACCAGAATCAAACCAGCTTATGGCCACCAAATGATGCGTGATGCCATATGATGATGGATGGTATCCGCATGTCTGGTTTTGTGTAGTGTGCAGATGTGTTCAGTCAAAACAATGTTCATACAAAAATAACAGGGCAATCCACATAGGACGTCAGTAAACTCACGACGTATAAAGTCAATGATTCTTGTAACAGCCGTTGACGTTTTTCTTCATTATTTATTGTGGACGCCACAGTGACAAAATGGTTACGCGAATATGTAGGCACATCAAACAGTCATTATCACAGCAACATTCAATACAGCAATAGACGGTAGACAGCATTACAATGATGAGTCAGATGCATGTTATATTTCATAGTGCTGTAAATGTAGTCAGGTGAAAAACTCCATCCTTTTCTATAACAGCCAGGAGATAACCAGATGTATGAGATCAGTTCACTCTCCTTAGTTTGACTTCAGCAAGACAGACACGTCTGCCGAAGTATAAATAATGTCCTCAAAAATATCCTCTAGATAATAAAGGTTTTCCAAACCTAGTTCATTTAACAAAGTAGCAAGTAATGGTCCTTGGGACGTGCATCAACCGATGCAGTACAATACAGCGACATGTGAGCTGGGAAAACATCTCGTGACGACGACTTTCGAAGACAGGCTATGAATCGAAATCGCTCACGACCCAAAATCGATAGAGTTAATGAAAAGTCAATTTACCTTGCTTTCAGGAAATACACAGAAATATCACGCCTCCCGACATGTGGGAAACACTAGAGGTATTATCTCGAATAAACGAAATATCCATTAAGAGGACTACACATCCCTGACAGAACAAAAAATAGCGGAGATCCCCTCTTCAACGAGGCATCTCTTTCGCCATTCAAATCGCTCACTCCACTCGTGGTGGGCGGAAACCGATCGACCAAAAAACAAGACCAGTCATGCGCAGTCCAGCGCAAAAATGACCACAGCTCAAAACTTAACTGCATTCAATACCAACGCGAGAAGACAAATGCTTACCGAGAAAAGTGACTATAAATTTCAAGCAGTTGTTGCCCTTGCGTTATAAAATAGATATTGTAATAAAACGATGTTGCGAGAATTTATCACGCAACAGCAGTGGTCTATGGTTCGATCCCCAGATGAGGTGGGAAATTTTTAGGCTACAAACGGCTCCTGGGTCAACCCAGCCCCAAATGGGTACCAGAGCCACTCTGGGAAGGTTAAGGCGGCCGGCGGGATGCCGACCACATCACCCCCTAGTGTGCCGACGGTCAAGATAATATGGGCCTAATACCATATTCCCAATATGCCTCAATGGGCATGTAACGGGTTCCTTTACCTTTATCTTACCTTTATTTTTTCAGAACCACACAATAGATAGAATAATATAAAAAGGCATAATAGCTCATTTAATAAGATTATGTGAATGAACAGTCTTACAAGGAAGCAACTGTAATTAAAAAGAGATTATCGTATTGTTCAAATTGTTCTTCCCTGAATGTAATTTCAATTGATTAGACCAGACATTCCAAGTTGATGTGTAATGACACTCTAGTGTGTAGCAAAGGGCAAGCAGGTGTGGCACAAAATGTTGGTTTCTATGTTTTACAAAAATGCAGTTTCAATAATACAACCCTAAGTCCTGAGTGGAACTAAAGATGAGAAGAAGGCACTGGAGATGGATAGGATACATATTATAGAAACCTGTTGATAGTATTACTAGG
This sequence comes from Oreohelix idahoensis, assembly GCA_024509875.1. Lineage (NCBI taxonomy): Eukaryota > Metazoa > Mollusca > Gastropoda > Stylommatophora > Oreohelicidae > Oreohelix > Oreohelix idahoensis. The sequence goes on from JAMPIV010010167.1 coordinate 704,712, forward strand.
TAGTCCTTGTTCTGGAATCCTCACAGCAAGAAGAGATAGAGGGAGACCACAGAACACATGGAGAAGAGAACTGGAGACAGACATAAAGGGATGAAGAAGGCATGGAAAGAGCTTAGAACAGGAATTTTGGCACGATGATTCTCTCGAAGCAGCATTCTCTCACTAGCCAGCAGACCGACTGGTCTGTACAAGATGGTCCGGTCTAGGCAATTACAGAGGGGAACTGTCCAGTTGTTAACAGCAGTGGTTGGTTGAGCGCAGTAAGTGATCTAATATTGTTTATTTGAATACATGAATAATAATCATACGTTTATCATCCACAGCATATTAATTCAGTATATTTTGTTAGGCATAGTTCTACATGGAATTTCCTTTGAGTGACAAAGTGTTATTTCATTATATACTCATACATGCTACTCAACAAATTTAATGCATGAATTCGCAGAAGTCAGTTACTTCTTCTTCTCACATCATGGTAGAAACAAGACAGGGTTAAATTGTTGATGTATATCCTTATTGTTACTGTGGGATGTGTATTACTGAACTAAGCAGAACAGGAATACTAGGAGTCCTTATACTTCCTATTTCGTATAATGTTCCATTGTCCTTTAGTCACAATCATACAAACTCGATAAGTATATTCTTGTTCACATTTCTTATGGGATATTAGTGTTTTCAGCATGGAATATTCTTTCTATACATATACCCTGCTGATGATTTCTGAACTATCCTTATCATGTTTTAATGTGTGTATATGCATGTAGCCTGTGCTATGAGTACTTTCAGGGTATATGAATGGTTGTAACATAACTATAAAACTATGTACTACTTTGACTGACAAACTGTAAGCCAGTGGTTCTCAAGGCTGAGACCAGGAACACACCCAACAGGTTTTAAATGCTCAAGCAGCAAAAATGTAATTCAGTGGTTCTCAAGCCTTGGCAGCAAGGACACCCCAACATGTTACAGCAGAATAGAAAACTATTACCCAGTGGTTCTCAAACCAGTGTTACCAGTGACCCCAAATTGATTTGACTGCTCTATGGGCACAAGGTAGACCAGTGGTTCTCAAGCTTTTGATGACCACAGCCCCAGACTTCACGGCTGGTGAAGCTAACAGCCCATATGTTGAAAATCACTGCGGTAGACAGGCTGGAAGCCAGATATAGGTTGAGATCCACCTGAATGCTTATAATGTCAGTTATGCTATAGTATTTCATAGATAATAGATAGCACCTTATTATTGATGTTAACTATGAATGTTCGTTAGATTTCTGATGGACGATTAGCGTCCAGCAGATATGGAAAATGACTTCTCTGGCAAGACTATTAATGGAGCTTAAACTGTTTGTCAATCCAGTCCTACCAGGTTGTCCTACCAGGAGACCTAACCATATGCAGTGTTCTCGAGGGCAGACATACTCCATCCCAATTGGTGATGAGCCCTGTGTCAAGACAGAGGAAGCAACCTGCCATCCTCTGAAACCCTAAAAAGAACTTGCCATACTGGACCTGGAGTGCTGGGACAGATTGAACCCCCTGACAACAAGACAACATAAATTCAGCAGCATCTGAGATGAGTTGTTTAAAATGCCAGCAGAACCAGTACAGAATAGATAATCAGTCCACATGATGTTAAATTTATTCTGACATTTTTCAGAACCTTTAATAGATTATTGAACAAAGCTTATAGTGTAAATTTTTGAACATATAATCTATCATCATTTTGTAAGTTCATTTCAAGTAAAGGGAGCCGCGCTAGCGTAGTGGTTACAACACCGCTCTGGCGACCGGGTGATTCAGGATCAAACCCGGGCGACGGCATTTGAGGATTTTTCGTCGACCGGGAATTGGACTGGATTAACTCGAGACCTGGCGAGGACATCTGAAGGAGTGTCGTCAACCAGGGATTGGCGGCTCCTGAGCCGACCCAGCTCTAATGGGTACCTCCGAAATCGGCGAGTATCTGCCTGAATGGCGAGGGACACCTGTCTCTGTACAAGAAAAGGGATACTCACATAAAATCAATGTCAGGTTAGACATTAATAATAACCTGAGATTTCGCCTCGAGTATTAGCGGGCGTACGAAAAAAAAAAAAATTTCAAGTAAGAGAATCTATCTTCAATTTGTATAATTTACATAACCGAGTCTGTTGTTATTTTCTTGTAATATTTAATTGGGTTCCTAGTTTTTTAGTAATTAAAATCTACACCCTGGGGGCAGAGCCATAATTAATAAACATTATTGGGTCGGGATATTTTTAATGTGGCTGGGCACCAAATCTCTTATCCAACTATATGTACTATACATATTCCTTTGTAGGATTTCGGATAAAGAATTTATCGCCTAGAGAATATCCTGTTTAGTTTCACCAGAATCCTCTTTTAAGAAAGTGGACTAATTCCCGAGGAGAGACAGTGCATTCAACCTGGTGTCTGGAAGATTTTCCTCTAGATATTATCAATTATCCTTCCATTCTATCAAGTCTATATGTCGACATTCTCCTCAAAAGAAACCATTTCGCTACAGTGGTGATGATGATGATGGTGGTGATGATGATGATGATGGTGGTGGTGATGATGGGTTAAGTCATGCTGAGTCTTGCAGGTTTGGTACAGTGTACCCATCTATATATAAATTTGGGAACCTCTAAGTTTGAAGAATGTGAAACAGAAATAAAAAGGAGAGAAGGATATGGAAGACTGACCAGGTCAAAAAGCTGAGACAGAATGGCTGAAAGCCAATGCGCAACATGCAGCGGAAAGATAAAGATCTATTTATCATGTACTTAGCATGAACAAGCTGATTGTGCAATTATTACTTTTAAAGAAGGCTATAAGTATATGTGATACACGGCGGGAAATGAAAAAGGTTAAGAAAGAGGTTCCTGAAGCAGCATGGCAATACAGTATGGTGAATAAAAATATTAGGAAGAAAATGAAACAGGCCAAAGAAAAATGGGTAGCTGATCAATGTGAGTCCATTAATACGGGGCTAATAAAAGGTAACAGCAAGGCAGCTTTTGACACATTAAGAAAACTATCAAAACCCCAACAGCCCAGGGTAACTGTCATAGAAGATAGCAATGGGGCTCTGCTCAATGAAAAAACAGCTGTAATGAGAAGGTGGACAGAATATTGTAAAGAATTATATAACTGTAAACTTGACACTGACTTAGGCATATTAAACAACATTAAGTGCGAAAACAGGGAACTCGGAAATGCAGCAATATTACGGGAAGAAGTGGAAGAGGCTATATGTTCGATGAAAGGAGGGAAGTCACCGGGTGTGGATAATATCCCAGCAGAGCTCTTGAAATATGGAGGACCAGATATAGTAAAAATCATGACAACAATTTGCCAGAAGATATGGAGTACAAAAAAATGGCCAAAAGAATGGACGCAGTCATTAGTAATACCGCTTCCAAAGAAAGGAAATCTAAAAATGTGCAAGAACTACAGAACCATTAGCCTTATTAGTCATCCAAGTAAGGTGATGTTAAGGATACTTTTGAACAGAATAAAACAGAAATCAGAAGAAATCTTGTCAGAGGAACAGGCTGGCTTTAGACCAAAAAGAAGTACCTCAGAACAAATCTTCAATATTAGATTACTTATCGAAAAACATCTCCAACATCAACACGATTTATACCATAACTTCATCGATTTCACAAAAGCCTTCGATCGAGTCTGGCATGAAGGCTTATGGCAAGTAATGAGAAAATTCAATTTTGATACCAACATCATAGATATCATTGAAGCACTATACAAGGACGCAAGCAGTGCTGTTTTTGCAAGCAACGACATTGGAGAATTTTTCAAAACAACTGTAGGAGTTCGGCAGGGATGTATCCTGTCCCCAGTGCTCTTTAATATTTATCTAGAACATATTATGCAGGAGGCTCTCTACGATTATAAATCAACCATATCGATTGGAGGCCGACCTCTGTGCAACCTACGTTTTGCTGATGATATTGATCTGATAGCTGGATCAGAATCAGAACTTCAAGACCTTACCTCTAGACTGGAGAAAGTAACAAGAACGTATGGGATGGAAATTAATATAGAAAAAAGCAAGATATTGGTGAATAGCCATAAGAAACATGTTCCGACCAACATTACGTTAAATGGGCAAACGTTAGAAGAAGTTAACACCTTTAAATATCTCGGGTCCACTATATGTAGTGATGGAAGATCAAGTAAAGAAATCAAGACAAGACTTGAGATGGCCTCAGCTGCCATGACAAGGTTGAATGTGATCTGGAAAAGTAACATCAGTTTTCCTGTGAAGATCAAATTATACAAATCACTTGTATTATCTATTCTCTTGTATGGGTGTGAGAGCTGGACACTCACTGCAGATACGGAGCGAAGGATTCAGGCTTTCGAGCATAAATGTTATAGAAGAATTTTGCGCATTTGCTATAAAGAGCACAAAACAAATGTCTATGTTAGAGAGAAGATAAACACCTATGCAGGCCACCAAGAACCACTTTTGTCAATAGTGAAACGTCGAAAGCTTGCCTGGTTTGGGCATGTAACTCGTCATGACTCCCTTTCGAAAACGATCCTTCAGGGAACAGTCGAAGGTAAACGGAGAAGAGGAAGGCAGAGAAAATCCTGGGCTGATAACATCAAAGAATGGGCAGGACACGGTTTTTCCACACTTGTACGCATTGCTGAGGATAGAGAGCAGTGGAGGACCCTGTCTGCTGATGCTTCCACCATGGCACCCCTACGACCCATGACGGGTTACGGGCTGAGATGATGATAAGTATATAACCATTCTAAAGATAATATATCTAACAGTATCTCAAGTACACTTTAACCAAGACAAGTGCATTTGATATTTCCATGCAAAAGTATGTAGCACGTTATCTGAAACAGGTTGTTGAAGTTAATCATTGTGTGTATTTTTTATCTACTCTAAGTTGTTTTGCAGCATTTATTCTTCTGCCATATCTACTAGTTTCATATTTAAATTCTCAGTAACAACTTGTACCTAGAGAACTGCATAATATAGTAAAACAGTATATAAAAAGAACTAAAATTAATATATAAGGATTAATGATCGTCTGAGGGGTAGTCTGATGGGGTGCTCATGTGGAAGATGGCTGATATTGGTGGATTTGGTGTAATCTCAGACACCTCTGGGCTTTCTCGCTCCTTTTTGTCTTGTTAATAACAGGGCAGTTATGAGAGACTTTACTTTATTTTTTTTTTCCTTCCATTCCTTTTTTTTTGTTTGTTTTTTATTTTTATTGCTTGTTTGTTTCTTGGAAAAAAAAACAGATATACTGAATAAGTATAGCCAGCAGGTGGGTCTGAACCTCAGTCTAAAGAAGACAGAGGTCATGAGACTAAAGGTGGGCACACCTGAGCCCATAACAATAAGTAACCAGAAGCTGGACCAGACGGACACATTTACATACCTAGGATGCATAGTAACACCAGATGAGGAAACAGGAAACAAGCAAAGACATCAAGAAAAGAATAAATAAAGTGAGAACAGCCTTTGCTAATCTCAATAACATCTGGAAGTCTTCCCAGGACAGCACAAACACCAAATTAAGATTATATGAGAGCTGTGTTTTTTTGTTTTTTTTTAAATAAAGTTTTGCCTCGTTTTGGCAAGGCGTGTCCCGTTCAACCTAGTCGGTTATATTAGGGCGCATGTCCAAACATAAAAGACCCTAAGGTCTGGGAGAGCTATGTTTTTTCTGAGCTTCTCTATGGTACGGAATGCTGGAGAGTAACAGAGAAGGAAATGTTGAAACTGGCAGCTTCATCCTCCCAGGTTGCTGGATTTATGTCCAGTGCCCTCATGCCTCTCTTGCACACATTTTTGAACCTCAGCTGCAGTCACCCAACTGTTGTTTTGCTATCCGCCAGTTGTCCGTAGAAGATATCTTTTAGAATGCAACCATCTCCCATGTGGCAGACATGGCCAAGCCAGCATAGTCTGCGCTGTCTAAGCAGTGTATACATGCTTTGAAGGCCAGCATTTGACAACACCTCGACATTTGTCACTTTGTATTCTTAATTACATTTCACAAAATCCTAACAAACTAATATTCATTATTTCTATTTCCCTCTTGACTTTTTCAAATTTGTTCATGCCTTTATCCTACTAGCTGTCATGTCTTTCAGATTCTTTTATTTCATCTTGCCTTCAGTAAAAACTCTCAGTTTTGATCCCCACCTCTCATCATCACTCCAGATTATAATGATTAAGCTAACAGTGCCTTCTGAATCCAGATTAGATGTGTAGCATGAATTCAAAATGGCCAAATAAAGTAAGCAAAAGTAAAGTAACTAAGTATCTCTTTTCTAGTGCTCACCTGAAGCCACAAAATGAGAGGTCTTTGTTTGTAACCACTAGCATGAGTTGTGAAATAGAGCCAGTAAAATACGTGGGCTTTGGGACGAACAGTCACATATGCCCATGCTTGTTCTGGCTCACTTGCTGCACTACTCATGTGAACAACATTGCCTGGAAGGAGAAGTAAAAACAAATAAGAAAACCATCATTGTAAATTTCTAGAGCTGTTACATCCCAGCTATGCCTCAATAATAATAAGTAATGCTTCAACTGACAGTGCCAACAAAATTTAGTTCCAAATATGTTACGATCTTATAATAAGCTGTTTGTAAAAATTAATAATCTCTTGCTTTGCCGTCACTGAGGTTTTAAAAAATGTACATAGTGCATTTTTTAAATAAGACAACAGATTCAAATACTCAAGGATCCATCAACATCAGATGAAAGATGCGTTTCGGAGTGAAGAGTAGAATAGCACAGGCAAATGCAGCATTTAAAAAAACGTAAAGTATTTTATGCAACAAAGTAAGAGTTCTCCAGTGTTATATATCGCCAATCCTGATATATGGATAAGAGTCATGGACAACAAGCTGGAAAATCTCTGGTAGCCAGAGACATGTGGCTTTTCAGTAGAATGTTAAAAATACCATAAAGATCCTGTTATACGCCCATTGAGGCATATTTGGAATATGGTGTTAGGCCCATATTTTCTTGACCAACAGCACACTAGGGGTGATGTGGTCAGCATCACGCCGGCCACCTTAACCTTCCCAGAGTTGCTCTGATACCCATTTCATGAGGCTGGGTCGATCCCGGAGCCATTTGCGGTCTAAAAAAATATCCCACCTCAACTGGGGATTGAACCATGGACCACCGAGTTAGGAAGCCAGTGCACTAACCATTGCGCTACCATGGCTCCCTAAAAATAATATCCTCAGCTAAAAATAGTCATGAGGATGTCCTGAAAGAAGCTAGTGAGCAAAGGAAGCTTATTATTCATATTTGAAGTAAGCAATCTGCTTTCTTCGAGCATGTTATCGGAAGAAAACTAGAATATATTATGACAACAACAATTACTGAGGGAGTACAATATATTCAGGGAATAAGAGATACTGAATGAAAAAAGAAAGGACAAGTAAGAGAGAAGATCATGGACAGTTTGACATCATGGCATGGAAAGAAGTCAATAACAGAGTTGATAAACAACACTGGGGGCTGGAAGTTGTGGAGAGACATGTTCATCTATGCCAGATGGAATGACACTTGAAGAAAGAGTTTTAAGCTATCTATCAATAGGTCATGGACATGTTGGGTGGGCACGTTGGTTGGTGTGATTAGAAAATATACCTTTTGTTGAATCAGAGAATAGAAGACATAAATCAGAGAGTACTACACAAACAGTGCTTCGTGTACTTTGTTGTCTGCTATTATTATTGCTCACATGTTGCACACAAGTCTTAATTCTCAGGTGCACTATAATTCTTACGCAGTCTGCCATTCTTCTTATTGATAATTTTGAAGTTATAACTGGACTTAAGTAAGGATCCAGTGATGAAGAAATTAGAAGTTATTTTCTTGTTTATGAGAGTGGATTTTTTTTTAAGTTAAGGCATCAGTGTTTGCCAGACAATAGTAATGTTGAAAAACGAGAAAACAGAGTTCGGGTTTAGGTTAGTGAGAGCAGGTATTTATACGAGGGATATGGCATATTTGACGAATTTGGGCAACATTTGGTTGAGGGCGTCTGTCTGTGCTTCTGTTTTATCCAATTTTTTATTACTTTATATTGTACAAATAGGAATCGTTTTGATACTTTTTTTCTGCAGCTACCATCCGCTAAGTTGGTGGAAAATACAGCAGAATTGGTTGTTAAAATACAAATTAGAGGCCGAAGGGAAGGACGGTGAACTGGACGCTGCCATATTGTGACTCAGTGTGGTGTGTTTGCATGTTGAGCGGTGTGTTTGAACGTAACATAAATTTCGTGAGCATGATTTATTATGGAATTAGACATTTTCGGCGTTATATATCATAAATGTAACCTATAAGATGTTGAAATGGGTATTTTTTCGTTCATTTTAGTTGGATTTTGTTTAGTTTAATACTGAGTGTTTTGCAATGTGTCGAAGTGATACGGTTATTTATACGTATAGAAAACGTTCAGGCAAAATGGCAGACCCTGTTCTACTATCTTCTTCTTCTTCCGTCCTTAGCCACCGACCGTCAAAGCAGTCAGTGGCCATTACGCCTAGTGGCGTCTTAGGGCAACAGCAGATAGGTTTTCTTTGCCATTGTTTCCCATCACGCCTATTGGCGTCTTTAGGGCAACGGCAAATCAATCCATCTGCTGTTGTTTCCGTAATCGAAGTGACTGGCAAACGGGTGATCAGCCCGTTGGTTGTTCTACTATCCTTCCCCTTTACTAGATTAGAATAACATCACTGTGTCTATTTGTTCAAATGTCATACCTTTTGTAGTGCAAAATCGTGTGGCTTTGCTCTTATATTTACTTACGTTGATGTGGTTTAAATGCTGCATGTCCTTTCGTGTAAGGCGAGCGCCCATACGTTGATACAATACAGAGGCAAGTAAACAGCAGCAAAATTATTCGCCATGGTATATTTTTCAACCCCATTGTATTCGAAGAGGGAATTGTTCTTCCTTGTGTGTTAGCTGTAGTAAAAACGATCTTTACCAACCGGCTTAACAAAAAATCATGTGATCAACGTCAAGTTAGTCACGTGAAGAGTACTATAAATAGTATCGTTATGGCAATATTCCAGAGCAGTGATGCCACAGCTGGGTATTTCTTACTAGATCTGGGGTTTTTGGGCTTCCGTCTGGGTATCTGAGTAATTTTTTTTCAAAATCTGCATTAATCTGGGTATATTTGACAATTGGCATTTACAATGTATGTATATTCTGTGCACTGAGCATTATACATTATATGTATATTATAATTACAGTAAATGTAAAACATTATGTTCTATATATTTTTTATTCCACTTAAATTTAATTCTTGTTTTTAACCACATCAGTGACGTTGTTTTTTGACTCGTTTACATCAGCTATCTATTTCCTGTTATTCTGTTAATGGTTGTCATCTGCAATACTCGGTCATTTTTGCGATGTGTTATAAAGTCTTCTTTTTACATTATTAGACTTAAGCAGATAAACAGCATATTGGTTTTTATTTTGTTATTATAAGATTATAAAATGAGCGATGATGAAGGTACGCTTGGTAGTTGTAGCAGCATGACGACACACACGCCACCGCGTAAAAAAAATGAAGCCATGGTATCAGCAGGCTTTTTGTGCGGAATGGCTAACAGACAGCGAACTGAAGGATTGGATAAAGCCGGACTCTGGTAACCGCTATGCTGCGATTAGTACGGTCTGTTCCTGTACATTAACTAATGCCAACAAAACAGCTTTATTGACACATAAAATCACACAGAAGCACATGAAAAACTTCGAAGCCAAAAGCAAAACTCTGAACATTAACAAGTTTTTCATCAAACCAAAAGAGTCCTGTCTCCAAGACAAAATTGCTAAAGCGGAGATAGTGTTGTCGTCTTTCATGGCAGAACATAATACTCCGTTTTCGCAAGCTGATCATTTGATTGAATGTTGCAAGCAGATATTTCCAGACAGCACAATTGCTCAAAACATGTCACTGAAGCGCACCAAGGCTGCCTATGTGATGCAGTACGGCATTGCTCATTTTGAGCGGCTTGAAGTTATAAACATTTGCAGAAATCAGAAATTTTCTATAATCGTTGATGAGAGTACTGATATTTCTACGAACCAGATGTTGGCAGTCGTTGTGCGATTCTGTGACACAAAAACAAAAAAAAGTAGTTGATTCTCTGTTAGACCTCATTGAGGTGGAGGATGGGACTGGTCTTGGCATGTTCACAGCTGTTAAGAAATTGTTGATCGTGCATGAAATCCCGCTTAGTAACGTCATTGGTTTTGCTGCAGACAACTGTGCCAGTATGATGGGGACTGCAAGTGGTTTACAGGCACATCTGAAGAAAGAGATTCCACATGTCTTTGTTCTCGGCTGTGTTTGTCATTCATTTGCACTTTGTGCAAATGCTGCCAGCAACCACCTACCGTCTTGGCTTGAAATTTTCATAAAGAATGTCTGCTTCTATTTTTCGCGTAGTAGTAAAAGAAATCTCCAGTTCCAGTTAATACAAGATGTACTTCAGGCCCAGAAACATAAATTGTTGAAGCTGTGTGAAACACGCTGGCTGTCCCGTGAAGCAGTCATTGAGAGGATCCTTGAGCTCTGCACTTGTATTTCCAATCCGAAGCTTTAGTGGACAACGTCGACGGTGCGGGGCAAATCCTGCAGACGATGAACACTGCTGGCACGAAGCACATGCTTCTATTTGTCGGCTACTTACTGGGTAAAGTTAACGTCATGAACATGGAATTCCAGTCCGAGAACTTCCGTCTTCACAAAGTGTACACGAATGTAACAAGAGAGAATCGTTTTCTTCTCAGTATGTTTATTAGGCAGGAAGTATTGCAGCATGAGCATCGCACTCTTGCCGACATTGATCCTTCGGATGTACAGGTACACAAGAAACTGAATTACATTGAGCTGGGTGGACGATGTGAAGCGCAGTTAATGCGACAACCGTTACGAGATAAAGAAGTCCAGTTTCGCAAGGATGCATTGGCATACCTGATTGAACTTTGTACTCAAATACGACGCAGGTTCCCACTTGAACAAAACAGTGTTCTGGCGCAAATGCAGCTGTTGGATCCAAAGCAAGCTCTCGATATCAACAAACCTTCTGTCATTCCATTAGCAACGCAGTTCCCAACAGTTGTTTCAGAAGAGAGCATTGATCGTCTGTCTGATCAATGGCGAGAACTGGCATCGTACCGAAAAGATCTTGGACATCTAGTGGATGAGGATCCGCCCGCATTCTGGCTGGGACTGCAAAAAGTAACAGATGCTAATAACCAGAAGAAATTTGATGTTTTTGCTAACCTCATGTGCACGCTTATGGCACTACCTCACTCCTCAGCATGCGTCGAAAGAGTGTTTTCGAAGGTTAACTTAGTTACAACTAAACAAACCAACAAGCTGTTGTGTGAAACAGTTTCCAATCGAATACTAGCCACGCAAGCAGTTGCCAAAGACGGAGTTTGTCATAAGTTTAATCCTAGTAAAAGCGTGGTTGAAGATGTGCGTGAAGGACGTTGTCGGCAGAGATATGCAAAGATTCTGGAACTTCACAATCAAGATTCCCCGTTGTCAATTCATGCACATGATCTTGACGAAGGAGAAGTTTTCGACATGGATGCCGAGTCTCTGACAAGTGACATTTTTCAGCAGTAACAAGTTACAACTAACATTTTATATTTAATTTGAGGAACATTTTATTAATGTAACTAATGTAAGTATATTACTGTTAAAATATATCATTTTCAAGAGTTCATATATTGGGGTGTTATTAAAATCATTTATTTAATTGTGAATTTTTGGTAATTAAAAAAAAAAAAAATGAAGAAATACATAAAAATTGGTAGCACACAGATTATTTGTGCTAAAGATGCACATAAAAGATTATGTACGCAACGTCTATCCCGTGTATTTGAGGCATAAAATAATCTGGGTTTTTTATTTAGAAGAGCATCTGGGTTTATCTCTAGAACTTGAGTGGCAACACTGTTCCAGAGAGTCATCCTCCCCATTGGGATCAGATCGGGGAAGATAGCAATATATTAAAACCAACGTCCTTTTCAGGGCGTACGCAGGAGCAATATACTAAAATGGTTCGTACCAAGCCACAAACAAAAAAGAGGAAAATCTATAGAAGCCCTCCAACACTTGACAGCAAACATGAATCTGCAAAGAACAAAGACAGTCAGCCGGAGAGCACGACTGCCCCAACTACTAGCGTTGGGGCCGGTCCTTCTCAGAAGTCGAACAACGCACCCATTGACACTACGACCGATGAGCAACCCAAAGCATCGAAGGCAGAGGACAACCAAGCTCCGAAGCCTGACAAAGCAACATCACCTCTAATACAAGATGTCGAGACGGTGGCACCATTGTGCAGTAACCAGACAACATCTGCAAAACACGGCCACAAAACTTCGACGACAGAGGGTAACAATGCTTTGAAGCCCGACAAAGTAAATCCACCGCCAAAACAAGATGTCATAGTCGAGTCTCCTTCATGCAGTGACCAGGCAACTTCGGTAAAACGAGATCAGAGGCAGTCAAAGAGACAGAATGTGAATCCGTCTCGCAGACCACACGCTCACACTGACACAGAAGTCGGAACGTGCCAACTTCGCAAGCAAAGAAATGCCGTTTTTCAGGTGGCACTACAGGAGAGGATCATTAAGATCACTCAGATGCTGGAGGTGAGGCCTCGCTCAGGGCCCTACCCGACGATAAAGTGATCGGTATCCTCGAGGCAGGGCCGGCTCTACCGACGGTGCAATACGTGCATTTGCACGGGGCGGCAACAAATCTTTTTACTTATTTTTACAATCCCGCCAACATATTCCGCCTGGGAGCCGCGCTGGTGTAATGGTTACCACAGTGCGCTAGCGATCAGGTGTTCAAGGTTCAAGCCAGGGCGCGGGCAATTGTAGGACTGTCATCGACCGGGATTTTGACTGAATAACCTGAACGGCTCCTGAAATAAACCCTCTGTGGATGGTGTCACGGAGTGTTCGAAGGTTTCGTCTAGATTATTTTAAAATTCCTTACTTTTCTATTCCTTCACAATTTGTTGTTTTCTCTACGAAATATTTGCACCTGCGGTCTGTTCTTTAGCTGTTTTTCAAGTCTTCACTAATAGTTCTGCCATACGATCCTAATGCTATCTTCTTCTACAAAGGCACTAAAAGGTATTTCTTTAAGGACGTCAGTACAATTTATTCGCTTGGTCGAAACCACAGTGGTTCCCAGAGGATTATATTTCCGTGTTCAGTGGTCAAATGAAGACCGCCACGATAAATCTTCCGGCATGGCTGAACGAGACGGGAATTAATTAACTTGGCGTGGGAATCACGAATTTATTTTTTTATCGACCCTTCTATGTTGGCGGCTCGAATGTTTCAGTTGTTGTCGAGAGTGCATTCAAGGAAGTTGATTTTGCTCAGTGTTAGTGTGCTATGTTTTACAGTGATAAATACGTTTTTTAAACGTTTTATGGAAATTAGTACAGTGCTTCAGCCCCCATTCATTACTAAATAATACATTTTATTGTAGGGTTTATTAAAACAGTTTTAATATTCAAATAGATATAATGTCCGATAAAAGATAAAAACTATCAGGTGCCGAATATCGGAAACGGAAACTGGAAAAAGAACGCGATATTCAAAAACATAGCGTGGCTTTACATACATATCTAAAAACTGAAACAGCTGATGTAGGACAGAAGAAAATAAGCAAATGTACCGAAACAAATGATTTTGAGCTCATGGCAAGTACTTCTAACTCGGACCCCTGTAACGTAAATAATACTAGTTAAAGTTAGTTGCTTATCCTTTACAGGACGTGGCAATCAACCCCAGCTTTTATTGGCTGTTTTTGATTTTTCTAGGCAATTTTTTTATTCAGTAGTTTGCCATTGCTTTCTGAACGGTACGGCGCTTATACCATTGTTTAAAATCCACACAAAGCGATCTGCTACCAAACCGCCTGCAGCAGGTTTCGAACCTGGTATATCTGGATTATGAAACTGCGTTTATATCCATTAGGCCACAGACGCCGACAGAGATAATACTAACAATGTCGAAAGTGAGACTGATTTGACCGTTTCCAATTCCAGAGATTTAAGTGATGAAAGACTGGAAATCTTAAAAAAAGGCCTGCCAGAGAGATCAAAAAATTAGTTCGTTTTTAGCCGCGCAGCTCTAATGGTCGGAAATTTTCACTAAATTTTTACACTAGGGAGCTAAGCAACGGAGAACATATTATTCGATCATGGTTAGTGCATTCAAAAGAAAAAGATGCTGTATTTTGTTTCTGCTGTAAGTTGTTTTCCTGTAATAAAATGTCACTCACTACTGATGGCTATAATGATTGGGGTCATTTGTATGTGTATCTTAATGAACACGAACAATCTAAAAACTACTTGGAGTCCCATACAAAGTGAATTGAATTATCGTCCAGGCTTAAATCAGTACAGACAATTGATTCAATGCAACAAAAGTTATTAAATTCAGAAGTTCGACACTGGAGGGGGATAATAGAACGCCTAATTGCTATCGTCCAGTTCTTGAGCCAACAATGCTTGCCATATCGTGGAACATCTGATAAATTATATGACCCTAACAATGGAAATTTTTAAAAACTTGTTGAACTGATTGCCAGATTTGATAGTGCTATGTGTGAACATTTAATGAGAGTAGCTCGTGGATCGACCCAACATTACCTTGGGAAAAACATTCAAAATGAATTGATTGCTCTTCTCTCTGGAACCATAAAAAAAGAAATAATTTCTATGGTGGAGAAAGCTAAATATTATAGCATAGTTGCAGACTGTACTCCCGATGTTAGTCACATTGAACAATTAACACTAATTGTAAGATTTGTTAATACGAATCCAGATGATATCAACATTCATGAGCATTTTCTTGGTTTCAACGTTAACCGAATGCATTCTAAGAAAATTATCAGACATGGATATTCCAATCGCAAACATGCGTGGCCAGGGGTATGACAATGGATCAAATATGAAAGGAAAACATTCAGGAGTTCAACAACGTATTAGGGACTTGAACCCAAGAGCTTTTTATATCCCTTGTTGTTCTCATTCTCTCAACTTGGTGGTCAATGATGCCGCGATGTCATCTAGAGAAGGGGTTTTATTTTTTAAAACGGTTCAGAAATTGTATGTGTTTTTCTCAGCGTCAACACTGCGTTGGGGAATCCTTAAGAAACATATTATAACGCTAACGCCCAAGCCACTAAGTACAACTCGCTGGGAATCTAGAATCGAGGCCATTCGTCCTTTAAGATATTATATTGAGGAATTTTATGATGCATTGATAGAAATTGCTGATGACGAGTCAGTAGACAAAATGGCGAGACATGAATCTGAAACCCTTGCCCTAAAACTCAGAGATTTTAAATTTTTATTTTGTCTGGTTATATGGCACTATGTTTTAAGCGAAATTAATGTTGCTAGTAAACTGTTGCAAAGCATAAAAATGCAATTGACTAGTGCCATAACACATTTCAGAAATGTTCTCCAAAGCCTTAAGAATCTCAGAAATTATGAATCATTTCAAAATGTTCTTGTTGATGCTACAACATTAGCTGAGAAAGTTGAAGCTGATCCTGATTTGATACCAACTTTTGAATGTACTAGAGTGCGTCGGCAGAAAAAGCAACACAACTATGAAGCAAGAGATGAAACTATTTTGGACCCCAAAACTAAATTCAAAATTGATTTTTTTTTTGTTTTTAATTGATGTTGCAACTAATTCTATTGAAGAAAGGTTCGAGCAATTGGAACATCACAGTTCACATTTTTTCCTTTTTATATAACTGTGGTGGATTTAGATGTTATGAAATGTTGTTGTTATGTATTTATATTGTTCTGAATGAGGTCAGCTGTGAAGGCCCCTGAGTATAACAATTTTTAGGGTGAATTCTCAGGGAGCCTTTTTGCTACCACCTTATGATCTCATTCAGACTTATTCTTGACTAGTATGTATGATGACTACGTCTAATGTCTAGGGTTATGAACATGTGGTGTGATGGTACTTTAATACTTAAACACACACACACACAAACAAATATTAAAGTCTATGATCAACTGAACTAACACCGTGCTTTAAATTTTGGGTTTAAACTATTTTTTACAATTTTATTTTGTTCTGATCCTAGTATTCTTCTGGTCAGGACTTTCAAACTCAAAGGTAATCAATTTATATACATCTAGGCAATTCAATTAAACAAAAGTGACAAATTGTCCAAACACGTATTTTACAAATCTAATGATGGTGTTAATAAAGTTCTAATACTACTGTTAAACTAGCACTGGATGGTGGGTCGGGATTCTGTAATCACTCCCATGTCTCTATTTCACAACTGTGGTAAAGTGGGATGTTATAAATATTTATAGGGGACTTAGTGTACTGACTGAGATCAGCTGTGAAGGTATCTGTATCTAATAAGTGTGGTGTATTTACAGATGACCTTACTTGCTACCACATTTTTACCTCAGTCAGAATTATTCTGGAATAGTGTGATGACTACGTTAAATGTCTAGGGTTATGAAAATGATGAAGTGTAAGTCACAACAACAACAGACAGATAAACAATTTAATTTATTCTACAACACTTTACAACACTGTGACACTCACACACATATAACACTCTATAAGACTATCTTAAATGAGTCACGTGATTAAGTTTAAAAAATATATGTATTAATTCTTGTCAATAATGGATATCCTGATTCAACTACATAGTGAACCAGGAATCACAATCAAATGTAATTACAAGTATTATTTACACAGTTTATATATATGAACTTTGTATTGACATAGTTTATTATTATTATTCTATGTGTGTAATTTGTGCAGTAGTAATATGAGGTAATACTGGTTGTGTTCAAGCTTGGTTGTTGTTTTTCATCATGACTTCAAGTGTTTGATTATCGGGGAAATAGTATTGGGAAACTTTCACAGTTCCTGTCATTTGAACCCATTAATTGTCCCTCTGTGGTTAACAAAATGTCAATTTTTGAGGGGGCACATAATGTTGAGCTACTCTGGCCACAGAAGCTTAACTTTCGTGATGGCGGCAGGAAAAGACCCCCCTGCTCGATTGCTTCACTGTGTTCTGGAGACACCTCACTGGTCGCTATCTGGACCAAGGAGTATGCTGTCAGCCTCTGGATTCAGCAAAACCCAGACCAGGTGCTGCTTCAATAACTAGGACCACAGTCCCTGAAACAAGAAGGTTGTACCTCCTACTTCAGATCTAATTTATAATCTATTTCTACACTGAACACAATACAGAACAAACACTGAGTTCAGAGCGGTAGGCCAACTGCTATCTTCATCTGAAACAATTTACACCAGTCTTCTCCTCCTAAATGGTTACTACGCCTCTGCAATTCCAGCATTAGTTCTTTCTAGTCAATAAGATAGGTGTCAGTGTACTGTTTGGCAATTCCATGCAGTTTTACTTTTCTCCGACACCTTCTGTTCAGGTTGGAGCACTATATAGGCCTTGCCTCATGTTTGCCACTGAACCACACACATATACAGGCATAAATTATCAATTTACATTCAATTTTCATTAAAAAGATATGGAATATATCAAGCTTACCACGATTCATGGAAATAATACACAGATACGTTGACTGGCGATGAATAATGGCACAAATTCCGATCTGCCTCTGTCCCAGACTTTTATTTAGAAAAATATGATCTGGCTCTCAACGCACTGTTTCTTAGTAAGTGTATTTTAAAGTGTGGCACTGACCTGACGCTCCTAATTGACTATATTGGCGGGTCTAACCAATCGGGCCATGTTTACACAGCTTTTTAAAAAAAAGTACCCCTACTCACGTTTCCCTAACAACAACAAATTAGTATTTATAGCCCGACTAATCGTGTTTAGCCTTACATTTACTTCCCGCCAATCAAATAGGAGGTAACATGTTGGTCTATTTCCAGTACAATGGTGGTTTCAAAACCTGCCACTGCGCAATTCTGATTTTGGTGTTGTCTGACAGCACCACCATTTTATTTTGGCTATAATTTGTTAATTCCTAGACTATTTGCGTAACACTTAATATATTCTTTGTCAGCAAGTCCTAAGGAACCCAAATATATAAGTTTTAATGGAGCTAAATGGCTGCGTTCAAAATATGCATTTTCTAGGATAGTCGTGTATTTTTTATTTTTTTATGTTTAGAACCGCCACCTGTCCTGCCTTTTCGACTGTTCTGTCATACTAATGTCAGGATTTCAGACATAAAACAGTAGAATGTCATGTTTCCCAATAAGCGTTTTACAGGTTTTTAAACCTAACTCTCGTAGTTGTAGTGTTTTTTATCACGGTCTATTTGAAAAAAAGTATTGCTTCTGGCCTTTCGCTTGGGGTGGGTGGCATTAATTGTATATCGCGAGACGCGTGTTTAGTGTTGCATGCGTTCCTGCTTTCAGCCCTCCCTTCTCTCTATCCTAAGTTCATCTGTCTTTTCATCACGCCGTGTATAAAATGAAATTAATGGAAGTATTAATTTAGGTCATTACGCGGTGTGCCTAGCTCAAGGTTTTCTTAGAAATGCAGTACACGTTTTATGGTAGAAAGCGTGTAGTGATGCAGTAGGCTTTACTATCAACGTGAAACGTTACAATTTGCAGACGAAGTAGAAAACAAGGGGATTTTTTGTACGCCATTGTGACAGCACTGTACTTTTACCATTTCTCTTTCCTTTTATTGAATTTATGTGTTAGGCTTTACAGTTTCCTTTTAATTTATATATGTGGATTTAGAATGTTTCACGACAACAACTTTAATTTTAACTTCTGGGGTGGAAATAGTTTTATTTATTTCAGTTAGGAAACACTAATTCTCGTTGATGAACAGTCATGTGCCAGATCATATACTTATCTAGCACATGTAGTAGCTGTCAGTTGTCACTCCGGCCAACGGCCACTGGTGTACTTGTCCAAAAGTAATAGGGTAGACAGCATGTACGCCTATCACTACTGGAATACAAAGTCTTCTCAATTCTTCACTCAGAAATCTGGCACCGGACTAGTGCCAGACAAAAACCCTGTAACATGAAATTATGTTCCTTTTTTACATCCTGTTTAAGTTACTATTTCCACAAATTATAATACATGCAAAATAAAAGACCTGGGTCAGATCTATCTGACCAACCCAACTCATCCACATAACAAGGTGTACCAGTTTTTTTTTTACATTCCTCTCCTCTAATGGCGGCACTGCATCTGCAATATTATCATTAATCTCTTTTTTCCATACAATAAGGTGGGTGATAAGTTTCCACCTGACCACCTAAGAAAACATGTGTATTCAACATCTCTGGTAGTTTGTTACAAGATAAATCAACCTCTAGGCCCTGCATAAGTCTGCTAGGAACCTAGTCTAAGTACTTACAGTCGTAATATTTGTCATATGGCAGTATCTCACACTCACATTTAAAAAAAAAATATTAATAATTTATGTCTTACCACAAATTCAATGAAAACACACAGGTACGTTGATTTAGCACAACTTCAGACGTGCCGCTGGCTGGACTATGACGCCTTTTATTTCTTTAGTATTTATATAGTAAGGCAAGTCACACTTCACAGACTATCAATCGTCCTGCTTCAGGGATAGTATTAATTCAAATGGCGACGAGCCTTCAAATTTTTTTCTCAATATCCCCTCAGCTGGCCAATAGAAATCGGCGTCTATCAAATTTTGAATTCAATTTAAACAAGAAAAACAAAACTCCAAACAATTTGGTGTTCTGCTGTCGGTCGGTCCGTCCGATCTTGGCATTACAAGTTAAAAATAGACCTGCTTTATGGATTAACAAATTTGCCTCTCACTTACTCCTAGATTTCCCCATTTGGATTTGTCTCACCCTCTTATGTCTCCTTTCGAAAACCGCGGTCAAAAAATGTTATGGATAGCGAATGCAAACATGAGGGTCTGTTCGTCAATGCGTCTGGGACTATCTAGTATTATGACCATATCTTTATTATTATCTGGAGGAATTTGTATTTTAAAACATATTATTACTCAGGAGAAGATATTCTATTAAACTAACCAAGTTTTATGGCCATATCCATTGTAATAAAGAATTCCATATTTTTTCCATGTCAGTCGTTAATATTAGGTGAATCTAGAAAACTACCCCTTTTCCCCCTCTCTCTAACGCTTTTTCTAAGAAAACCACAGCGAACGATAGCAGATGTTCAAACATGCCATAAAGACCGTAACTAGGGCCGGTAGTCTATTTTGCAAGCACCAACCTCTCACTCGCGTGTAGTGTTTCAAAACAATTATGTGACGTCGCATTGTCGCATGCGATTCAAAAAACCAACGCTTTAGTCAAGGCTTTCATTCATCCCTTATCTCTCCCTCCTACGTTTTCTTCTGACTGAAACGAACACTTAGCTGTCTGCAAAACGGCGTTTAGGTAATATTTAATGATTTGCGGTAATTCTTGCTGCAGTTTCGTTCCACACTTCTGGAAAATGTCCGGATTGCTACTATTAGTGGCGTTAAAGTCAAAATTTTACGTTAATTCAGAACGGCAGTTTGGTGTCGCAGTTCTGGCATATGTTAATTGTAAGTCTCAAGGACGAAACTAGGAAAGCGTGTAATATTTGACGGCGGGATCATTGTCTTAGCATTACTACTGTATAAAATTCAGCGCTCTCCTGGCGTAGATGACGACGATAGGCAAACACACAAACGGGTGGGTTTATTTATTTTCATAATTTAGCGATTGTTTCACAGATTTCGCTACAATAACATCCCTAAATTGAAATCTGAGACGACAAATGAGCTCTTAAACAAATGTAAAAACCTAGAAGGCGTTTTAACACATCAAGAAAATAGAGACATTGATGCCATTGAGCTATGTGATGAACTGAAAGTAGTATCCAAATTAGTACCAGTAAATACACCGCCAATTGAAGTTCTTCGTTATATTATTGAAAATAACATTGCTGCTAATGTCGCTATAGCCTTAAGAATATTACTAACTTTGCCTGTAACGGTAGCAAGTGATGAGCGTAGTTTTTTAAAACTGAAGCTTATTAAAACTTATTTACGCTCAACAATGGCCGAAACTAGATTGGAAGGACTTGCCATGATTTCAATTGAACATGAAATCGGTCAAAAATTAGACTACGCAGACCTTATTTCTGCTTTTGCAAATATGAAAGCAAGAAAAGTGTCTTTTTAAGCAGTACATACTTCAAACAATATAAATTCAAATAATGTGAAAATAGTGCTAAAAACTATAACATGTACATACTATAGTTAAGTGTTTGTGACTCAACAGTTCATCGTTCCACGTGAGAAGAGCATCCCCTACATGTAAGTAATGTAACTACATTTATTTCATATAATTGTCTCTAATAAAGTCAATGGTTTATTTTATGACTATACAGTATTTTCATCAATTTATCAATACATTATTATTAATGGTATATTTAAAATTAGGCTAATGGTCATGAAATTAATGTTGAAGCTTGTTTAACATAATGGTTTTAAAAATTTCAAACGTTAATTTGAGGTTGGGCTGGGGCGGCAAGGTATGGTATTGCACGGGGCGGCAAATTCCTAGGGCCGGTCCTGCCTCGAGGCAATAACGGGCAGGAGGAGTATAACTAGAGTGACAAGACACGAAAAAGGAGTTATAATAGCTCTAAATAACACGGAAAAGACAAAAGAACTGATGGTCGAACTAGAGTCCGGATACAAAGAAGTCCAGCTGCCCCACCAGATTAAAGTTACTGTGGAGATCTACAAGAAGACCAAAAAGATAGTTGTAAGAGGGGTCGACAACAATTGGTCTACACAAGAAGTCCACAGCCGCCTGCAAAAAGAAAACAAGAATATCAAAATATCACAGGTTGAAAGACTAAAGACATGGGACAAGAAGGACACAAACCTAATTATCCTAACTATTGAAGGGACTTCAAGACCAAGTCAACTTAACCTAGACAATAGATGTCGAAAAACAGAAGAGTACATTCCTCTTGTTATGTAGTGCTCAAACTGCCAGCAATTTTCTCACACTAAGAAAACATGCAAGAGAGAGACAGTTTGTCGGTACTGTGCGGGAAGTCACTCTTACAATGAATGTCCTCATGCAAAAAAGGATAACAACTATAACATGAGCAACTCCAACAGAACCTGCGCAAACTGTCTCGGGAACCACGGGGCAAGATACCGTGGCTGTCCGATCTTCTATGAGACAAAGGCCATA
The DNA here is from genome assembly GCA_024509875.1 of Oreohelix idahoensis. Taxonomy (NCBI): domain Eukaryota; kingdom Metazoa; phylum Mollusca; class Gastropoda; order Stylommatophora; family Oreohelicidae; genus Oreohelix; species Oreohelix idahoensis. The sequence goes on from JAMPIV010010167.1 coordinate 727,008, forward strand.
CTGAAGGAATCAGTTACCAAAAACATCTCCTTCAGAGAAGCAAGACACCGAGTGGCTTCAGGCGGCACTGCTAAATAGGAACAGCACACAAGAACCCAACTAATAAAATTTGCCACAGAGGTGCGAGACATAAAACAAAAACTCAAAGTCGAGAAGAACAGACAGCACAACGAAGACACAGATACCATAAGAGACGAAACAATAGGAGCCTTACAGAGCGCCCAGGCAATGTTACAAGACATGAAAATCATTCAACACCAAATAAAAGTCGACATCGCTAAACTCGCAGAGCTAAAGGAAGAGAACGAAGAAGTCCTCAAAAGAATTGAAACAGAGAGAAGGATTATCGAGGATATCGTAACAAAAAGCAATCAAGGAAGAGAAAGAAGCAAAGAAACTAAAGACAACATGATTACCGAAACCGTAGAGGAACGCCTACCAAAAATCAGCCAAGGAAGTGAAAGAAGCAAAGAGGCAGAAGACAAAATAATTACCGAAACCCTAAAGGAACTCCTATCAAATATAATAAAGACAGTCATGATCAACACACAGTCGAAAAAGACAACGAGTAGGAACCAAACAGGCAGCTAGTGGTCCTTTTCAGGACCAGTCATTCCCAGGACTAAGAACGTGTAACCAGCGAAGACGATAACACCCTATATACCCCAATATAACCGTGTGTAACCCTTCAACGGGTTTTGGTTGAACAGGGTATTACAGCAAAATAACAGAAGTAAGGGAAAAAAAAATATTCCAGAGTGACTTCCAAAATTATTGGAGAATATACTCAGACCGAAAGGTCTTTAATGTTTGGACATGCGCCCTAATATAACCAACGTACCTTGTGTCTAGGTTGAACTAGCGCGCCTCGCCAATACGAGGCAAAGCTTTTTTTTTAAATATTCAGGAGTGCAGCATGGTTAATGGTTAAAAAAGGGTGCGCAAACACATCACTTAGAAAATATGCCCGCTGTAATTCGTTGTTATCTCTGAAGAGACAAAGAAAAAAATCAGGCTGTTGGACACTCTGGCATGTCGTGTGAGGCGACTAATATGAGGTTGTTTATAGGGCTAACAGACTTATCATGTAAAACAATTGCCACAAAATCCACTGCTACAAAAGCATGTGTATGATTGGTGCTAGCTTCCTGAAACGGGACCAGCTACAGTGATGGCTCTATGTTATATGCCAAGGAGAGTATATATATATACTGAAGCACATTAAAAACGCACCACCTGTATAATCCAGGAACAGAGTGTGAAATGTAAATATAAGTGTTTACAAGTTTACATATTTGGAATCTTTATTCATTTTCCTATGAATCCATGCTGGTCATTAATTTGTACATTTGATTGTTATGAAATTAATTGCATTCTGTGCAGGCAAGGGAGAAAACCAAAAATACAAAAAAATGCATGTGCGTTATTCTGCTGGAGAAGCTGCAAGTCTGGATAAATTGTGAACGCAGGAGCAACCAGTGCATCCAGAACCTCATCTCGATATGTCACAGCATTAACATTTCCACGGAAGACGTGAAGAGACAAGCGATGGTGAAAACTGAATCATCCCCAAATGTAAATACTGCCACCTCCAAATCGGTTGACACAGCAATCTGCAAAGCGCTCTCCACACCGTCGCCAAATCCGCATACGTTCATCAGCAAAGGATATGTTGAATCTGCTCTCGTCTGTGAATAGGACAGCATTCCACTGCAGTCTAGTCCATATGACATGTTGCTCTGCCCATTGCAAGCGCTGCTAACGATGTCTGTGAGTCAAGTTTGGCCCAACATAAGGTCGTCTTGCAGTAAGGCCTGTATCTCTGAGTCGTCGTATGACTGTCATTCAAGAGACTTGCCCATGTCTACCCACTATTGCTCTTGCTGTTTGACTTGCCGGGAGAGTACGATTCCTTAGGTAACTCAGCACAATATGACGATCTTGCGCAGGGGTAGTAACTCGTGTTGGCCATTCCGAAGTCTATCCCGGGCACTGCCAGTGGTTCCGTAACGTTCATTGAGACGTACAATAGTGCTGTGGTGGCAATTCATCCTTCTGGAAATGGCCCGCGAGCTCATTCCGGTCTCCAACATACCAATGGCTCGTTGGCGGTCGTTTTCAGATAGTCGTGGCATTTCAAGCACATGTACTGGGTGTTTTGTCTCAACGGCCTTTTTATACCGAGTATACTGCCACAACGTGTACACATTTTCAGGGTCATAGCTGTTGGGAATCGTGTTGCACGTGTAACTTTCATCGTTTTCATGTAGTCTGTACACAAACCCGTGGGTTGAATCATGCACTTTCCATTCCAGCAGCCATTCGCTCTCTACCTCTTGGCAAACACGGGGAAAATCCATTCCCACACTTTTTTTTTCCAGCTTCTCGGCATCAGTATATATAATAGTGGTGCGTTTTTAATGTGCTTCAGTGTGTGTATATATATATATATATATATATATTTATATATTAGGGTGGCCATATTGTTCAACACAAAAAGGAGGACAAATGCCATTTTTTGGTCCTAAAAAGGAGGACAAGGGAGGACACTTTGTAAAAAGTAGGACGAAAAGTAGGGCACATTTATTCAATAACTACAAGACGCTGAAACATATTTTTTTTTACATCCAAACAATAAGCTGATAAAATCACACTGATTTTGTGCCTACTTATATTTTTCTGATGATAAAATCTTCTTCAACAACGTTGGGCTACGTTTTAAATATGCATATAAATCAGAGTATGAAAGCTCCTTAAAATTGTACTGCACAAGTAGAGTGCCTTTAATGGATTCTACACTCAAAATGTTCTTTTCTTTTGTCCATTGACCCTGCATAAGTGAAAAAAGTCTCTCATCATTGGCGTTGGCGTGTAAAATGCATATGAGAATAAATGAATTCAGTATGAAAGGTGAGAGAAAGGAAGGGCAGAATGTCAGACGGGCCTGCGTGCCCAATTCTCAACCCTTTGAAAATAAAGTTCGTTCGTTCGTTCGTTCGTTGTGCCCAGGAATTGCAAAAATAAATTGTGCAAGTCTTAAGAATTCTGAAATGCAGTTCAACATTTCTCGATTGTTCAAAATATTTAGTCAATTTCTGATGAGCCAGTAGCTGACTGAATTCTTTGTGACTGATATGACTTTCCACACATTTTTTTTTTAAATTTGTTCAGTTGGTCGAAGCATTTTGTGTCATCAATGTGAATGCCTTTATCATTTAGATATTGCAATGAGGCTTCCACATCTTTCCAAACAGGTACTTCATGCAAGGTCATCCAGGAAAAAAATTGCAAAATCTTCTAATGGCTTTGTCCATTTGTCTAAATATTTAATACAACTGGAATAAAGGAGCTTCACATCTTTATGAAAACTGTTACACAAACGATCAAGCCCCACTCTGCTTCATACTCTTGTCGACCACTGGAAAAGCACTTAATTTTTTTTTTCAATTCATCCGTGAACACACACTTCCGTTTTGGCATATTGAGCGGGTATCTGTGACATAAATATAAAATATAATGCCATTAATAAATGGTACATTTGATGTTAAAGTTAAAATTTTTTGTAAAATGCAACAGACGAGGTTTTAATTTTAACAAATCCATTACTATACTAGTAACTACTCGTGTATTTTTTCATAATACAGTACACAAATTGCAATAAATATAACAGCAGTACGAACTAAGGTTAATATTATTTATAATTTGCAATAGACAACGAAGTTATAAGTGACTTAATCCAGCCCCAAGTTCTTATTCATGCCGTTTTGTCTGTTATATTTTCTCCTAACAAATCCAATAAACCTAAACAGCGTTTAACCTGGATTAAAATATGATAGAAATCTATCATAAACTATCGAACAACATGACAACTTAAGGTAGTGTTGTTGGCAATTTGCGCGATCCGTCGATTTTGCGGAGATAAAATTTTTTAATTCTGACAGAATTTCTGTACTCAGAAATCAGATTCCAGTAAAGATTGTTCAAAATGGTGTCTTTCACGTGAGTAATTTAGACAATCACATAAAAGCCGGATATTTCAACATTAAAAATATATATATATATATATATATATATATATATATATATATATATATATATATATATATATATATATATATATATATATATATAGGAGTGTGCGTGCGTGCGTGTGTGTGGAACTCCGCCTAGGCCGGTCCCAAGCACGTGCTGAAAAAAGTGAGAAAGGATTCGGACTGGGCTTGTTCATGCGTCTAAGGAAGTGCATGGGGGCCATAAGGAGTCAGCCCCTCCACTTTGCGAAGGCACAACAGGCCAATCGCCCGTTTGTCCTTAAACTTGATTACAAGAAGCCAGTTTAAAAAAAATAAAAATCATGTCTACTCCCTTTTCTTCCATTTCCTCTACAGTCGGGATTTTAACCTTTCTTGTTCCATGGACCGCTTTGATTGTCCGGTGAAGGCTATGGACGCCATTGATTGTCCGGTGAAGGCTATGGACGCCATTGATTGTCCGGCGAAGGCTACGGACCCATTATTATACAAAAATATACATAGATGCATACTTCAAATTTCTGCATACAAATAATGACCTTTATTACAAAGAAAAACCCATTCAGCGTACATATAGCCATATGAAATACATAGACAATCAGTAAAAAGAATATATGTCTTTCAATCCAAAAGTCTATGATAATTTTCTAAGTAAACGGTTTGGTGAACATAATATTCAAATTGTTAGATTATGTACACGGACCCTATAGAATATACCATGAACCATCAAGGGGCCTGTCGACTACATGTTAAGAAACCCTGCTTTACAGTTACATCATCTGGTTCCGGAGCTTTGTGTTTGTTCATAAGATGCTTGGTGGCCCTTCGCATCTGTGCTCAGATATTCCATTATCATTGTTCATCAGCACAGAGAGCTCCAAAAACTATTCTATCTCATGTTCTGTTACGTTCTCTGATACAATTAATATTGTTCCTTCTTTTGATTCGAAATAGACAGTGTTTGTGTTCTGCCTGTTAAGCTTTTTTTTTAAAATATACTACTAGACAAGGTTTATATAATTGATTAGCAAACTGTAAAGACAAGTGAAAATGTCATTAAAACTGAGCTCAGAGAAATGTGTATACATTTCTGTGTGCACTAGGTTAATTTTTTTAAATGTCCAAAAACTGGATCACTTTAACCCGCACGTGAAAATTGCCATGTTTTGCAACACGCCCCACTAGTTCAAAAGGTGAAAAAGTGAGTTGAATTTGAATTGACGTGGAAAATGATCATCGGTAAAGAGTGTTCACCGCTGGTATGCAATAAATCAGTATGACAAGTGATCGAAATGATCACTGCATTAGCCATGCCACTGTAACCGCGTATACCGTGAGTTTTCAGATATAGACTATATTAACATAAAATAAATTTTTATAGAAACAGAAGATAAAAGAAAATCTTAACGCAGATGTTCAATTAGGCCAGTTTTAGCTTGGAAACGCCACGCATTATTTTAGGCCAAGCTTCGCGTGTATAGTTGAGTTGGTCACGTGTTTTCCAACCAATGGTTAAGCTCAGTCCTTCCCTTTTCCCCGGAATGAACGGGAGACGAAGCCATGTTTTTAGGCAGTATTGAACTGAGAACGTGAAAGCAAGGACATGCTTTGTCTAATCAGTGTAGATTTCAGTTGAGGACATCAACTTCAGACACAGTTGTGTATATTCAATTAATTGTGGAAGTGTTTATGGATTCCAAAACTTTGTAAGTAGGAAAAACATAACATACTAAAAAGATAGAGCTGACGGTCATAACCCAAGTAGGGCTATGTTCCAAGATGTGCAACAATGAAAACAAAATAGGCATATAATTGACCGATATGCTTACAAAGGAAGATCCTGATGTTGGGAAAAAGGAATGTTGCATCCTAGAAATAATATATTGAACCTTCATGCTGGTTTATAAATGTCGACATGCTATTATGAAAATTTGGTGTGGTTACCATTTGACTTAACCCAGTTCTTGTTGGAAATTAAATAAACATTTGTTTTATTGAACACAAATGCTGTTGACGAATCATATGTTTGCAGTTAGCCATCATACAAATTATTAAAGGATCATGCCAAAGCTAATCATTGCAGGTGCAACACAAATAATAACCATATGCTCTAAAAATAAAACATCATAGAGGATTGTCCCCGAACCTGGTTAAGTCCTGTAAGACTGTAGAGAGAAATCATCACCTCTAGCAGGCTAGCTAGTCATCAAAATCTAATACTCTCAGCAATTTAAACAGCAACCCCCACTACCCTAACCGGCCACACATCTCAATTTGGTGCCATATGACCAGTCCTCTAAAAAAAAAAAAAAAAGAGCAGAAGCGAAGATGGATCAATTAATGGAAAATTTCCAGCAACTTGGGGTAGAACAGCAGCAGCAACAGGAAAACAGATTCGCTCAAGCACAACCACTGCAGCCCCAGGACAGACAAAATATGGAAGGACCAACAATAATAGCGCTGCGGAAAATTACTGAAACCCTACAGAAAAATGACAACTACGCGAAATTCACACAGGTTAGATCCATTGTTCAGCCGTTCGATGGAAACAAAAAAAATTTCAGAAGATGGTTGTCCGACATGGATAAATTTGCGGCACTAGCAGAGGCAACAACGGATGAAGAGAAAAAGAAAATCGCTCTGTTAGGTTCTGATTCGTACGTGACTGATTTTTTAAGAAGGAGGTCCCAGCAATACCCCACAGAAACCTACGAGTCCCTAAAAAAAGAGCTCACCCAGAGATATGGGGAAATAATAGACAAAATGCATGCTTGGTCAGTCCTTAGAAGCATGAAACAGGAAAGAGATGAGTCGGTACAACTTTTTGGAGATAGATTCCTCAATATGGCAGAAGAGGCGTTTTGCGGAGAAATCCCTACCACACCTGATGTAGAAATACAGTTAGTGGGGATATTTGCTGATGGCCTTAGAGCGGAAAATATCAGAAGGCATCTTATTAGAAAAGACACCAAGACTATTGCTGAAACAATCCAAGCAGCAATACAGGAGGAAAATCTTCACCGAAGGTTCCAACAAAGAGTAGGTAGGGAACCCCGACCGGAATATAGAGACTATAATGAGCATGAGCCTATGGAAGTCGACCATGCCAGGAGGCAATGGACTCGCCCACGACAACGAGATGATAGGCCTTGCAATTATAGACCCCCCACACAGAGGCAAAACGACGTCAATAATGTCAATCCGAACGGATGCTTCACATGCGGTAGGCTCGGACATGGGTACAAGTCCTGTAGAGCAAATTACAATAATGCACCATCCAGAAGAGGAGGTTACCAACCACAACAACCCGCACCACCCCCACGTGATTACACCAGAAATCAGTATACCAGAGGCGCACCTCAACCCCTCATGCGTCAGGGAAACGGCCGCGCCACTCACTAAACAGGACCGTTAGTGAGGGCAACAATCACAGAAAATGGTCCAAAACAAAAGAAACAACACAGAACAGAAATTGTCAAGTGGGCCCACCAGAAAAATACAATATGAAGAAATGCTGCATGATGGAACTAAAATACATCCGGATCCCAGTTCCTGCATCATGGCTATACAGGGCCAACAATATAGAGCACTGGTAGATACAGGAGCATCCATCAGCCTTATTAGATTCCAGCTGTTCAAGAGGATCCAACACTTAGTACGATTTCAACCCTCCAAAACACACCTAGCTTCAGTCACGGGACAAAGACTAGATTCAGTTGGGACAGCATGGCTAAAATTTTCCTTAGGCGAAACATATTTTGAACACCCATTTGTCATTACCAAAGGAATGTCTAGAAATCTTATCCTAGGGAGGGATTTTTTTAACAAACACAAAGTTCGAATATACTATGACCTCCAGAAAATCAAAGTCAACAATACATACATAGATCTCCAGGACGATATCCACATAGCGTCTTTGGTAAGGCTGACAGCTCCCATAACGGTGGCCCCAAACTCCCTGGTCATAGCAAAAGGCAGAGTAAAAAATTCTGAGTACATAACACCAGGGCAATCAATTCAAATACAGCCCCTAGCAGAAGAAAGCATTATTGATGACTAGCTAGCCTGCTAGAGGTGATGATTTCTCTCTACAGTCTTACAGGACTTAACCAGGTTCGGGGACAATCCTCTATGATGTTTTATTTTTAGAGCATATGGTTATTATTTGTGTTGCACCTGCAATGATTAGCTTTGGCATGATCCTTTAATAATTTGTATGATGGCTAACTGCAAACATATGATTCGTCAACAGCATTTGTGTTCAATAAAACAAATGTTTATTTAATTTCCAACAAGAACTGGGTTAAGTCAAATGGTAACCACACCAAATTTTCATAATAGCATGTCGACATTTATAAACCAGCATGAAGGTTCAATATATTATTTCTAGGATGCAACATTCCTTTTTCCCAACATCAGGATCTTCCTTTGTAAGCATATCGGTCAATTATATGCCTATTTTGTTTTCATTGTTGCACATCTTGGAACATAGCCCTACTTGGGTTATGACCGTCAGCTCTATCTTTTTAGTATGTTATGTTTTTCCTACTTACAAAGTTTTGGAATCCATAAACACTTCCACAATTAATTGAATATACACAACTGTGTCTGAAGTTGATGTCCTCAACTGAAATCTACACTGATTAGACAAAGCATGTCCTTGCTTTCACGTTCTCAGTTCAATACTGCCTAAAAACATGGCTTCGTCTCCCGTTCATTCCGGGGAAAAGGGAAGGACTGAGCTTAACCATTGGTTGGAAAACACGTGACCAACTCAACTATACACGCGAAGCTTGGCCTAAAATAATGCGTGGCGTTTCCAAGCTAAAACTGGCCTAATTGAACATCTGCGTTAAGATTTTCTTTTATCTTCTGTTTCTATACAAATTTATTTTATGTTAATATAGTCTATATCTGAAAACTCACGGTATACGCGGTTACATACAGATCCCGGGGCCCTGCAAATGTATCCCGTAGGGAGACATTTGAGTACTATCAAATCTTAAAAAATTTATCCCAAAAATTTCTTAAGTTCAAAAAATTGTTCAGAAAAATTTAAAGTTCAAAAAAATTTTCTAAGTCCAAAAATAATTCGGAAAAATTTAAACTAATTCCTAAACTAGGTTCCTATATCTATGTGCGATCAACTTCTTTATAAAAACTTAGGGATGGACATCAACTTCAAAAAAAAAATTTTCACTATCCAGCATTTTTCAACATTCTTCATCACATTTTTAAATTGGCAACCCTGACTAACAAAAATGTTCATTAAGTCATCACTCAAAAATATGGGGAGTGGCAACATTGGGAACATGAACAATAATATCCTATTTCATTATCATAATCCACATGCATGTTATTCCAACAATATAGTTGACACACTGTATTGGACATTGTGGGGGAAAACCTAATTCTATCTCTGTGTCCTCCGAGTGGTTCAAAATTTTATGTTATTTTCACTCCTGGTGTTCCAATAAGTTTTGGTCCTAACTTAATTATTGAGTAAGCACTCCATGTATATTGCAGTAGAAAGTATTCCCATTTTTTTTTTTTTTTTTCAAAATATCCACATCATCTTTGCAAATGACGATCCAATTGTGTAAGTCAGTTAATTTAACCGTGGTGATCCATCATGCTTTCTTTTGTTATTTATTATTGTATATGGAAAACAATTTCAGATCTGTACATAATCATTTTCAAACCTTAATGTAACAATTTATTCTGATAAGCAATTACAATGTACCAAATAAAATGATTAAAAATCTCATTACTTGTACTTGTTCATTTACTTTTGAAATAACCTGGTATCCTTGACAATATGTATCTGTTATCACTTGTTTATCCTTGTATACCATTTTGTATTTCGTTTATTTTTTATTTTTTTATTTTTTTTTTCATAGATCCCATATTTTCCATATATATGTGGTGCTCCAATATTTTATAGGTGTGGACCTTTCCTAGTCTTCTTGTTTATACTGGGAATTCATCAGTATTGACTTTCAATGTATGACATCTAACAATATATTTATCAACAACACATCGACTAATCATTTGTAAACATCAACAAAACTTTCATAATTTTATCGCAATATGAGGTAAAATACTTTTGTACATATTTGCAGGACTTTAACACCAACTCTGCCTTCGCAGGTCGAAGGTTAGTCAGAGTTATGTGGTGTCTGTAACATCCGCTGACTACAGCCAGATGGGTGACTTATGGTACTTATAATTCAAAAATCTCGTCCCTCAGTTATCTTAAGTGTGGGGCGGGGGTCTATTTCCTAGTGTCGTTGACAAAGTTTGCTGCATTTCCAATTTAGGTATTCTTTTTTTTTTTTTTATGTCATAATATCTCCATGATATATCTGTGACATGTCTGTCCTTGGGATAACATTATTTTTTTTTCCAATATCCTCGGGGTGAGCAAATCTCAGTACGTCCAATTTCATCAATCATTTATTATTTTTTTTTCTCCTGTAATTCTGGGTATGTTATGAGTATAGTAAATTGTCAATTTATTTCAACTATCTTACAACATTCTGTAATTCGTGATAAGGAATAGTCATTTGTTATACAACCATGTTCATATTACAAAGGCAATGAGCAAAAATCAAAAAGATTTCTTCTCCAAAAATGCGGATGTATCTCTATTTCCTTTACCTCTGGGCGTAGCAATTATTCAGTCATTATTTTTTTTTTTCATTATTTAATCTCCATTTTGTGTCCTTAGTACCTGTGGTTCTATGGGATTATCATAATCTATTGGTCCTTGTCTACTGATAATCCTTCAATAATGACTTCAAATATGGTCCTCATATGTGTAACAATCATCTGCTCTGATTTGTTCCATGTCCATGGTATTCATAAAATATTCCATTTTCTCTATGTCTTATCTCGTAACCACGAAAGACTAAGATTATTCCTCCAATGTTAATGTGGGGGATTTTGTGCATAAACATTACAACAAAATCTCAGTTGTGACAACATAAAGTTTCACCTTAATATAAAATGGCATCTTCATCATACATAACCTGTTGCTTCTTCATCTCATGTGTCATTAGTGGTTATCAATCGGTAATAGGGTATTCAATGTGGGTTCAGCATATACAAATGCAGTAAAGGGGTATTTCATTTGCTAGGTCAGCATGTGCAAATGCTATTTCTTTCACATGGGCAAAGGCATCATCAACAAATAGGTGTAATGTGTTCAATCTGGGGTTAGCATATACTAATGCTCTCAAGGGATTCTTCATTTGCAGAAAATCAGCATGCGCAAATGTCATTGGGGTATTTGTGATAGGCAGTATCAACAAAAAATTGTTGGAGTATCAGGGATCAAGCTGGTGGGGGTATGATTGGCATAGGGTGATTTATTTATTTTCTTCTTCAGCTGCTAACCTCAGGGCAGTCAATGTTTTACAATATTGGCTTATCATCATCAAAATGTGTGAGGGTGGCATATACACATAATACATTTTATAAAAAAAAAATTCCAATTGTTTTATCTCTTCTTTTCATTTTTCTTTTATGTCTTTTGTCTCTTTTTCATTTTTTTTCTTTTATGTTTGTATCACAAGTACTAAGGAATGATAAAAATCAATTCACTAAACAAACACTAGAAATACTATCAACATTCCTAATAGTAAATCCTAACCAATAGGGCTGCAAGTAGTAGTTTAGGTTAGAATAGAATGAATGTTGTAGCAGTATCTGTTGTCAATAAGTGGCGAGGAAGGGTACATCAAGGATCTCCTGATTACAACATGATTGTAATTCCGAGGAATGAATATGATTGGGATTGAAAAGATCACAAGTCTTAAAGATGTTGTAACAGTGGGGTAAAGGAAATCTTATTATAGAGAGTCAAGGTTGGGATATGGAATCTCTATAGGAGAATGTTTAAAATTCTTGACAGTACTAATATACATCTGGGTCTAAAATAATAATGTACATTTGAAAATAAATAATCCTGTGGAGAAAAATAGCATAACATGCAACACCACCAAGGAGAAGTCTCAGCACTGTAGACCGTGGTCGAGCCATGGCATGGATTCAGGATGGTCAATATGTTTGTCATGTTGCAAAACGTTTAGCAGTGTCCCACTCTACCATTCAGAGACTTCTTGAGAGATTTCAAGCTACCGGACATTTGGAAAATCGACCCTGCTCAGGAAGAATTATATAAACCTTGTCTAAACTGAATGGCGGCCCTTAACTTTTGTCCAGTAGTATATTAATGAAGAAAAATATCCCGTTCACCCTAATATGGGTTATAATTAAGATATATATTGTTTTCAATTACAAGTAACATGAACAACTGCCGATATTCCAAAAAATACTGACAAAAGATAGCAATCTACCAGAAGAAAGTGAAATAATCAAATCATCGATAACAGAAGATATAGTGAGAAAGGCAGAAGAAATCCTAAAAAACATGGAAAACATACAGCATGAAGTAGCTAAAGATGTGGCTAAATTAGCAGAACTCAAAGAAGAGAATGAAGATTTACTGAAAAGGATTGAGTCAGAAAGAAAACTCATAATGAGTGAGCAAAAGCGAACAGATAAAAAACAACTAGAAGAAATGTGGAATGAAAAAATGACAGATTGTCAAAAACTTATTCATTCTGTATCAAACATTGTGAAAGCCTTTATGCTGAATCTTCAAAGTGAACTACAAACTCACTTTAACAGAGAAACCAAAAATCTAGGAGACTTTGTTGTTAAAAAATAAATAAATATATTATACACTTCTCAGAGTAAAAGAGTACAACACTATTTATAACAAACTTAACAATTAAATAATGGACATACAGAACATTAGAATAATACAGTGGAATTGCAGAAGTGCCAAAAAAAATGTACCAGCATTAATAGGCATGTATAAACAATCTAAAGTAATATTTGCCATTCAAGAGACTAATCTTAATCTGAGTCAACGTTTTAACATCCCTGAATATAAATTCTTTCGAAATGATAGGACAGAAAATCAAAAAGGAGGAGGTGTGGCATTTCTAGTTAATAAAACATATATAATAACTGACTGGGAATCATTTAGAACAGAAAATTTTGAAGGAATAACTATAACAGTGTCTACTGAGTTAAAAGAAATTAAAATAGTTAACCTTTACTGTTCAAGTGGAAACATAAACGAAAGAGATATCTCAGACATGAATAAAAGAATAAACAACAGAACTATCATAGTGGGAGATTTCAATGCTCATCATACAGCTTGGGGAGGCAATGTAATAGACAAATCAGGAAAACTACTGTTGGACTACACTGAAAACAATGAACTAATAATACTGAATGATGGATCAGTAACAAGAATTAACCCTTGTGCAAATCAGCAAGACACAGCTATTGATATAAGCATTGTAACACCAAATCTTGCTAATGCAAAATGGGAAGTTATTGGGGATACAAATTCAGATCATTTACCCATTGAAATAACACTAAAAGATAATTACAAACCTAACAAACTGGTAGAAAAACCAAAATTTTACTATAATAAAGCTAATTGGGTAGCTTTTCAGGTAGAAATGGAAGAGATAAAAAATAATAATATAGAAAATGAAAATATAGATGTATTTGCAGATAATCTCACAAAAGAAATATTACTAAAAGCAGTTAAACATATCCCTAATGCATATATGCCAGAACACATAATTCCACACCGCATTAAGGAAGCAAAGAAGAATGAACATTGGAACAAAAACCCAGTACCATGGTGGACAGTTAGATGTACAGAAATTCAAAAACAAAGAAAACAAGCTTTACAAGAATATAGAAAGCATAGATCTGAAGATAATTTAGATATTTATAAGAACATAAGAAATGAATCAAACAGAATAATATAAAGGCAAAAGAAAATCATTGGAGACGTTTCTGCCAAACACTGAACCCTACAACTAACTCTACAACAGATGTTTGGAATAAATTAAAAGCCATTAAAGGCAGAACTAAACATATGATAATACCTAATATAAAAAGACCTGAAATGGCAGAGACTGACTGGCAGAAAGCAGAGGTGCTGGCCAGGTACTACCATAGAGTTAGTTCTAAGGAAAATCTAGGACAGGCTGAAGTCAACAGAAGAACAACACTTCTTAAAAAACTCAGTAAAGATGTACCTTATAATACTGAAGATTTATCATATTTAAATGCAGATATTACAAGGGGATTGACATAAGTCTTGGGCCTGACCATGAAGGACATGTCACAGAGAGCTGAAATTTTGTATAGTGTTTATTCCTTTTCAATATAGCCATCGTCTGAATTGACACACCTCTGCTTGACCTTGAAAAGACCTTGGGACTAGAACACCCTATTTTTCAAACTAAACCAGTCATCACATGCCAGTATAACCTCTTCATCGCTGTCAAAATGATTTCCTTTTAGCTGTTTTTTAAGATTTGGGAACAGAAAAAAGTCTGATGAAGCCAAATCTGGAGAATATGGTGGGTGTGGAAGAATTTCAATATTCAAATCGTTGGCTGCTAGCTGCACAAGCCGTGCTTTGTGAGAGGGCGCGTTGTCTTGAAGCAAAGGAAGATTTTGAGTGCGCGTTATCCCTCGTTTCCTGGTCACAACCTTTCTTAGTTTGGTGAGAAGATCTGCATAGTACTGTCCATTAACTGTGTTGCCACGAGGCAGATAATCTTTCAAAAGGACACCTTTGCCGTCCCAAAAACAGTCAGCATCACTTTTCCTGCAGATTTCTGCGCTCTCGGCTTGACAGGTGTTGGGGAGCCTGGGGTTTTCCATTGCATGCTGGCAATTTTGGATTCAGGGTCATAATGGTGTACCCAAGTCTCATCTGTAATGTTATGATGTATGTATATAAGCATCACCTCGTCATCTACACAAGCACACACATGTTTCAGAGAGCACTCAGTAAAGGCATGTTCAGTTCGTAGCCATGTTTATTTACAGAATATCGTACATGTCAAGATTCGCATTATATTACAATGTGTGGTTCGTACTTTAATGTATTCATATTACATCCCCCCTTTTTTGAAAAAAAAAATGTGTGCAAACATTTCCAACGAAATGTTTCATGTGAGAAAGGATAAGTATGTGTAATGCTCAGTGTGAGTATATATGTCACTGTTTGTATCGGCTGGGAGGTGTCACTGTACGGCCAGAACGAGTGGTGTAAAGTGCTGGTGGTTCTGCGGAAGTCCCTTGTTTAGCTTGAGTTGGTTGTGATTTCGGCCTTGACGCTTGTTGGTTTTGTGGGGCACCAAAGTCTGGAGTTACTGCATTGTCTGTTGAAAGCATGGGAATTCTCTGTTCTGTTGTATTCTGTGGGATTTCTCTTATGTCCACTCTGTTTCGCCTCAGGAGGTTGCTGCTGCTGTCTGGTCTTAAAGTATAGCTCCTGGGTTCAGGGTTTCTGGAAATGATTGTTGCTTTTGACCATGTGTCATTGTTGTGGTTGTAGGTAGTCACATGCTGACCAGGATATAATGGTGGTAAGTCTTTAGCACATTTGTCATAGTTGAATTTCTGAACTTGCTGACGATGCTGAAGTTGATCATATGTGCTGTCTCTATGTTGTGGACGGAAGTGGACCTTAGATGGTAGGAGGTCTTTAATTCTTCTATCAAACATAAGTTCTGCTGGACTGTCGATCTTACTGTCTACCGGTGTTGTTCTCCATCTCAAGAGTGCTAGGTGTACATCCTCTGTTCTTGTTTTCTTCATGATTGACTTGATAGTTTGTATCTGTCTCTCAATGAAACCATTAGATTTAGGGTATCTAGGTGATGATGTTGTGTGTTTGATCTTCCAGTCCTTAGTGAAGTTTCTGTATGCTTGACCTGAGAAATGTGGACCGTTGTCTGATCTAATTTCATCTGGGATGCCAAACATGCTGCAATACTTCTTTGTAATGTCTGCAATAACAGCTGATGGTGAGGGTTGTGGAAGTTTCTCAATGATGGGAAATTTGCTGTAGTAGTCAGCAATAATAAGATAGTCATTATTGTCGATTGAGAAAATATCAGTTCCTATAATGCTCCAAGGGCTCAATGGTATGTCTGATGGTATGAGAGGTTCTCTGCACTGCCTATTTGCATGTTCTTGGCAAATTGAACAGTTTTTACATAGTGTTTCTATGTCCTTGTTTATCTGTGGCCAGTAAACATCTTTCTTTGCTCTCAGTTGTGTCTTCACAATACCAAGGTGACTATTATGGAGCTGTTTAAGGATGATATCGCGTTGTGTTTCTGGTACAACAATGCGATCTCCTTTAAGGATCAGACCATCTTCGATGCTTAACTCGTCCCTCATCGAGTAGTATGGACGGATGTGTGTTGGAACTTCCCTGATAGAGCTTGGCCATCCATGGTATATCAGTTCTTTGAGAGAGTTAAGGATAGGATCTCTCATTGTGTCTTCTCTGATGTGTTCAAGCCGATTATCGCTAAACTTGACAAAATCAACTTTGATGTTTGGGGTAAGATCTGCTGTCTTGTTGGGGTTTGGTAGTCTGCTGAGAGCATCTGCAAGACCTATATCCTCTCCTGGGATATACTGAATATTAAAATCATAACCTTGTGTTTCCAATAACAGAGCTTGTAGTCGTGGTGGTGCTGAAGCTATTGGTTTTTTATGAATCATCTCAAGTGGCTTGTGATCTGAGAGAATTGTAAATGGGCGGTTGAAAAGAAATGTGTGGAAGCGTTTGATTCCAAAACGTACAGATAGCATTTCTCTTTCAATGTTTGCAAGTTTCTTTTCGCCAGAACTTAATGATTTGCTTGCGTAAGCTACAGGACGAAGTTCTTTGGCATAGTGTCCTTCAGGATTTTTGTCTGGTTGCAAAAGTGCTGCTCCTAGGCCTTTCAGACTGGAATCAACCATGAGAAAAGTGGGTGCTTGCATGTCATAGTATTTCAAGCATGCATCAGATGATATGAGGGTCTTCAAGTGGTTGAATATGTGTTGGTAGTCTTCTGACCATTCATACGGAGTTTCATTCTGTAGTAGAGATCGCAAAGGTTCTGCAGCAGCTGACAAATTTGGTATGAATTGTGCTAGGAAATTGACAGCACCTAAGAATTGTTGCAGTTCCTTCTTTGTAGCTGGTGTTGGCATGTCATGAATATCTTCAACCTTTTTAGGGTCTGGTTTTACACCATTCTGGGTGTACAGCAATCCAAAAAATTGTATCTCCGTTGCCTTAATTGTACACTTTTTGCTGTTGAATGTTAGCCCATTGGCCTGTGCTACATGCATCAAGTTAATCAAGTTACGGTCGTGTTCTTGTTCTGACCTGCCGCAGACTACAATGTCATCCGCAATAGCCACTGTACCAGAACATTGCTCAACAATGTTGTCAATCTTCTGTTGAAAGATGTCTTGTGATACATTCAAACCAAATGGGAGTCTCTTGAAACAATATCTGCCGAATGGTGTTCGAAAAGTTGTAAGGAGTTGACTTTCCTCTGCTATCTCAACACTCCAGTATCCGTGTACAGCATCTAGTTTAGAAAAATATTTGGCATTGTGGAATCTGTGAGTTATCTCTTCCACTGTATGCATTTTGTGTGGACAGCGCTTTAGACTGTTGTTTAAGTGTTTTGGGTCAAGGCAAACCCGAAGAGAACCATCCTGCTTCAGAACGGTTGTGATACTACTACACCAATCAGAATGCTCTTCAACCTTTCTAATAACATCATTCTGCACCATCTTTTCTAGTTCTGTGGAAAGTTTCTGTTTAACATGTATAGGATACTTTCTAGGTGGGTCTATCTTTGGCTCAGCGTTGTCTTTTAAAAAGAATCTTGCCTTTCCTGGAAGTTTGCCTATTCTGTCGAACTGTTCTGGGAATCGCTGTTTAAGGTCATCTACTCCAGTGACTCATAACACCAATTTTCAAAAAGGGTGACAATCGACAATGTGGAAACCATAGAGGCATATCCCTTCTCAGTGTCCCTGGTAAAATCTACTCTAGAATCCTAGAGCAGAGACTCCGACGCCTAGCTGAGCCACAATTGGATGAGGTCCAGTGCGGATTCCGAGCAAACCGAAGTACTCAAGACCTAATCTTCACACTCAGACAGCTGAGTGAAAAGGCCCTTGAGTATAAGAGTGAGATCCATCTTTGTTTCATAGATCTGGAAAAGGCGTTTGACAGGGTCCCCTGGAGCAAACTTTGGGACTGTTTGGCAAGGAAGAATATTCCAGCACCTCTGATTCATGCTATACAGAGCTTCTACAAGTCTTGCAGAAATTATGTGAGGACAGCAAACCATAAGTCAGAAGAGTTCAGGACCACCACTGGTGTAAGACAAGGTGATATCCTATCACCTTACCTCTTCATACTCCTTATGGACGATGTCATCAAGGCATGTAAGGAGAGAACAAGAAAGTATTCAGTGGGGTACTGGAAGATGAGACAGGTCTATATTTCGGAGCTGGCATTTGCTGATGATGTTGCCCTGATTGCTAAATCAGAGGCACATCTCCAATCCAACCTGCAAGTCTGGAAGGAAGAGCTGGAGAAGAGAGGGATGGTCATAAGCAGCTCTAAAACAAAATCCATGGTGATATCACGAGAAGAAAGAAAACATCAGATTAAGTTGGGAGAACAGGTCCTGGAGCAGGTCGACCACTTTAAATATCTCGGAGCTATTATAGACCGAAAGGGAGGCATCAAAGAAGAGTTGGCCACTCGGAAAGCAGCGGCTGGGAGACTTTTTCAGGCCATAAATCGTGGATTCCTCAGCAAGAAAGAGGTTGGTAAGAAAACGAAGATGGCTGTATACCGCTCCACCTATGTCCCAGTCTTGACATATGGATGCGAGTCATGGGCAATGACTACAACCCACAAAAGCCAGATCCAAACCTCAGAAATGAGGTATCTGAGGAAAGTGGTTGAAGTAACAAGAAGAGACATGGTCCGCAACCAGACGATCCGTCAAGGCCTAAAATCCCATCCGCTGCAGACCCAAATAGAACAGTCCCAACTAAGATGGTTTGGCCATGTCTGCAGAATGGGAGAAGATCGGCTACCACGACAAGCATGGGAAACAAAGAGCCAGGGATCCAGACCTCCAGGACGACCCAGAGTCCGCTGGGAGGACAACATTAGACAATCTTTGAAGGACCGAGGACTAGAATGGAACCAGGCCAGGAAGAAGACAGCTGATAGAATGGTCTGGCGCTCTCTCTTCCAAACCTCTACACCTCACGGTAGAAGGGGAACGACTAAGTAAGTAAGTAAGTACTCCAGTGACGTGTAGAGTAAGATGTTCTTTTTTGTCAGCTTTAATGTTGTTAATAGTTACCACACTCAGCTTTTCGCACATTGGTAAACCCAAAATTGCAGGTCCTTCAACATCTACCAAGTAAAATGTTGACAATGTCCATTCAGAGCCTCTGTATGAACATTCAAGTGTTACTGCTCCAAAACAGTCTATACTTGTTCCATTGTAAGCTCTTAGCTTTGTCCTGCCACTCCTACTTTTTACATCCCTTGTGGGAAATCCTTGCTCATCCACCTTGTCAGGCATGATCTGTCTGAATATTCTTAAGGGTAGAGTGTTACCTTGGGCACCTGTGTCTATCTTGAACCGAATATATCTTTCTTTGTGCCTTTTAATTCCTGGTATTCGGAATTGTACCTTGCAGAAAGCCTGCGTTCTCTTTGGTTCATTGCTGAAAGTTAGTATCTTCACAGTATCAAATTTGGAAAGATCACTTTCTTCACTGGAGTCAAGGTCCTCAGTCATCATAGAGTGTGTTTGTTTTGATGACTTTCTGCTGTGAAGTTTGTGTTGAGCACTGTCTTGTTTCCTCTTGAAACATAATTTTATCCAGTGGCCCCTCTTTCTGCAGTAATGACATGTAGAGTCTTTAGCTGGACAGTGGTTTTGTATGTGGTTTAGGCCACAACATTTACACATAGCACCTCTGCTTGTGTTGTGTTTTTCTTGTTGCTTCGAACCAGTTGCTTTGTTTTGTTTGGGTTTATAGCTTTTTACTGCATCCACCTGGGCTGTTACTGTACCTTGCTGAATTTGTTTAATGTTTAGTGCTTGTGCCTCGTGTTTCCTGCCTTCATCCAGAAGTTGTTGTAAATTTAGTGTATCACTCTGGCTCAGTATCCATTTCTGGAACTCTGGCATTGGTGTGCTGAGAAGGATCTGTTCGATAATTCGCTCTTTTTCTTCTTCTTTGTTAAATTTACATAGACTTGTTTTCTCCTTGATGCGAGTGAAGAAATCATCTAAACTTTCATCAGGTTTCTGTCGCAGGTGGTGAAGTTCTAATCTTGCCGCTCTAAAGTTCGTGTGCTTTATTATCAGACGTTTTTCAAATTCGTCCAATATGGCTACGGGGTCGGTCGCTGACTCAACAGGCATGGCGGTAGCAAAACTGTTGTAAATTTTCAAACCTTCATCGTCCAATGCTTCTAGGATATATGGAGTTAGGGTTTGTCCTTCCAGACCAGTGGTCTTGGAATATAGATCTATGCGTTGGCGCCATAACAAGAAAGCTTCACTCTTATCGTCTTGACCGGCGAATCTCATTTGCGGTGCGTTGCGATATTGTTTCGCCGCCATGGCTGACTTCGATGACGAAAATTAGCCGAATACTGTACTCACGTGTTATCGTGTAGCTGTTTTGCGTCAGTCCGGTATCGACCGCTGCCACCATGTAATGTTATGATGTATGTATATAAGCATCACCTCGTCATCTACACAAGCACACACATGTTTCAGAGAGCACTCAGTAAAGGCATGTTCAGTTCGTAGCCATGTTTATTTACAGAATATCGTACATGTCAAGATTCGCATTATATTACAATGTGTGGTTCGTACTTTAATGTATTCATATTACATCATCTACTGTCACCATGGTCTCCAAAAAAATTTTTGACTGACACTTTTTGAGCAACTGTTGACAGCAATTTACCCTCGTTTGCTTCTGTTCACGTGTCAACAGTCGTGGAACCCAGCGTGCACACACTTTTCTCATGTTCAGTCTGTTGTGTAAAATTCTATAAACTGTTCTTTCATTTAGTTTTACTCTACTAGCTAATTCTACAATTGTCATTTTTCGATCCTGGTCAATGATTTTCTTCACTCTTGTTGCATTTTCATCGTTGCACTATGAGGCTGGTCTACCAGATCTTGGCAGATCAGCAACATTTGAGCGGCCGCACTTAAACTGTTGACACCAGTTTTTTACCGAAGTATATGAAGGACCAGAATCACGAAACACTGGTTCCATCTCCCTGTGTATTTCTGTAAGTGTTTTTCCCTGAAACATCAGAAATTTTATCACAGCTCTGGCCTCCTTCTTTTCCATTGCTTTGTCAAATCTTTGGAGCACCAGATCCGGTCAAAGGGTACATTGCGCCGTGCACCGTAGCGGGAAAACCCATTGAAGAAACAAACGCTTACTTTACACATTCAGTGCAAATATAATGAACTTTAAATGTGCCAAGTTTCATCTTCCTCCTGTGACTGCTTCATGGTCAGGCCCAAGACTTATGTCAATCCCCTTGTACAATGGAAGAAGTTGAAAATACAATAAAGGATAAAACAAATACATCAGCAGGGCATGACATCTTGAGCTATGAAATCTTGAAACACATACCAAAAAGTACCATAGAAATTATAACATCCCTTTTTAACAAAATTTGGAATACAGGAAAAATTCCCAAAACATGGAAAACAGCAGTAATTATTCCAATACTAAAACCAGAAAAAGATGCCCATGATGCGAGTTCATACAGGCCAATTTCTTTAACTTCCCATCTAGGTAAAATATTAGAAACCATAGTAAATAAAAGATTAAAGTTTTATTTGGAAAAGAATAATTTATATAATCAAACTCAGTCAGGATTTAGGAAGAACAGATGCACTATGGATCAGATAATTAAATTGGAACATGAAGTAAAATCAGGATTTCAAAAGAAAGAAAAAACTGTGGTAGTATTTTTAGATATAGCTAGGGCTTATGATGAATGCTGGAGAGAGGGTGCTCTCTTTAAAATGAAGAAGATAGGAATAACCGGTAAAATGTATAATTATTTAGAGAATTTTCTGCAAAATAGATATTTCACTGTTCAGGTAAACAATGATAGATCAGAACTGTATGAACAACAAAATGGAATACCCCAAGGATCAGTAATGTCTCCTTCAATTTTTACAATAATGGTAAATGATTTAGGTGAGGAATTTAATGATATAACAAATAAATTGTCACAGTTTGCAGATGATGTTGCTATATGGAGGACTGGGAGACATCTGCCAAAATTATATAAGGATCTACAGCAGCAAATAAATAAAGTATGTAAATGGATGACAAAATGGGGTTTTCAGCTGAATACAAATAAAACATTGGGATATCTAGGAATGATATTGGACCAACAGCTGAACTGGAATAAACACATAGATAAACTAGTGGAGTCTTGCAGAGGGTTGACTAACTTATTAAGATATTTGAAAGGTAATGGATGGGGTGCAAGCACTAAGACAATGCTCACTTTTTATAAATCTTTTATTAGAGGAAAAATAGATTATGGAAGTATAATATATGACTCTGCTGCACACAGTAACAAGATTAAATTAGACAGAATTCAGCATCAGGCTTTATGTACAATAGCAGGTGCAATCAGATCAACATCAATGGGAGCTATAGAGGTGGCTTTAGGAATCCTACCCTTAGAATTACGGAGAAAAGAGTTAAGACTAAATTACATGAACAGAGTTATGTTAGATAAGTCTCACCCAGCACATACAGCTTTTACCAGATGCCAGCTAACAACTCAGGCCAAGCCAATGAATACCACTAGATACCCTACAGGATGGAAGTGTATGGAGGAAATTGTCCATCTGGGTACATTAATTACATCAATTAATAACAGTTGTGAATACAAGCCAGTGATTCTGCCCTGGGAGATCAAGAAACTAGACACGGACTACCACCTAGCAGAAATACTTAAGAAAACAAATAATATAGAAAATATTAAAAACACAGCCAATAAATATATACAACAAATATCAAAAGACAGCATTACTGTGTACACAGATGGATCCAAGGGAGAGGATGGCAAATTAGGGATAGGAATATATATCCAATATGGAAAATGGCAAAAGAATATAGCATCACGGAAAATACATCCATTTTCACTGCAGAGATGGTGGCAATACTAAAAGCACTAGAAATATTCTCTAATAACCCTCCCAAAAAATTAACAGTTTTAACTGACTCTCTTTCAACAATTAAAGCACTTAGAAACTTACGAGAATGTAGTAGACCTGATATAGCAGAGGAGATTTTTCTGGCTACTACATACTTATATTCCAGAGGATGTTCAGTATTAATTGCTTGGATACCTTCACATGTTGGCATAGAAGGAAATGAAAAGGCAGATAAAGAAGCCAAGAAAGGTAGATCTCATAAAAATCTAATAAATGTAGGGATGAGTAAATCAGAAATTAAGAGCTTAATTAAAGATTTAATAACAGATGAATGGAAAGCAGAGTGGGATAAAAATCTGAAAGGAAGACATGCATATAAGATGTTCAGGGCTCCAACAAGAAAATGTCAGATATCTAGGGAATTGAAAATTCCCAGTAATAAGAAACTTCTCAGACTACAGCTGGGAAAGGCTATTTCAGAATAGAAGAACCTTACTGTGCAGGATGTCTTCAAGACAATAATATAGAACATTTCTTGTTAAAATGTAAGAGGTATGACCAAATGAGAATACCAATATTGGATTATTTACAGGCATCCAACTTACCTATAAATATAGAGGAGGTGTTGAGAATAGACAGACCTAGGGAACTGCATAATATAGTCAAACAATATTTAACACGAACACATGTTAATATATAGTGGCTGGGAATGTGAAGGTCTGATGCTGTTCTTACAATGCATGTGACTTTAAACAGATGAAAGTCAATTAAATATCTGGTAAAGTCCGTTATATAACTAGAACCACCGGGCCTTTACACCCCTCCACTTTAATATTATTCTTGTTCATAGTTTCTTCTTGATTTTGTTTGTTGGTTTTTTTTTTTTTTGCGTATAGACCTAAGCACAATGGTGATTGTCCCTATTTACAAATGTGATGCCACTTTCTCATGTTGGCAGTTGTTCATATTATTTGGAATTGAAAACAATATATATCCTAATTATAACCCATCAGAGGTTGAATGGGATTGTTGTTCTATTTTCATTAATTTAATAAATAAATAAAAAAATAATAATAGCACCACTTATATAAAGGAAGACATGCATATAAGATGTTCAAGGCTCCAACAAGAAAATGTCAGATATCTAGGGAATTGAAAATTCCCAGTAATAAGAAACTTCTCAGACTACAGCTGGGAAAAGGCTATTTCAGAATAGAAGAACCTTACTGTGCAGGATGTCTTCAAGACAATAATATAGAACATTTCTTGTTAAAATGTAAGAGGTATGAACAAATGAGAATACCAATATTAGATTATTTGCAAGCATCCAACTTACCTATAAACATAGAAGAGGTGTTAAGAATAGACAGACCTAGGGAACTGCATAATATAATCAAACATTATTTAACACGAACAAATGTTAATATATAGTGGCTGGAAATGTGAAGATCTGATGCTGTTCTTACAATGCATATGACTTTTAACAGATGAAAGTCAATTAAATATCTGTTAAAGTCAGTTATATAACTAGAACCATCAGGCCTTTACACCCCTCCACTTTAATATTATTCTTGTTCAGAGTTTCTTCTTGATTTTGTTTATTTTGTTTTCTATTTATTTAACATATAAGCACAATTGTGATTGTCCCTATTTACAATAATTTGACAAATGTGATGCCACTTTCTCATATCGGATCGGCGATTGTTCATATTATTTGGAGTTGAAAACAATATATATCCTAATTATAACCCATCAGAGGTTGAACGGGATATTTTTTTTCATTAATTTAAAAAAAAAAAAAATTGACTTTCATCTGTTAAAAGTCATATGCATTGTAAGAACAGCATCAGACCTTCACATTCCCATTATATTTTCTTTTCTATTGTCATCCTTTATGTCCGAGCGCCTGTTAATTACCTCGATATATTTATTTACTGTTCACATTATTCAGGTTTCCTTCATTATTTATGTAAATCCCAGTATGAAACTCTGTCGTGGCATTTCTTATTGGGATTAAAATAGTTACTGTGGCTGACAATGGGAAAACCCGAAAAGTCCCTGGGGTGTATTTTATTTTTATACGTGACGTTACTGTTTATTTGTTGAA
The DNA here is from genome assembly GCA_024509875.1 of Oreohelix idahoensis. NCBI lineage: Eukaryota > Metazoa > Mollusca > Gastropoda > Stylommatophora > Oreohelicidae > Oreohelix > Oreohelix idahoensis. The sequence goes on from JAMPIV010010167.1 coordinate 752,312, forward strand.
CCGATTCCTATACAAATGTTCATTGTGTCTTTTCAATTAAATCATAACGATTTTCGTTTCCCTTTTACGTCAATACATTTCATATTTTATATCAACGGGACCTATAATTGGAGTTTTTTTGAACTCTTTTTATATTCAACCTTAAAAACTGCCCGTTATGACAGTAAAGCGTATTATATAAATATTAATTCTATTAATGCATTGTAATCTATAATAAACAGCACACTACAAAAATAAGTTAAAGAAATTTAGAAGTATATTTTCTTCTATTTTCCTCGCAATGCAACAACATCCGGGTATGCATTTGGGACACAGCGTATACATCTTGGCTGAAAGTGTTTCGAACTGAAATCTGGTCTGATTTATTTGACCATCATAGTTATAACTGTGGTCTAACCACGTTTGGCATAAATTATTTCATTGTTTCTGTTGCCATTGCACGCGTTTTAGACACAGCGCAATATCGTAATGCAAGCGGCAACAGTTACTTCTGATTCGAGCGTTTCATCAACTTCAGCAGTCGTGGTACACCACACTGCAACTGAGCTGTCGGAAGCCCCTTCAACTACTGAAGAAACGTTACCTCAGCCTGAAGTCGATCTTCACAGTGACAATGGCCTTGACTCCACAGTCATGGCTGACTGCAGACGTTCAGCTGGCGATGCTAGTAAGTAAATACAAAGGTTGATAAAAATGAAGTTTGTTGTGGTTAACTTTTCTTTTTCTTTTTTTGCTCTCATGAGCATGAAGCCACCACTGTAACTAGTCCCTTTCAGAAAGCTTACACCATATAATTTATGTGCTTTGCAGCAGTGATTTCTTTAGCAATTTGAATCACAAATGGGACCGAAGACGCAGCAGAAGTGATGAATGCGGTCAGCGACCCATAGCTTGACTGCTTGCGTCCGGGTCAGCGAACCAGAGCTGACCAAGACCCTACTCCACCTCCAAGTGGTGGTCCTGGAAACAGGCTGCATCACTGCAGTCTGGCTGAGAGAGTAGGGATCGAAGAGGGAAGGCAAACCCGGTCCCAAAAAATGCTGTGCTGAAGTCGGATGTGTCGGCCGAAAGGTGCAAATATCGTTGCTTCGCTGTAAATGGACACAACGCAACCAACATCCTTTTCAGGACGAACGAGGAAAAATAAGAAGGAAGAAGAAGAAGAATCACAAATTAAGAGGATCCTATGCCTATTTCTCCCAAATGGCTATCGATGTGATGTACGTTTTCCTCATGCATGTCTGTATCCTCTGCAGTTACAACCAGCAGCAGTGTTATGATTACCAGGTTAACATTGCCAAGTAGGTCTTGCACTTGAACCTGCACTCATTTTCATCTGCAATTGCAACTTGTTATACAGCTTTTTGATTACCATACTAATGTTTACATTGAGCTGTAGCTGTTATTGTTTGAGATTTTTAGCCATTTATTATGTGCAAATAGACAACAAAACGTCAGAAACAGGGTTATAGTTAGCATTAGTATTTTGAGTTGGGCATAGGCTTGGGATGCAGACAAAAAGAAAAACACACACACAAAAACTCACTAATGCTAACCTGAACCCTAGGTCTAACCATATTTCAATCTTTTTAACAAATATTAATGTGCGAAAAAAGATTGAAATGTATGTTTAAGAAACACAAATATTCAGACTGTACATTTAAAAAAAAACAGCTACAGCAAAATAGACCTACCAATGTAACATTTATTAATGCGTTTCCTGAACCTTAATTAAGGGCATACCTGCTTAGGCAACTTAATCGGCCAATGTATCGATAGCCATTTGAAAGAAATCAGATGTGTGTCACCCTCATTTGCGATTCAACCACAGACGGTTAACATGATGTTTTCTTACATTTTATAAGCCTGTTTTACCTCTAGTCTTTAAAAAGGGTTGAATGACAGAATAGAGGGAACATGTCACACATTGCCCAAGTGGCAGTTGATATGTTGGCCAAATTCCAGATTTACAACTACCTCAGATCTTTGTTTTTCTTTCTTGCCAATAATTTTATTTTTTAAATGGTTGGCAACGAGTTAGGGTTAAGATTAGTATTAGCCGTTACAGTCTGAGGTTTGTAGCCACTTATCATTTGCAAAAGTGAAATGCTGGAAACAGTATTGCAGTTAGTAGTTTTTTGGGATGCAGACAAAAGAGTACTTTCAAAAGCTAACCTTGACCCTAATACTGTTTCAAGTATTAAAATAAATAATCATATACAACAGAGATTAAGGCTGCACAGTAAGGGGAAAAAAACAACAAAATACCAACTTCCAGCTTATTCATTCATTCATAACCCTCCACTCCCAAAGGAGCATAGGCCTTCAACAAACACATGCCAAGTCCTCCTGTCACGTGCCATCATCTCAAGTTCTTCTCCATGTGCTTCTTGGTCTACCTCTGCTTCTCTTGCCCTGGGCGTTCCAGAACAAGGACTGCCTAGTAATGCTATCAACAGGTTTCCTCAGTGTGTGTCCTATCCATCGCCATCGTCTTCTTCTCATCTCTTGTTCCACTGGCACTTGTCTAGTTCTTGTCATCAGTTCCACGTTGGTAACCTTGTCATACCATTTTAATCCCTCTATTCTACGCAATCACCCATTTATGAAAGTCTGTAGCTTTTTTGGTAGTTGTCTTTGTTGTTCTCCATGTCTCAGAGCCATACAATAGGACTGACTTCACATTTGAGTTGAAGATTCTTATTTTCGTGTTGGATCCGATTTCTCTTGATCTCCATATATTTCCCAATGCAATGAAAGCTCCTCTTGCTTTTTGTATTCTTATTTTGATATCACTGTCTGTCCCTCCAACTTTGTCTATATTGCTGCCAAGATATGTGTACAATTCTACATCTTGTATTGGTGCTTTTTCAAGTTCAACCCTGTTATCATTACCTGCATTTATTCTCATTATCTTTGTCTTTTCCCAGTGTATTTTCAGACCCAATTGTGCTGTGACCTCTCATCGAGTGTTTTCAATTTGTCCTGCATCTGATTACGGTTATGGGACAGAAGAGCTAAATCATCAGCAAAATCCAGATCATCTAACTGCTTAGTCAGAGTCCACTGGATTCCATTTCTGTTGTGTGTTGTCGATGTTCTCGTAACCCAGTCTATTGCTAGTAAGAAAAGAAATGGAGACAAGAGGCATCCCTGTCGCACTCCTGTTCTTATCCCAAACGGTTCTGTAAGCTGTCCTTCATGAAGAACTCTGCATGTCATGTCTTCATATGTTTTCTTTATTAAATTAATGATCTTCAGGGGAACTCCATAACGCCTTATCAATTTCCAAAGTGATTCTCTGTCTACACTGTCAAATGCCATTTCGTAGTCCACAAATCCAATGTATAGTGGTGAATTCCATTCCAGACTTTGTTCAACTATTATTCTCAAAGTGGCTATCTGGTCTGTACAGGATCTGTTTTGTCGAAAACCTGCTTGTTCATCTCTCAATTTCTTGTCTATGGACTCTTTTTAATCTTTCAAGGATAATCCTGTTTAATACTTTTCCTGGCACTGAAAGTAACATTATTCCTCTACAATTTGTGCACTCTTGTAAATTTCCCTTCTTAGGCAACTTAACCAGATATCCTTCCTTCCATTCTGCTGGTATCTCTTCCTTTTCCCACACTTTATCAAGTAATTTATATAACGTCTCTGTAGCCGTGTCGATATCTGCTTTGATGGCCTCTGCTGGAATGCCATCAGGTCCAGACGCTTTTTCATCTCTTAGAAGCTTTATGGCTTTCTTTATTTCTTCCTTCGTTGGTCTTTCACAATTAATTTGTAGCTCTTCGCTGGCTGGATGTCCGAGGGGTTTTGTGGAGCTGGTCTATTGAGAAGGTCCTCAAAATATTCTGTCCACCTCTTCATTTGCTCTTGTATATTGCTGAGCAGTTTTCCATTCTTGTCTTTTATGAAGCAACTTGTTTGCTTGTATTTCCCCGTTAGCTTCTTTGTGCTGTTATACAGTTCTCTCATATTCCCTTTGGCTGCATCATCTTCTGCCTCTCTTGCCAACTCCTCAATATACTTCCTCTTGTCTCTTTTGATACTTCTTTTTATTTCTTTGTTTGCTTCTGTGTACACTTCTTGAGCCTTGGCTTTGGAACTTCTGGTTTTGCTTGTGTTTAAATCTGGTTTTTTGTTTTTCCTGTCTTTTATCTTATTGATGGTTTCTGTTGTTATCCATGCTTTTTGTTGTCGTTCCCTTTTCCCCAGTATTTCTTCACATGTCTCATTCCATACGGTTTTGATTTGCTGCCAATAGTCTTCTGTATTCTCTGCATCTTCCAGCTGTTGGAGCACCTGGAATTTGTTGGATATTGTGACCGCAAATTTGTCTCTTGTTTATTGATTTCTTAGATGTCCTACATTAAATTGTCTAGTGTGTCCTAAAAAATGCCGTGCAGAAGTCGGATGTGTCGACCGAAAGGTGCAGATATCACAGCTTAGGCGTAAACAGACACAACGCAACCACCGTCCTTTTCAGGACGAACGAAGAAGAAGAAGAAGAAGAAATTGTCTATAATTTTGCATTGCTGCATATCTCTTGAGTTTCATTTTTACTTTCGCTATCAGAAGGTGGTGTTCTGATGCCACATCTGCTCCTCTATATACCTTTACATCCTGCAATGATGATCTAAACTTCTTGTTTATGCATATATGATCAATCTGATTTTCTGTTCTATGGTTTGATGATATCCATGTTGCCTTGTGTATTCTCTTATGTGGAAACATGCTTCCTCCTATAGCCAGTTGATTTGAAGCACAGAAGTTTGAGAATAGTTCCCCATTTTCATTCATTATTCCTAGCCCCTGTTTTCCCATGACTTCTTCAAATCCGGTGTTGACTGTACTTATCTTTGCATTCATGTCACCCATCAAAATTGTGATGTCTCTTCTTTTTATTTTTTCCATAATTTCCTGTAGTCTAGTATAAAATGCTTCTTTCACAGACTCTTCTTTGTCATTAGTTGGTGCATAACATTGGATGACATTTACATTTATTTTCTTTTTAGCTGTTTTAAAAGAAGCTGTTATTATTCTGGATCCAACGGCTTCCCATTCAATGAGTGCTTTCTGTGCTTCTTTAGATAACATAAGAGCTACCCCATCACTGTGGTGTGAACTTTCGTCTTCATGTCCTGAGGACAGCACCAATTCACCGGTGATGAGTTTCTTCCTGTCTACCCCCTTCCACTTTGTTTCACACATTCCCAGAACCTCGATTTTATATTCCCTCATCTCTGCTGCTACTTGTGCCACTTTCCCTTGTTCGTTTAATGTCCGAACATTCCAGGTGCCAAATCTGGAAGTTCTCCTAGAAGAAAGAAGGTTAGTCAGCAACACAGACTCCTTTCGGCTTTATCTGTGTTGCATCATACGCCTCCCTGTGAGAGGACCTTCCCCTGTCTTGGATGGCTGTGTTTTATTTTCCTTATTTGACTTGTCCATATTTGTTGAAGTTTTTTGTGGTTTAAATTTTTTACAGGATGGGGTAACCGGCCCCATGCCCAACCCTCCTTAGTCACTTTCTACGACATGCTTGGCAGGGAACAGTGTTACTATTCTTTGCTCCCCTTTCGGGCCCCGGTAACACACGGGTGAACTTCCAGCTTATTACTGCATCTATATTTCCTTATTTAAAGGGAAACAGATTGTTAAACTCATACTGGCCAGTAGTTGTTAAATCACGTTTTATTTGTTAAATGCCGTGAATGTCCACCAGTTGATAAATGTAGATGTTGGGACTGGTGTAGTAAAGTGTAACGATTGTCAACTCATTAAACCCAGCACAGTTTTGGTCATACAGGTCATCTTGTCCTGGAACGTGATGAGGCTCCGACAAGAATGTGAGTGTAGACAATGAGTGTGTATATGAATGTCAGAACGCGAATGGTAGAATGATTCGATAGAGTTGACAGGTTGGTAGTACATCACTCATACTCACACTGTTCGAATTCAAGAAGTACTGGAACTACGGTGGTCTTTTTATAACATTTAATGGGACGCACACTTGGACAGTACGTGTATGGTTACAGGAACAAATGTCGACATAGACAGCATAATGTTGATCACAGGAATATCATCTTAAGTTAGCATTCATGCTTGGCAAATATCATAATGGAGCATTCGTAAATAAGCATTCAGAGTTCCATCATGTAAATCATTTGGCTTTACTGACTGGGCACGTCAGTCCATAACCAATATATAGAAAGGCTCCTAGACCTAACCTCGTCTAGCGAATATCCCTTCACGTAAAGTTCAATATATATATTTTTCATAAAGATATAGGAATCCCAGACATGGGTTCTCACATGTAGCAGTGATCTCTTGGTTCATCGAGCGATAGTACAGGCATCCCTTTTTCTCACTCGATAAATACAAAGTATATGGATTTCAACATGGCTGTGCTTCTCTCGTGAGCTTCACTCACTATTGGATACAGACCAAAATTGGTCATTCGTTAAATGTCCTCATTTCTTCATAGCTTCTATCATAGAGGTAATTGAATAATATCATATAATCTAGTGCTTCTTCTTCTTCTTCTTGCGATCGCATCTTTGATGATTACACCGTCAGACGAGTTCTCATGATGAATTCGACTGTTGTTTGAAGTTCCTCTTTAACTCCATATAGCTTTGAGTTTAGTGTTGAGTCATTGGGCCAGTATATCTTTCTTAACTGGTCATACAGAGGACAGTCCTGTAGAACATGCTCAGCAGTTTGTTCGTTTAATCCACATGTGCACAGTGGTGAAGCAGACAATCGTAGCTTGTGCATGTGTTTATTCAGTTTGTTATGCCCTGTCCTGAGTCGAAAAATAGTTGTCTGTCCCTGCCGGTCGAGAGTGTGATAGTCGTCTTTGGGTTGGTTCTGTTCTCTTCTGATAGTCTGGATAGCTCTCTTTTTCTCAAAGTATGTGACTTCATTATCTTCTTGTTCACATTCTCCTCCCTTTTTTGCAAGTTTATCTGCCTTTTCATTTCCGGGTACACCACAATGAGATGGTACCCACTGAAGTATGGTTCTCTTTTTGGCAGCTACCTTGTTTAGTTCATTTCTCAGATGCGGGAGTTTACCACCCTTGAGAGCTTGCAGGACAGACAGTGCATCTGTGAGGATGACTACCTGGTGGCAGTCAGAGTTGGTGTTATAAATCATATTTGCAGCTTGCTCTAGAGCTTGAACCTCAGCTGTATAGTTGGAACAGAATTTACCAGTGGGAATGTGCCTAGTCTCATAGTGGTTGTCAGGATATGAGATAAAGATACCGGCACCTCCATTCCTAACAGCATTAGTTGCTGATCCATCTGTATAGGCATGTATCCATGATTGATCGGGATAGCTTTCTTGGATCATACTCAATGTAGCAGTTCGTTTTTGCAGATCATTATACTCACATCCACTTTGAGACCACTGACTGATGTATTAATTTGGAGGGCACTGCTGGCCTGCTCCCATGGTACAGGGTATAGGGTGGGCTTCAGTGGTGTTGTCTTCATGGATAGGTCTTCTTGATGCTGTCTTATAAGTCTTTTCCCCCGATGCACAAAGCTGCTACGCTTTAGACGTCCCAATGCCAGATCATCTAGTCTTGCCTTCATTGGGTGCATTGGCATACTGTTGTACTTTTCCATCTGGATCATGGTTTTTGTGTCTCTTCTATGGGACAATGTCTGTAATCCAGCAACCTTCTGCATCTCTGTTATTGGTGTAGTTTTCATGGCTCCTGTAATGAGCCTGAGAGCTTGATTTTGCACCTTGTCCAAAGACTGCAGATGTGAGTTAGCAGCTGATGACCATGCTGCTGAGCTAAACTCTAAGTGTGGTCTTATTACTCCATTATAAATCTTCTTTAGATTTCGTTCATTTGCTCCCCAGTTGGTACCTGCTAATTTTCTGAGTATGCCTAGTCGTCTTCGGGCCTTTCCTTCTGCATTTTCAATATGCTTATTCCATGTAAGCCTTTGGTCAAATGTCACCCCAAGATAGGTGGGGTAGCTTTCTTCCTTGATCACGGTTGTCCCTAGGTGTATGTTAGCTGATTTGTCCTTGGGGGCGAGGGAGAACAGTGTTGTGGAGGTTTTGTCTGTGTTTATTGTGATAAGCCATTTCTCTGCCCATGACACTAGCATGTCTGCTGCCCGCTGCATTCTATAATTTGCTGTGGTGACATTTTCATCAGCGCACCAGAGTACTAGGTCATCTGCATATAAGGCAGCTTTAACTCCTGCAGGGAGATCTTTCACCAGGTCATTGATGTAAACAAGGAAGAGTGTTGGGGAAATTACTCCTCCTTGAGGTACCCCCTGATGGAGCAACACTTTTCTGCTCTGCAGACCGTCAAGAGTGACTCTAGTTCTCCTGTTATGCAAGTATGAATCTAGTGCTGATACATAGGAATGTCATCTTCCTTTGAATAAATATTCTTTTCAAAAGTACCACTGTGCATCTGCTTATCGACAACGATGGCGAAGCCCAAGTTCATAATAAATTGTGGTTTTACCTTTCTATGCGAAATATAACTTTGCCATTCCTTGGCAAAAGAGAATAAACACTGGGGTAAAGTACATACAACATGTCTAAATGACTATCACTTTTCCCCATTTACTTATAGATCACTTTTTCGGCGATAAGCCGGCTACAACAAAATTCGACATCCCGACAGGATGACAGCCATGAATCACACCCCCTGCTAGCGATACTTCCGCTGCATAGCCTTTGACCTTTTCTAGCGACAACCAACATAGTTCGACTTAGAAATGTAAAGATATCCATATATAAGACAGACTCGTCCTACTCATACAAACACTACGTATAAATTCAGGCCATAGATATACTGAAGCAAGAACAATCTATTCCTACCCAGCCAAAGAATAAATCGCAGTAGGCCTAGATCCGTCCGCGGAGTCCGATCGAAGATGACGGAACTACTTTCAAGGGAAGTAACTCAAAAATGACTTCTCCTTAAGCACTTAAAAAGGAAATACTTTGTTTACAAAATATTTGCGAACATAATAAGTATATAAATGTATTATATTGCAAGATAGTAAAAATTGCACTTTACAGTCTTACCACACCTCCCGGGAAAAAAAAAAAAATTTTTTTTTTAAAATACATCTAGGAGCAACGTAGAATAGGCTCACAACGCAAGAATACTGCGCAGATGAAAATATCAGGAATAACTATAATTCCTAATATGACCGGTGAGAATATATCTCAAAATCTGAGAGAAATTGTTTCTCTACGAATAAATGTTTCCAGGAAGGTGTGATGTACGTATAATACAATTCTGGTAATTATACAATGCATACCAAAAATTCACACTATAATCTTAAATTTATGATTTATGAAGAAACAATCATCAAAGAACAGCGGTGAATAAACATCAATAAACCGCTAAGTAGCGATACCATCATTCTATTATTAAATTACAAATGTGTATCTTAGTAAAGAAACAAAAAATAACTGTTGTAAAGTTATACATATTAAAAAGATCCAATATTTAACAGTTAAGTGGCATCATGTGGGCATCTGGACAGAATGTCCGCCATCACATTTTCTGAACCACGGATAGCTCGTACCGAGAAATGAAAAGGTTGAAGAGCGATTGCGTATCGAGTTGATCTCGAGCTCTTCAAGTTCTTACTTTGGATAGCCGTAAGAGCTTTTTGGTCAGTTTCCACTACGAAATGCGCGCCCAGAAGGAATCTTTGGAGTTTGAGAATTGACCAAACCATTGCCAATAATTCACGGTCTAAAACCGAGTAATTCCTTTCTGCAGCATTAAGTTTTCTGGATATATACATTACAGGATGCAGAGTTCCAGAGTACTCTTGCATTAGTGCCGCTCCAATCCCAGTGGATGAAGCGTCACTACGAAGAACAAATGTCTTATCTGTTGTAGGTAACACTAAAATAGGTGGTGATGAAAACATAGTTTTGATCTTCTCTAGTGAAGATTGGCATTCATGAGACCAGTGAACCATGTTAGGCGACCCTTTCTTTAATAGTGTAGAGAGAGGTGCCATGATAGAGGACAGATTCGGAATGAAACGTCCATAAAATTGTATGAGACCTAAAAGACTTCGCACTTGCTTTTTAGTCCTAGGGATAGAGATGTTAAGTATCTTAGTGATATTATGGTCTTCTGTCTTCAAGAAACCGTGACCTACTCGATGGCCTAAGAAAGCAATTTCGCTAAAGCCAATACAAGCTTTGGATGGTTTTGCTGTCAGGTTATACTCACGCAGAGTTGATAATAATTCAACTAACCCTGAATAGTGATCTTCCCAAGTATCGCTGAAAAGACAGATGTCGTCTAGATAAGCAATGACATCTGACCGATACGATAGGATTCGACGCATCATGCGTACAAATGTAGCTGGTGCGTTCATAAGGCCGAAAGGCATAAAATTCCATTGGAAAAGGCCTCTGGGAGTAGAGAAAGCGGTAAGAGGTTTGGCGCGTTCGGATAATGGAACTTGCCAATATCCTTTAGACAAATCAAGTTTAGTGAAAAAATGCGATTTAGAAAGACGAGTAAGTAGCTCTTCTAGTAAAGGCATAGGTTCAGCATCGAACTTCGTAACTTGATTCAATTTGCGATAGTCAACGCAAAGACGTATGTTATTGTCTTTTTTTCGAACAATAACCATCGGCGAAGAATATGCAGAAGTGGATGGTTCGATTATTTGTAAATCTATCATTTCATCCAACTCCTTTTCAACCTGTGTTTGGAAATGTATAGGGATAGGATAAGGTCTAACCCTAATTGGAGTATGTTCAGTTAGAACAATGTCATGCTCAATGACATGAGTTTGTCCAGGGATGTCAGTGAGGACATCCTGAAATGTTTGTAACATAGACGAAACTTGTCGCCGTTCTCCTAGAGACAAATCAGGAGAAACAGTAACGTCTTTCCATGATTCACTAGAATGAAGTGGGATCATTGGAAGCGGAAGATTAACATCCGAAAAACTTGTTTCCTCATCCTGTATTACAGACAGTGATGAGTAATGACCATGTTTGACATGAGAATCGTCCGTTGCCTGGAAAATAGGCTGTAGATAGTCAGGACGTTCATGGAACTCCGTAAGCATATTGATGTGGAAGGTTTTATGCTTCCCGTTAATATCGACGATGTAGTCAACATCTGAAATTTTCGATATTATATCGTACGGACCTTTCCAACTAATAAGGAGTCTATTTTCACGACAAGGTAGCAAAACAAATGCTTTGTCACCAGGACAAAGTTGTCGTAAAGTTCTCTTCTTATTAGCAAATTGTCTTGCCTTCTGCTTAGCAAATTCAGAAGAGGACGTTGCCAATTTGCATGCTTCGATAATCTTTTGTCTCAGCGCGATGACATACTCGTAAGAAGATTTTGTGTCATCGTCAATATTGTCAGCTGTTATAAGATCATGCAGCAAAGACATTGGGCCGCGCGGTCGCGCGCCAAAGACAAGTTCAAAGGGAGAAAACCCTGTATGTTCATTGGGGACCTCTCTGTACGCGAAGAGGGCCGCGGGTAAAACCCTATCCCAATCTTGAGGATGATCCTCAGTTATCTTCCCTAATAAGTTCTTAAGTGTTCTATTTAGTCGCTCGACCATCCCATTGGACATAGGATGATAGATGCTACTCAAAGATCTCTCTATCTGTAGAGTAGACATTACTTGAGACATGGTATCCGATATCAGTTGGGTGCCATGATCTGATAATATTTCTCCGGGGAATCCCAGCCGAGAAAATATAAGCCAAAGAGCATCTGCAATGTCAGCGGTAGTAATGCTCTTTAGAGGGATAGCCTCTGGCCAACGTGTGCACATGTCTACACACGTTAAGATAAACTGATGTCCTCTAGCAGATTTGATCTTGAATGGACCAATGATGTCTATCGCCATTTTCTGGAATGGACGAATAGGAATATCTGCAGCCTGAATAGGCGCAGCATGACGAGGACCTTTGGATTTGACTTCTTGACATACTTTACAGGATCGACAATAGATCCGTATGTCCTTGTTCACAAAAGGCCAAAAGAAAGCCGCAAGAACTCTTGACTTTGTACGGGAAAAACCCATGTGACCAGCACACTGAGAGTCGTGTGCATGTTGTAAGATCTTAACTCTCAAATTCTTGGGTACAAGAATCTGAGAATGACTTGACTTAGTGGAGTCTTGCACCATACGTACAAGTACGCCATTCTTCATTGTAATCCAAGATTTACAATTTGAATCTTTATTCGGATCACCTTTCGTTACAAGAGTGAAGAATTTCTTAAGAGTCGGATCTTCTTCTTGTTGTTTTATAAACGAGTCACGAGAAATTACCAAGGGATCATCTTGGTTATGCACTTCATTATCTTCAACAGATGAAGTTTCAGGCATATTGAGAGCTTGAGCTCTAGTGACTACCGCATTAGCAGATTGCATATTTTGATTTTCCCAAACGGAAATTTGCTCCGGAGTGCATTCTTTGACTCCGTGAATGCGACCGATGATAAGATCAGCGATCGGATTCGGCAAAAGACATGCGTGTACATCTCCTGTGAAGAAAGGAGTAGCAATCCTAATGATAGCGGTAGAGTATTTCTCTATGGTGCCGCCAAATGTTACGCATTTGACTACTTTGCCTGTAGAATGAGAAGGATCTATGAGTGACTGCCTAACCCCAATAGTTGTGCATCCAGAATCAAAAAGTACTGAGACTGGATTGTCATTTACTAAACCTTTGTGTAAGACAAGAGAACCTCTCCCATCATGCGCGATTGACGCAGGAAGAGCGGGAAGAGGATGCCCACAGCTTAAAGTAGACACTGTGGTTGGCTCAAATAATGTTTTGCATTGGGGGCACTGAGATGCTCTCCCAAAATCAAAAGCGGCACATGCCATATTATTAGAGTCATCATTATCTTTATTTTGTTTATAGGCTTCGTGGGACTCTTGCTGTGCAGAGTTCGCCTGGTAATGAGCTTTATGTTTTTTGAATTGTGCTCTACCTCTGTTATTATTGCCTCTGTACTTATCATTGTTTCCACTATTATAACCCCTACTCGGGTTTGAATCATAGCTCCTTTGGTTACTATCATCATATTCATTATAATGAGTATCTCTGTAATTATGATCTTGTTGTCTCCATGAAGGAAAACTTGGATAGTTTCTAGAATGACTTCCTTTGCGAAAGTTCCTGTAATTATGACCACCCCTGAATCGAGGGCTGTCAGCTCTTCTCCAGGTATTCGAAGAAGAACCCTGAAATGATTGGTTACCTTGGTTCTGATAACTGTAATAGTTACCTTTTTTATTAAACCTATTTTGAGGTCCTTGGAATTTGTGAGAGTGATTAGGGTTGTATGGTGTTGCAGAAGCAACTGGCATACCTTCTTTAACCTTACTGTTGCTAATAGCTACGTCCGGATGTGCAGTGACGTATTGGGTACAATACTGTTCCATTTCTTTTAGAGACTTAGGTTTACGCTCATGTAAGAATTCGAGGAAAGGTTTATTTATACTTGACATAATCTTGTCTCTGAGTATCAAGTCCATAAGGGCTTCATAAGTCTTTTCTGTTTTGGATAGCTCAATCCAACGATCAAATGTAAGACGTGTCCTTGCAATGAATTCTGAGAATTCTACACCTGCCTCAGGCACCATTGTCTTAAACAACTTCCGATAACCCTCTTCAGACAACTGATACTTCTTTAATAAGGCTGCCCTAATAACATCATAGTTATCTTTGTCAGCCTCTTCAACCAAACTTAAACTAGTCAGAGAATCACCTTTCAGATTTTCTGATAACTGGTTAGCATATTGTGATTTGTCCACATTATGGGCTCGACACGAGCGTTCAAATCTATTTAGCCAGAATGTTATGTCATCACTGGAAGGGTTGAACGCTGGTACCTTGACCTTGTAAGTAAAGGGTTTACCATTACCACCAGATGCTTGATTACCATCACTTATGTTTGTTAACTTTAACTTTTCTAACTCAAATGCTAAAAGTTCTTTTTTGTGTTCATGTTCTCTTATTGCTTTTTTCTCTTGAGCTTCAGCTTCTCTTTGTAATCTTTTCTCTTCTGCAGCAGCTTGTAATTTTTTTCTCTTCAGCAGCAGCTTGTAATTTTTTCTCTTCAGCAGCAGCCTCATCTTTTCTTTTCTCTTTTTCCATTTCCATCTGGAATCTTTTTTCATCAGTCTGTATCTGCAATTTCTTTTGTTCATCCTCTCTTTGTAATTTTTTTTCCTCAGCTGCTAATTTCTTTTCTTCAATCAATGCTTTTCTTTCTTCAGCAGCAGCAGCAAGTTTTCTCTCTTCTGCAGCTAATGCTTTGTCATATTGAGCAACTGCCCATTCTTCTAATTGCTGACCAGTCTTATCAAGAGCCCTGCCTTGTGTGATAAAATAATCTAATGTAGACATCTTGTCTAATAAGATCAGTAATTTGCAAAAGTAAATAAATTCACTTTCTTAGTCTTAATCAAAGACCTTGTATGATAACTTTGTAACCTGTGGAAAATAGTACTTAACTATCCCAATCACTGTGGGAAACAAGCCTTACAAAGGTCTTGTATAAATCCTTATATAATAACAGCTATAAGTTGCTGGTTCACTCTATAATATAAGTGCAGTGCACCAGAAATAGTGTTTTATATCATCAACTGTGTACCTTTAGTAATAGCAATTAACTATCAGTTGATTCTTGTACATCAATTTATATGATCAACTATATTTTAAATAGTGTATGTCGATCAGGCACAAAACAAAACAGTTATACAGAAGAACATGAAAACATTTGCGGAAATGAAATAAATCAAATGGGAAAAACAATAAAAGATAAACCGCAAGAGGATAACAAATACAAATAACGCCACAGTATATAAATATAAATTGAGAATAGAACTGAAAGATAGAATAGGGTAGACCAACAAATTACAAACAAATCAAAACAAACTAAAGAACAGAGGAATATTACAAAAACAACAATGAGTACAGTCTTCACAGCTAACACTAATAGCAACAGCTGTCGCAGCAAATTTTCAATCAAGAAAATTGCACCTATAGAAACGCACACATCAGACCCTCTATTACGTGGGATACTCTGTTGTGTGACACCGCCCAACCAAAACAACAACCCGCTGGATACAAACAAATATCACATATAAATATTTAAACATAAATACATAAATGCATAAATAGTATGGCAATATGATGTAAATAGAGTGTTGCAGAAAGAATGTGTTGTAAAGAAGGCTCAGTTACACTGCCTAATAGTACAGTACTGTGGTACTTTATTAAACAAATACTTCTGGTCTAATTATTTTAAATTCAACACAGAAATAGAAGCTCCATCGTTGATGTGAATGATAACAATCGATGTAGGACTTCTCAGTTCAATAACATTTCCTTTCGCAAACACTGTCAAATATTCTCCAGTCCTGATGTGTAATGTTCTATGTTTCAACCAAGCTTGCTGTGTAACACTGTCAGTTGTATGGCAAATGTCCAACGAACCAAATGTCAACAAACGCTGACCTAGTTACTGCATACTCTCGACAGGACAGGTCACGCTGACATCACTGTAGAGTTGTACTGTTGATGTATTTGTGTGTCGTAACAGACCCCAAGGAACGTCTGGTCTCAGTAGTTTACTTCTCAATATGGTCACTGTGCAGGTTGACCCAGGAAGCTGGCACACCAGTTGTTAAACTCATACTGGCCAGTAGTTGTTAAATCACGTTTTATTTGTTAAATGCCGTGAATGTCCACCAGTTGATAAATGTAGATGTTGGGACTGGTGTAGTAAAGTGTAACGATTGTCAACTCATTAAACCCAGCACAGTTTTGGTCATACAGGTCATCTTGTCCTGGAACGTGATGAGGCTCCGACAAGAATGTGAGTGTAGACAATGAGTGTGTATATGAATGTCAGAACGCGAATGGTAGAATGATTCGATAGAGTTGACAGGTTGGTAGTACATCACTCATACTCACACTGTTCGAATTCAAGAAGTACTGGAACTACGGTGGTCTTTTTATAACATTTAATGGGACGCACACTTGGACAGTACGTGTATGGTTACAGGAACAAATGTCGACATAGACAGCATAATGTTGATCACAGGAATATCATCTTAAGTTAGCATTCATGCTTGGCAAATATCATAATGGAGCATTCGTAAATAAGCATTCAGAGTTCCATCATGTAAATCATCTGGCTTTACTGACTGGGCACGTCAGACCATAACCAATATATAGGAAGGCTCCTAGACCTAACCTCGTCTAGCGAATATCCCTTCACGTAAAGTTCAATATATATATTTTTCATAAAGATATAGGAATCCCAGACATGGGTTCTCACATGTAGCAGTGATCTCTTGGTTCATCGAGCGATAGTACAGGCATCCCTTTTTCTCACTCGATAAATACAAAGTATATGGATTTCAACATGGCTGTGCTTCTCTCGTGAGCTTCACTCACTATTGGATACAGACCAAAATTGGTCATTCGTTAAATGTCCTCATTTCTTCATAGCTTCTATCATAGAGGTAATTGAATAATATCATATAATCTAGTGCTGATACATAGGAATGTCATCTTCCTTTGAATAAATATTCTTTTCAAAAGTACCACTGTGCATCTGCTTATCGACAACGATGGCGAAGCCCAAGTTCATAATAAATTGTGGTTTTACCTTTCTATGCGAAATATAACTTTGCCATTCCTTGGCAAAAGAGAATAAACACTGGGGTAAAGTACATACAACATGTCTAAATGACTATCACTTTTCCCCATTTACTTATAGATCACTTTTCGGCGATAAGCCGGCTACAACAAAATTCGACATCCCGACAGGATGACAGCCATGAATCACACCCCTTGCTAGCGATACTTCCGCTGCATAGCCTTTGACCTTTTCTAGCGACAACCAACATAGTTCGACTTAGAAATGTAAAGATATCCATATATAAGACAGACTCGTCCTACTCATACAAACACTACGTATAAATTCAGGCCATAGATATACTGAAGCAAGAACAATCTATTCCTACCCAGGCAAAGAATAAATCGCAGTAGGCCTAGATCCGTCCGCGGAATCCGATCGAAGATGACGGAACTCCTTTCAAGGGAAGTAACTCAAAAATGACTTCTCCTTAAGCACTTAAAAAGGAAATACTTTGTTTACAAAATATTTGCGAACATAATAAGTATATAAATGTATTATATTGCAAGATAGTAAAGATTGCACTTTACACAGATGTGGGCGACTTAATTGGCTGATGTATTGATAGCCATTCAGATGAAATGTGGCATGAGTCTCCCTGTTCTGTGATTCAACCTTTAAAATATTCCTGCAGCATAAAGAAAGTTTTGATTTCGAGAAATGATGTGCCAGAATACACATTTGCCTCACCCTTAGTTCTGTTATTGTTGTATTGAGGAGAAGGCTG
Source organism: Oreohelix idahoensis (assembly GCA_024509875.1). Classification (NCBI taxonomy): domain Eukaryota; kingdom Metazoa; phylum Mollusca; class Gastropoda; order Stylommatophora; family Oreohelicidae; genus Oreohelix; species Oreohelix idahoensis. The sequence continues at coordinate 769,768 of JAMPIV010010167.1, forward strand.
TGGTTCTAATAAAGTTCACTCACATGTTAGCAGTGGACTGCTCCTCTGTCAGTGTCATTAGGATCTTTAATTTCATTTAAACTTGTTTCAAGAGTATAATATTTTAGCATTATTTAACTTAAAAAAAAATTTTCTTCTTGATTCCTGTTATTTCCAACTATTCATGTTTAAATTTTTATTTTCTGCTTTAATTTCTAGTGTTATTTCATGGTTAATTTTAGTTTGACATGCCAACAAAAGTGTTTTTTATTTCTCTTTTCCCCATTCTGATTTTGAGATTAATGTGTCACCACTCACTGTATTTGTTTTGGAATTTGTACCTTTTTTTGTTTTTCCAGGGTTGGTGTGGTAAAGATAAGTTAAAAATATTCTTACTGAACTGCCATTATGTAAAAAAAAAATTTTTTAACACATTAACTACCGCAAGCCGCTGTCAGCGGCTCACAAAATAATCACATTTGGACCGCAAGCCGCTCAGAGCGCCAATCTAATTTTAGTAATAAAATGAATGAAAAATGTACTGAAACACTCTCTGATCTGGTTCGAGATTTTAAGTTGCCACCGGAAAACAAATTCCCAAAGCATGGTTGTTGTAGAACACTGGAAAATTGATATTATGTTCATATTTTTCAGCATTTTGGGTTAGTTACCAAATCGTGTAAAACTGTTTACCGTGGCAACTAGTGATAGAACTACAAAAAATGCGTGTTCATCTCGTCTAACGGCTGAATAGGATACAAATGTGTTTCAACAATTGACTGATAGATCTAGCGACGAGGACAAGAGTGAAAACGGTGTGCACATTGATTGAAAATGTGATTTTGAAGCAAGCAGTTATAATTGTGAAAATATTGCAAGTCCTCGGCCATCGGAGGGTCGTTAAATAGACCAACCTCTATTAGAGTTACAACCGGTGTTTATTGTAATAGTACATTCATTTATCTTTAAAATGACGTGTAATTCATAAAAATCTGTAAACAATTACGAAAACTACAGCTTACTTTGTGCAAACACCTACAGGATGAAAATGGGAAAAAAATTTAATTCAGCCACAGTGTGTTTTTCAGTTCGGTAGTTAATGTGTTAATAGCAAACATGCACATCAGCTCATGAGCGACAAAGCAGTGATTGTCTTCATTAAGCGTATAATATGTTTTCATGAAGGCACACATTTTTTTTTTCAGATGAGGAGGGTGATGCCTGTGTCAGTTCACAACAGATGAATTCTTCAAGCAGTGATGAAAATGAGGTACTTTGTGTAAGCACATGAAGAGAGAGCAACTGAATTTAGAGGCATATGTTAAATGGGAAGAGACTAGGTCAGACTCTGAGGGCAGCTCTCACACAATTTTAATACATTAACATTTAATCTTGAAGTATTACAACAGTGCGTTAATAATACTAGATAGAGTTGGAAGTAAAAGGAATATATGCTTGAATAGGACAGCAACAGCATTTGAATTCAGCACAATGTATAACATTTTTAGATTATTAACGTCAGTTAATATGACGCACAGACTAAATTCATTACATTTTAGTGAAAAGTTTGCATGATCCTAAATTGTGGACTAGAAATTTGTATTTTAGGGCATATGATAACAAAAATAAAAATAGATCCCTAAAAGTTATTTTTCCTTTACTAGTATGATTTTAAATCTTCACTGAATATTAATTTTTCACAACTGTTGTCACCTTTGTCGAGTGAAAATCATCTTTGAAGAAAATATGTTTTGATAACTTTAAACACCTAATGCCCCATATGGCCATAAGAAAGTTGGTCATTACTATTGCTATTTTTAAAACTAAAAACTTGCGGAGGAAACACATTGATTTAATCGTTACATCATCATTCACTATCCTTCAAATGTAAAGCAGAATCTATATTCGTAGTTCACGGCGGTTTGCGAGCGACACTAGTTTTTCCTGACCCCACGCTATTTATAGCTATCGTGACAGAGGTCAAGGGGTCAACTTCCTAATGAAGAAAAAAATGTGGCGGTGTTTATTTTTGATAGGGCTTAATTAATGCTTTTAGGCTACTTTATTTTATAAATACAATGGATGGGTTTGAAAAAAAATCGAAAAAAGGTGATTCGTCTTACGAGGACAAAAGACAAAGAAAATAGTCTACGTTACAGCCACAAGGCCTTCGTCAGGAAAGGAAAGAGCGTGAAGGCTAGATAGGACACATAAGAACTTAAATAAATATAAAAATAAAACCTAGGTATTTCCCTGAAGGCAAGGCATCGAAATCCTATCACTATTTGCTGTCCGCTAATGGACAGCGTGGCTGAAAAGGAAGTGACTATTTTATAAATACCAGCTTTAATTTTGCGTTAAGCTAGACTAGAAATGTTAGAGTAAATTTTAGGACAAGAACAAACATTTTATCACAATTAGAACAGAAGATATAATAGTCTGAAATAGTTGTAAAATTTACATTTTTTAAATATTTTGTTATGGTTTGTTTCTTATGCAATTAAACTAAAACGATCCCAATCAACATGCATAAAAAATTACAGAAATCAAAAGTAGAAAACCTGCAGAAAATGGATATCATAGTTTTGTTTTGGATTCATGCGTCAGACATGAATTATTGAAACGTCCACATTTATAACCTTAAAATAACACACCCAATTGTGCCCAAAACATGAGAGCTAACAATTATCTCTCAATCATACATCACGATGGTCATGTAAAAATGAGTATTGTCACGAGTAAAATGAAATGTTCAATTTAATAAATAAAACATACACCTATTAAATGATTTCCACACTTAATTCAGTCACTCTCACGCAACAACTGCCATAATTTGCTCTAGCCCCGAAATTTCGCTCAATTATCATTCACGCTTCCTATTTTTTATAGGAGGAATCTGTACATTCACATATGGAGAAATTTGTAACAAATGAGACTCTATTATAAATTTTAATTGTGAAGTTATATTTTTAATACCGCTGGCGCGTCTTTCAATTTTGGAAATAGTGGAAGGTACAAATTCTCCTCCTTGCTCTCCATGCATGCCCATTCCAAAGCCATGAGTTCTGATCCAGTCTGCACAATGTTTTTCTAATATGTGCTGTTTAGGAAGATCTTTATAAACTTTTTGTGTGAGATATCTGTGGCAGTGATTCCCTATGAATGCTCTGCCATGATAAGCCTGTGGTATGATTTTGTGTTTGGCTAGTACCTTGTCCAAGTGTGAGCAAACTGGACCAGACCTAGCACACAGATCTTGAAACTGAAGTTTGGCCAGGGCATCTTGTGCATTTTCAAGTTGAACTTTAAAACTATCTGTCTCCTCCTTATCCTCACAAAGTTCAATACCTGCCTGAAAAAAAATTCAATTTTAGCTTCTAATTCTTCTGCCTGTTTCCAGTTCCTACCAAATATCTGCAAGTTCTTAATAGTACTAATGTTTGTGTGTATCTCTTGCGGATTCTCAAATATCTTGGCGTCTATTGTATCGGCTACCTGTTCTAGAAGTTTGTGGTGTTTCAAAACAATGCCTAATAAAATATGAAGGTAAGGAGGAGCTACATATTCAATTTCATTCTCTAACATTGGTTTATGTAAAAATTATGCCACTTGCCTTTTATTCCCTTTCCCATATTTCATATATCTATTGTAATCTCTTATCAACATGGCCAAACTTCTTGGTTTGCAAGTATGCTCTCTGGATGTCTTTATTTCCTTGTTTTGCTGCAGACACCATAGACATGGGTATGTTCCTTGAGCTCCGGACAAACCATACATTTTCATCAAAAAGTCCTTCTTCTTTGATCCTTAACTGCTGACCGTCAAAGCAGTCAGTGGCCATCACGTCTTGTAGGGCAACAACAAATTGATTCCACTTTGCTGGGTCAGCGGCCATCCTTCGTACAGTGCCCCAACTCTGGTTCATTCTTTGCATCTCAGCCTCCACAGTCCTCCGCCAAGTTGTTTTTGGTCGGCCTCTCTTTTGTTTTCCTTCAGGGGTCCATAGCATAGCTGTTCTTGTGATGGCATCGGGGTCTCTTCTGAAAACATGACCAACCCAGCTCCAGCGTCTGCCAGCTATGATGGTGTGCATATCCTCTTGCTTGCTTCGAGTAAGCAGATCTTGGTGATGGTATTCGGCCAAAAGATTCAGAGAATTTTTCTTAGGCATGTTGTGTGAAAAGAGGACAATTTCGACATTTCCTTCTCTGTAACTCTCCAGCATTCCGCATCATAGAGAAGCACAGAAAGCACACAGCTCTGATATAATCTTAATTTTGTGCTTGTGCTGTACTGGGAGGACTTCCAGATGTTGTTTAGACTAAAAAAGGCTGTTCTTGCTTTGTTCATTCTGTTGTTGATGTCTTTGCTTGCTCCGCCGTCTGGTGTTACTATGCATCCTAGGTATGTGAAGGTGTCTGTCTGTTCCAGTTGCTGATTCCTTGTTGATATGGGCTCAGGGTTGCTCACATTGAGCATCATGACCTCTGACTTCTTTAGATTGATGTTCAAGCCCACCTGCTGGCTATACTTATTAAGTCTATCCATTTTTTCCTGGATGTGTGAATGTGCTAGTAGTGCAATGTCATCTGCATTTTCCAGATCTTCCAATGTAGAAAATGTAGTCCATCTTATTCCTATTCTTAGAGTGGTTGATAAGGGGCATCCCTGTCGTTCTCCTGTCTTCACCTCAAAGGTTATGTTGCTCTGCCCAACGCTACACGTAAAGTTGGCATAGAGGCTTGTTATAATTGACACTATGCAGCTTGGAATTCCATAAGCCCTCAGTATTTTCCATAAACTGTCCCTATGTATACTGTCAAAAGCCTTTTCAAAATCAACGAAATTAACGTACAGCTGTCTTTGCCATTCTGAGCACTGCTCTATAATGTTCCTGAGGGTAAATATATGATCTACACATCTTCTGTTCTTTCTAAATCCCGCTTGTTCTTGCCTCAGTTTGTGGTCTACTGCTTTTGAAATTCTCTGTGTAATTATCCTGCCCAGTATTTTGCTGGAAACTGAGAGAAGGGTGATTCCTCTCCAATTATTGCAGTCTGCAAGATCTCCCTTCTTGGGCAATTTGACAATTATTCCTTTGTTCCACTCCGTTGGTGTTGCCCCTGTTTTCCAGACTTGTGCAAATAGTGGTTCTAATAGTTCTGCTGCTAGCTCAGGGTCTGTCTTGAATAGCTCTGCATTTTAGTTATCATGGCCAGGAGCTTTTCCATTCTTTAACCCTTTGATTGCTGTGATGATTTCTTCTTTTCGTGGAATGTCTGTATTTACATCTAGATCATTTTCAGCCTCAGGAACATTCAATTGTGTCTCTGGTGATTCCTTGTTCAGAGTTTCTCTGAAATGCTCTGCCCATCTTGCTTCCTGTCCCTCTGCTGTCGTGATGAGATTTCCTTGCTTATCTCTTAATAGTGTAATATTGTTTGTACCTCGTTTTCCGCTGATGAATTTAGTTATTTTGTATACTGTACTTTGTTCATTTCTCAGTGCTGCCTCTTCTGCCTGTCTTGCAAGATCATCTAGGAAATTCCTTTTGTTGGCTCGGGTTTGGCGTTTAACTTCCTTGTTCAACTGACTGTATTGTTCGCTATATAGTTGCTTTAACCTGGGGGACTTCGCTTCTGTTTTCTTTCTTTTCATTTCCTTTCTCATCTTTATGGTGTTTAATGTTTCTGGTGTTATCCAGTCTTGCTTCTTCCTTTCCTGGAATCCCAAGCATGATTTGCTGCTTTCCTTATATATTGTTGAAATGGTGTTGAATTTCTGGTCTATATCATCAGTCGATGCCTTTTCCTGACATATGGCAAATTTATATCGTTTCTTTATATCAGCCGCAAAAGCTTTTCTGGTAAGGGGGTCCTTCAATTTGCTGATGTCAAACCTTTTCTGTGTAGTTACAGTTGGTCCAGCCGTTCTTAGTTTCACTTTCAGTTTTGCTACTACTAAATGGTGATCACTTCCCACATCTGCACCTCTTCTTACCCTCACATCCTGTAATGCATGTCTCCATCTACCATTAATCATGATGTGGTCTGTCTGGTTTCTGTCCCGACCATTTGGTGATTTCCATGTCAATTTGTGAATTTCCTTGTGTGGGAAGAGTGTTCCTCCAATGACCAGGTTGTTAATGCTACAGAAACTTATTAATATATCACCATTTTCGTTTGCTGTTCCGCTTCCGCATTTCCCCATTACTCTTTCATTATATGTATTGTGTGTTCCAGCTTTCACATTGAGGTCTCCCATTGCTATGATAAGATCATATCTAGGTGTGTCTTCCATTTCTTTCTGCAGTTGTTGATAGAATTCATCCTTGACCTCTTCATCACTGTCATTTGTTGGTGCATAGCATTGTATTATTGTAGTGTTGGTGAATCTCCCTCTCAGTCTTATTCTTATCATTCTGTTGTTGATGGGTTTCCATTCCAGTAATGTCCTTTCTATTCCTTTCTGTAGAATAATGGCTACACCTTCTTTGTGTTGTCCATCCTCTCTTCCAGAGTAAAGTACTGTTTCTCCTGTTGCTGTTTTAACTTTTCCTGCCCCTGTCCATCTGCTCTCGCTTATCCCTAGAATGTGTAATCTATAGTTTCTCTTTTCTGCTGTGACCTGTTTTAGTTTACCCATCTCGTTCATTGTCCTGACATTCCAAAATCCTATTCTTGTTTTGCGGTCAGGACGTCCGTTTGGCTTTCACCACTGACAGTCATAATCATCAAAAAGTCATAATCCCCGAATAAGAAAACAACAACTGTTTTCCCATCCCACTCTAAATCTTTTAGTGACCTCTATCTGAGCTTTCATGCCATTCATAAATATTTCTAAATTATCATATATATCTCTGACTCTAGCCATTGATAAAAGGATGGTATTAGATTTAGAATTTGGTTTCTCTAAATTTTCTACCTGCATTGTAACTTTGATGCTTCCCTTTTCATGATCACCCCCAATTTTAAAGAACACTAATGGAACAGTCCTTGTCTCACACACAATTAAAAAAAAGACATTCATATTACAAATACAAGACTTGAAAGATAGATCAAATTATGTGGAAATAATCTATAGATTTACATGTTTTCTGATGCCTATATACGTAGCTAAATATTGTTATAAATGAATGAAAATGCAAAAACAGATGGTACTTTACAAAAAGTTATTTTTTTACAGCCTTATTTAAGATTTGCGAGTATCAAGAATAACTCCGCCTATGCCGGTCCCAAGCCCGGATGAAAAAGGAGGAGGGCGGCCTGCATGGAGGCCATAAGGAGGCAGCCCCTCCACCATGCAAAGGCACAACAGGCCAATCACCTGTTTGCTTTAAATCACGATTACGAGCAATACAAGAGAGAAAACTGGACTGATTCTAAAGGCGACGAACTGGAACGGACTACGACTTATGGAACTTGGAACACAAGAAGTATAAATGGGAAGGAAGAGGAGCTGGTGGAAGAAATGAGGAAAGCAAAACTAGAAATCCTGGCTATAACGGAAACGAAGAAAAAAGGACAAGGAGTCATGGATCTCGATGGCAACACGTTGCTCTACAGTGGTGTACCCATATCTGAAAGAGCTAAAGGGGGCGTGGGTTGCATTGTGGCCCAAAATCAAAAAGATAGTATCAAGGGATGGAACTTTGTCTCGGAGCGCATTATGGTTGTAAAACTAAAAGAAGGAGAAACCATAGTCAACCTGGTCATAGTGTATGGGCCAAATGAGGATGAGAGAGAAGAGGTCAAGGAGGAATTCTTCGAGCTGCTTCAAAGGACAGTGGATGACTGCCTAGATGAAGTTATCATGCTCGGAGATTTTAATGCCAGAGTTGGAAATGACCATGCTAGATGGGTGGAGTTATCGGAAGATATGGAGAAGATACTCTCAATGACAATGGAAAGCGACTCCTTAGATTCTGCAGTGAGCAGAATCTGATCATTACAAACACAAAGTTCCCCCATAAGCACATACATGCATACACTAGATGTGAACCAACCAAGAATGAGAAGTCAGTGATCGACTATGCCATTGTTCGGAGAAGCTCATTCAAATATGTCCGAGATGCAAGAGTCTGGAGGGGGCCAGAGATTGGAAGTGATCACTACCTGCTAACAATCAAACGAACAACTGAAAGAGTTGCTCAGCCTAGGAACTGCCCAACATCACGCAAGAAACCAAGTAAACGAGCAGGAGAAATGAGCATTAGGACCTACAAGCTGAGAGAGCCAGAAATTAAGACCAGATATCAGGGGCTTATTGCTACAGCAGTGAGCAACACAGAAGAACGACCTGATGACTTGGAAACCCTCTGGAATAAATTCAAGGATATCATAAAGACAGCTGCTGCAGAAGCATGCGGTGAAGTCCGACTTGGGAACCAAAGAAAGAGGACACCTTGGTGGACAGAGGAAGTCAAAGAGAAAATAAGAGAGAAGAAAATGGCATGGAAACAATACTTAGGAGCTAAAAACACAACAGGACAAATGGAAAAATATAGAGAATATGTGACACTCAGAACAGAAGCAAAGAACAAAGTGCTAGCAGCAAAACAGAAGTCCTGGGAAGAATTTGGAGAAAAGCTAGAAAAAGATGCACAAGAAAACCAGAAATTGTTCTATAAGACCCTAAAGAACATGAGGAAGGAAAAACAATGCCCTCTCAAATTTATAAAGGACAAGCAAGGCAAATTGCTTACTGCACCGAAGAAAGTAATGGAAAGATGGAAAGAATATTTCTCAGAACTCCTTGATGGTGAGCAAGGTCAAGCATCAGAAACAATAACCACTAGCACAGAAGATGAAACAAATGGTGATGAAGATGACATAAAGTTGGAAGAACTGAGGGCAGCACTAGAGAAAATCAAGATGGGCAAAGCAGCAGGGCATGATGGTATAACACCAGAAATGGTTAAGTTAAGGGAGCATCAGGCGACCTATTACTCTTAAGGGTCCTACAACAAGACCATACCAAAGGATTGGGAGATTGCCATCATAACACCAATTTTCAGAAAGAGTGACAATCGAGTGGGGAAACCATAGAGGCATATCCCATCTCAGTGTCCCTGGTAAAATCTACTCTAGAATCCTAGAGCAGAGACTCCAAGGCCTAGCTGAGCCACAATTGGATGAGGTCCAGTGCGGATTCCGAGCAAACCGAAGTACTCAAGACCTAATCTTCACACTCAGACAGCTGAGTGAAAAGGCCCTTGAGTATAAGAGATCCATCTTTGTTTCATAGATCTGGAAAAGGCGTTTGACAGGGTCCCCTGGAGCAAACTTTGGGACTGTTTGGCAAGGAAGAATATTCCAGCACCTCTGATTCATGCTATACAGAGCTTCTACAAGTCTTGCAGAAATTATGTGAGGACAGCAAACCATAAGTCAGAAGAGTTCAGGACCACCACTGGTGTAAGACAAGGTGATATCCTATCACCTTACCTCTTCATACTCCTTATGGACGATGTCATCAAGGCATGTAAGGAGAGAACAAGAAAGTATTCAGTGGGGTACTGGAAGATGAGACAGGTCTATATTTCGGAGCTGGCATTTGCTGATGATGTTGCCCTGATTGCTAAATCAGAGGCACATCTCCAATCCAACCTGCAAGTCTGGAAGGAAGAGCTGGAGAAGAGAGGGATGGTCATAAGCAGCTCTAAAACAAAATCCATGGTGATATCACGAGAAGAAAGAAGACATCAGATTAAGCTGGGAGAACAGGTCCTGGAGCAGGTCGACCACTTTAAATACCTCGGAGCTATTATAGACCGAAAGGGAGGCATCAAAGAAGAGTTGGCCACTCGAAAAGCAGCAGCTGGGAGACTTTTTCAGGCCATAAATCGAGGATTCCTCAGCAAGAGAGAGGTTGGTAAGAAAACGAAGATGGCTGTATACCGCTCCACCTATGTCCCAGTCTTGACATATGGATGCGAGTCATGGGCAATGACTACAACCCATAAAAGCCAGATCCAAACCTCAGAAATGAGGTATCTGAGGAAGGTGGTTGAAGTAACAAGAAGAGACATAGTACGCAACCAGACGATACGACAAGGCCTTAAATCCTACCCCCTGCAGACCCAAGTAGAACAGTCCCAATTAAGATGGTTTGGCCATGTCTGCAGAATGGGAGAAGATCGGATACCACGACAAGCATGGGAAACAAAGAACCAAGGATCCAGACCCCGAGGATGACCCAGAGTCCGCTGGGAGGACAACATTAGACAATCTTTGAAGGACCGAGGACTAGAATGGAACCAGGCCAGGAGGAAGACAGCCGATAGGATAGTCTGGCACTCTCTCTTCCAAACCTCTACATCTCACGGTAGAAGGGGAACGACTAAGTAAGTAAGAGTATCAAGAATGCGTTTACAGTGATTTAAATGTTATAAAATCTGGTGACAATATTCTTGTTCTTGTAATGCCAGACTCACAAAACTGACTACCACACATTCTCAAGATGCGAAACCAATAAAAAAAAAATACGTGGAAGTAATCTTTAGTTTCCCTTCGAGAAGTCTATATAATTTTAAACTCATATATATATTTTTTTCAGAAATTACATTAATAAATAGATTACCTCTGTTATGAATTTCCTCAAATGTTTTCAAAAGTCTGTCACTCCGTCAAATATAATTTCAAACAAACAAAAATGCAATCAAAAATAGAACACAGAACAAAGTTATAGTACACAAAAGTATTTTAGCGCTGTGTTTATCCAGAACGAGTGTGTAATGATTTATATAATTACCGATTTTACACACACAGCTGATTTTCCCCACCAAAACTAGTGGGAGGCGCTAACGGCGCGCAGGAAGATTTATTACCCGGTGTCAGAATTCCGGTCACCGAACTAAAAGAGCGCTCTGGTATAAGGTACAAACAGCCGTGAGTTCATTATTTCCCTTACTTTAACTCTTTGATTTCATAATTATTTTCCACACTGTGCCAAAATTATCTTCTACTGTAAATTGTATGTAAATCATTTCTGTGATCATGCACAAATTATATATCAAACTGTAGAGAAATATGTAGAGAGTTATAATATACAGCGTTTTTATTAGTATTAATGAAAACACATTTCGTGTTCATAAAAAACATGCTGCATGTGAATTGAAAAAAAAACTAAAAAGTTCACAGTACAATATGACATCAGATATTGTACTGTGAACTTTTTAGTTTTTTTTTTTTAGTTTTATCTCTGAGAATATACTGTTGCAGACAATAGTATTTTCTTTTTAGTCTTAAAAAAAATCAAGGTTTTTCTTTACAAAGGAATACAAAATTGAATATGGCCACATTTAATGGTGTTCACACTATTTTAACTATGATCCCTTTTAAAAATTACAAAATATATAGAATTGTGCATTACGTAATATTCAAACAAATAAGCTAGAATAACATCACATACAAGCCTTTTACACTCGTGTTGGGTTTTCATAATATCCTTAGCTTCATTTTCTACCAATGACTTGTCATTATATGTAACTGTAGGTCTAGTTCTGTTGTTTTTCGATGGGGAAGGGTAGGGTGACACCCATGCTTCAGCTAAATCTGTCGGACATTTCTGCACTGATCCCATCATTTGACAACAAACTATGACTTAAACAATCATACATGCTTCTAAGTAAGATTGACACAGTTATTTGCTTAGTGGGCTTAAAATTTGTATGTATAAATCCTGACATATTTCTGTAGCAATAACAAAGAAAACTACAAACTCGCGAATCGTCACACAAATGACATCAAAACATGTATACACACTGCTTAACTCAAATTGGTTGTTTAAATAGTAACAGTCAGCCTATGCATTTAAAACATAGACAGAATTAAACTGGTGAATTTTAGGGTTTATTATTGATAAACTGAAAACAGCGGTCTCGCCGTTGTTTCGGCATGGGCGTCAAAACTTGCTCCGGGGTCAATGAGTTAAAACCCTTACTTTAATGGAGTTATTTCCACCTTACTTTACATTGTTTTTGTTATTATATAAAATCAGCTGGATCAGTGCTTATCAACACTGTATATGTACCAAAAAAAGAGAGCTGCATGCACAGTTTCAGCTCTCTTTAATGAGCAGAAAATAGATGTTGAGCATCAGAGATGTGAAATGTGACCAGTATTTAAGTATAGCCGGCAGGATTCCGGCAATGCAAATCATTTGAAGATAAGGTCACCTGTTTTTATTTAAAAAATTAAAAAAGGAGAAACACACCAAGGTTGTATGAGAGTACTTGGAAAAAAACGTTTTCAATAAAGTATGGAAAGGCCAATTGAAAATCAGACCATACAGAAATTAAATATGTGGGAAAATATATAGATGGATCAGCCATTACCTTGAAAACAGAACTGCCAGAGTACAGTTATAAGGAAGGACTAGCTGAAGACAATGGAGCAGGGAGTCCTGCTCCTAATTAATATATGTAAATTATATAATAGAAAATATCAAAAAAATAGTACTATTCCTTGTTTGCTAATGTCCTAGACTTGTTGACTTCTGAAGAATATATTAGACAGCAAGCAGTTGAGTGCAACAAGTTCTGACATAATTAGGAGTAGTAGTCCAGAACATGGCTAGTTAAATTAATAATAAGAAAACCAACCTTCACAGTGGTGTCTGTATCAAATAAACCACAAAGCTCCAGACTAGTGTTAAATAATGAAAACCAGTATCTAGAAGAAAACCCAAAAGTGTCTCTTTTGATCGCCAGTTGACGTGAATAGCTCAAATTTAAAAAAACCCAGCTGAGAGCAAGGCTAAGAATGACAGTTATTAAAAAAAAAACTCACAGGTGCCAGCCTGGGGTACATACAAGACTGTACTAAATAAACTGCACACAGGATGCCTGAGACCAGTCCTGTAATATTAATATGACATTGCATCATAGTCTGAAGCAGTCAAATCAATCTGATAAAGTTAACTGTCTCCAAAACCAAGAGAGTCATAACAGTAGATATGAAGACAACACCTATTAAAGAAATGGAAAAAAGATTACTTGCTTACAGTCAGTGGAAGGCAGAAGAAAAGCAGACTTTAACAACAAAACTGGAACATTCAGAAGGCATACAGATACTTCCAGTATACTAAAGAATAAATGGTCTGGGAACAGAAAGACCAAAGCTCAACAGCTTTGCAGAATCAACTGAAACAAGATGAGAGCAGACCCTCTAAATTCTTTAACAGTCCTATCCAATCTGATGAGGTTGCCTATCTAGTGAAACAGAGCTTCCAAAAGATGAAATAAAACACTTCTGGGATTTATCAAAAATAAAAAAAGATAACCAGACCAAAAAATGAAGAAGAGCAAGCCTAACCATTACTTGAAGATGTGTCCTGCTACAGAAGCGCGTAAGAAATTATTATTATTATTTCATTTTTCATCAAGAATGTACGAATATAAGCGAGAATGTGTTAATGTAATTTGTGTATTGATGTTTAATGACATTCAAAAATACAGATTAATTGTGGATGAACACATGATTGAGTGTCGGGATACAGAATGGTCGAACAGACCTAGGTCCCCAATTCTTTACCCTTTTAAATAAAGTTATGTCCATCTATCCCTCCTACTGAATCTGCTCTTTGGTTAAGGAGGGCAAAGAAATAACACCAAGTCTCACATCCTTCTATAGCAGGCTGTCAAATACTTCATGAGTTCTGATACCTTACCACCCAATCTGATTATGTTCAAAATCTTTCTTTTTTTTTTAAATTAAGTTTTTTTTTTTTTTTTTTGTAAATTTAATTTAATTTAATTTAATTATAGTGTTTGTTTAATGAAAAATACTTAATTTTGATTATGACTGCATACTGTAAACGTACGCTGTTTATTACCTTTATAATGTTGCATGCCTTCATATAAATGCTTTAAGTAACATGTGGGAATGAAAGGATATAATATGGAAGATAAATGAGAGTGGAAGGGCAGAATTTTAGGCGGGCCTGTGTGCCCAATTCTTAACCCTTTGAAAATAAAGTTTGTTCGTTCGTTCACACAATATACTGGCAAAGGATGGTTTAAAGTGACCTGAAACTGATGATAGTATAACATATGAAGAGGCCTAGAGACCTTTTAGGAGAAGATATAGATGTGAGTGGAACTAGGCCCCCAGAAAAAATGTTGCCCATCATCAGCTTAACAGGAGAGAACAAACAATAACTTTTAGACACCAACATTAACCCCCCCCCCCCCCCGAAACAAAGAAATCACATATGACCATCACAGAACCACTGCTGCCTCCGAATATATTCAGGTTGATATCTGAGGGTGCTTGAAGAAGATTAGGCAGTACAGGTGGGTAACCCAGAATTCCAACATCTGAAAACTGAAATACTCTGAAAGTCAAACGTTTTTTCGGCCAACTTGTGGGCGAATTTCAAACTGATTTTTGGGCAATTTTTGAACCAATTAGTGGTGACTTGGGCTACTTTGTGTGATTTTTGGGCTACTTTGAGCGAAAACCAAAAAAATCTGAATATTAAAACACGGCCATCCTCGAGCATTTCACATTCTGGATTACCAGCCTGTATTCATTTATCTCTTTGTCAGACATTTTTCGAGCATTAGGGATATTATATTTGGGTCTCATCACATGAGGTTTGATGGGTGTCGTTTGCATACTTTGACTGTATTAGAATAATTTGTTAACTATAGAGTGCATTTACTTCCTTACAGCCTGCATACAGCACTAGTTCCACTGTGCATTCTATCTTGTCAGACACATTCTGAAAATACTGATCTTATTGTTTTTATTTGTATCTTCTTCTTGTTCTTTGATCCTTAGCCGCTGACTTTCACAGCAGTCAGTGGCCATCAGCCTGGTGGCATCTTGTAGGGCAGCAACATGCTGCTTCCACTTGCTCGGTCAGCAGCCATCCTTCATGCAGTGCCCCAACTCTGGTTCATTTTTAGCATCTCTGCCTCCACAGATCTCCACCAAGTTGTTTTCATTTGTATACTTTAGTAATAAAACATTTTTATTGTTTGCCTTAGAATGACAACCACTGCGAGGAACCAGATGATGGTGACAATGCAAGTGAAATTAGTGAGTTTTCTGACTTCAGTCAGGAGTCATGGCAGCCTGTACAAGGTAAGACCCAGTCTGAAACAAACATAAAGGTATATTTTCAGGCACTTGTAAGAAATAAAGAAGTAGAACACTAGACAACAGAAAAACAACAGACATGAGTGGCTTACCCAGGATTTGAACACTTGTGGTGGGTTTTGATGTTAAGAAGAATGGTGTGCGTATAGTTGTACTTGAGTGAGATCAACTGTGAAGGTCTCTGAGGTAAACAATGGACAACTGTGTTATAGAGTACCTTTCTTGTTACCACCCTACGATCTCACTCTAAGTTATATTCTTTATTGACTAGCGTGACTGAAAGCTACATAAAGTGTCTAGGGTATTGTAAGGGTGTTGTTAAAGAATCTCAATACAAAAACATATACAAACATATACCAATTACTATGATAAAATCAACTAACTCCAGCTGTTAAGTTTTATATTTAAAAATTCTTTTGTTAAACTTTATTGGTCCTGAGCCTAAAGTTGTTTTGGTCAGGACTACAGTTCAAATGAGAATCAATTTAGATGGATAGATATATTTACAAATATATAAAGATATTTACATACAACAGACAATATGTCCATAGTACATTGTTACAAATTTTCAAGTTGATGTTAAGTACTCTATTTAACTACTGGTACTAGAAGGCAGGTTGGGGATTATCATCATCCCAATGTTCTTTTGTTTCACTAGGATTGTATATGTTAGTCTTTTGGAGGAACGTTTTTGTCTATACAGGAGATTTTTCTTTAGTCGTGATAAGTTGTCCCAGGCCAGATATTGCACTTATCTGGATCCTGGAATCACAGCAGTTGTAGTTGGTTTGGCCAAACACTTCAGTCTCCTCTGGTCTTGAACTTCTCTAATACCAGCAGGTACCAGAGACTCTTAGAAATAGTGCTGAATTTCTCTATCATCGAGTACCAGCACCAGACAAGTGCCAGCAGGAACCCCTGTCGATGCAAGTTATGGTTCTGTCTTAATATCAAACTAATTCCTCCTAATTTACATGTAAACATACATTCAATACAAAAGAACATGGTCAGCTCTCTCTGACAACCCTGCTTCTCCACTTTAGTTTGATGGAACAATTCGTACCAGTATTCTTTTCTCTTCCCTAATGGATGCTACGCCTCTGTCATTCCTGCAGTAATCTTTTCCATGCAATAAGATAGGTGTAATGTTCCTGTATGACCATCATATATATAGTCCTAAAAGTTTTAAACTTCTTAGGTAGTCCCTTATATGATGGAGCAACATCTAGGCCATGCCTAAATCTGCCATGGAACCATTTAATTACAATCTTTTACATGGCCTTTTCTTTTTTTCACACAACCCTTTTTTAATTAAAAAGTCAATAAAATCAATCTTACCACATATCAAGGAAATATAAACAAGTAACGATGAATTAGGCAATAGAATATGGCACACTTTCATCACTGCCTCTGTTCAGACTGCTTTCTGTCGTTATTTAGTTTAAAACAAAGCACAAGTCTGCTCATGGCTGCTTGTTCCTCAGAATATTTCGAAAAAATGGCAGCGAGCAGCTTACTATTTCGTTAAAGTAAAAGGCTTTGGCCAATGAGACCAAGCATCTCTTTTCTTGAATGAAACTTTATTTTTAAAAAATATCTCAAACCACTATGTGTTACTATTACCAACTAGATTTGTATATTTAGGTTAGCCAGTAATATTTCGGCCTCCTTCAAATTTCATCCAATCCACTTCATCGTACTATCTTAGCCTTTCTTTCACCTAATTTTTTTCCAAAAAAAATATGCTATCCAATCCAAGCAGACATGACTTGACCTGACAGTATCTCCGATTCTCTATGTATTATTACCAATATTTGATTATTTAATGGACTATTTAGATAACTAACAACATATTCTTGGTCAACAAGTCTTCAGGTACACGAATATATGATTTTTATAGGGCTAAGTCCCAATGGGCTGATCACCCGTTGGCTTGTCACACCGATTACGGAAACAACGGCAGATGGATCTATTTGTTGTTGCCCTAAAGACGCCGCTAGGCGTGATGGGAAACTACAACAGAGAAAATCAATCTAAGGATGGAAGAAAAAGATAGGGCTAAGTGGCTTGGTTCAAAATTCTATCTTTTTTTCTATGTCAGTTGTTTATTTTTAAACTACCTCCTGTTCAATTCTTTTTCCATGTACTTTCAAGCTAAATACGAGAGTCTCTCGTAATACATGAGAATTTACGTCATTCGCAACAAGAGCTAAGCGTGTTTTCCTGACCGTAGTGTCCACATTTTCTAACGTTTACATCGTAATTTGAAAACCGCCTAAGGGCAAGGCTAGCAAGTTGGTTTTATTTTTAGAAACAATGTGAGACGTGATTTGCGTTGGTTATCTATCCGTGCCCCTCCCCTCTACAATGTATTTTAGGCAAATACTTCTTTTGAACTTGGAAAAGTGGTACGTTTGTCTCAAGGACGAATTTGAAAAATAGGGTACCCTTTTTGGTTCGACCAAAGCGTTATCAATTAATACGCTGAAGGCGTAGGCGACGACTACAATTCTCGCCGAAAATTTGTAGTACTATCCTATCTTTGACTTTATGCACTAGACTGTTATATTCTAATTTAGATATTGTATTTAGAAGTTCACCACAACACTGGACCTTCTGTGCGACAACGCCGCCTAGCTATGCAAGCGAATCACACTATCCTCCCTGCCATCTACGCATCACCAAAAAAATGATGCTTTGATGACGGGTCAATAGTGCGAACTGAAAGACATAACACCGGAAGTCCACCATGAGCAGTGCGACCTAATAATGATGCAATCACTTCTGTTGTTTCCCTATCAGACAGCATACTAAAAAATAAATGGTCTGGGAACAGAAAGACCAAAGCTCAGCAGCTTTGCAGAATCAACTGAAACAAGACGAGAGCAGACCCTCTAAATTCTTTAACAGTCCTATCCAATCTGATGAGGTTGCCTATCTAGTGAAACTGTATCTTAGGACTACACCTCTAGCCTTCATCATTCTCCATTGCCCTCCAGCTCCACAAGGAGCATACACCTTCAGCAAACTCATGCCCAAGCCCTCCTATCACCTCCCAAGGTCTTTTCCATCCTGGTCCCTTTAGTTTCTGTCTCTTTCATGTGATTTTCAATTTATTTTCCTGCTCATTTTGGGAAATAGGTAAAACACCAGTAAAATATAAACTCTTATATATTTATAAAAACAGTGTTGTTTTGCCACCAAAAAAAAGTTGTTTAAGATCTGTATTTTTAACATAAATGTTGATAGTTGTGTGATAGAAATGATTTTAATGCAGTAAGATAACTCTTTTACTGATTAAATCCGCCACAGTTTTTCCCATCTTGATGATGTCTTTATGAATGTCTTTTTGAGCTTAAATATGAGCAAATAAATTCAGCGTTTTTCACAAGAAGAAAACTTTATAGGGTTAGTATACAAACAGAGTGACATAAAAGCAGCACTAGTACTTAAAAGTATTACAGTGTGGCTTACAGTTTAAAATGCATGTAATTAAAAAAAAAAAAAAATTATGATGCAAAAATGCCAGGTCAGCAATGGGTTAAAACTGCAAAATCATCACTCTGAATCTTCACACTCAAAATTGTGTTATGTTTTCTGTGAGTTATTATTAATTAATTATCATCATCCTCAGCTCCCCATGGAGCATAGGCCTTCAACAAACTTGTGCTATGTCTTCATGTCCTGTGCCATCTGCTCAAGGTCTTTCCATGTCTTCTTTATCTCCCTTGTGTGTGCATGGAGCCATATCTGAAGTCATCCTTATATGACCACCAGCGATGCACAATGCTACAATATATGTTCGTGGAAGTGAACCTATGTCTATGATGCTAATTACATCATCATTGACTCTTGAAATCATCCTCACACTTCTAGGGATTTCCACTGTGGTGAAACTTGTTGAGAACCCAGCATTGCACACTAAGCTTGGAGAAGTCACTTGAGCCCAAGCGAAATTATTTGACTTTGACTTGGTTGACTGCATGCAGGAGGATCTCACTATGGACCCATTGATGGGCAGGGGAAGCTGAGACATGGCTGTGTGCAGGACTTGACAATTCCTTGGGAGAGTCCAGAACCAGAGTACAGTATTTTAGCTCTGCATAGTTGGAGAGCCCCCTTGGATGGCGGGTAATGCACAATATGCCACGCACTTCTTACTCCTAGCTTGGGACCAGATGTGAAGATCCTTTAAATGCAAGCCAAGCTGGAGAAACTGGAGCTCACGACTTCAACTCAACACATTTTGGAATGGTAGAAGAGCCACAGGAAAAGCCTAGATCTACAGTGTAGATAATAACAAGAAATCTTCAACTTGGTATTGGCTGCTAAAGAGCAAGAAGCTTAGCAGCCCTAGTTAAATAACAACAATCTCCCTTGTGTCTGTATCCAATTCTCTTCTCCGTGTGTTTTTTGTGTCTCGCTCTACATTTCTTACCCTGCATATTCCAGAACAAGGACTGCATTTACTGCTATCAGTATGTTTCATCAGTGTGTGTCTTATCCATCTCCTACGTCGTCTTCTCATCTTTTGTTCCACTGGCGCTTATCTAGTTCTTGTAATCAGTTCTACATTAATGATCTTGTCATACCACTTCAGCCCTCCTATTCTACACAAGCACCCATTTATGAAAGTCTGCAGCTTTTTGGTTTAAGCTGAGCACAGGTTAATAGGTTTCTACAGTACGTATGTTTTGGCATCTGGACATTGCCTGCCTCATTTTTTTTTTTTTTTTTTTTTTTTTTTTTTTTTTTTCCTAGGTCCCATAGCCTGGGTGCAGGAACAAATGAGACGGGGTCAGAGTCCACAGAAAATTCTGGAAGATCTTGTTCCAGCAGGCACAGTGATTCCAGAGGGTCTTGACCCATTAATGTTGTGGAAGATAATTATCAACATTGTGTCTGAGCCTCCAAAGCGCAAAAAACTGAATGGCATTAATACACTGGATGATGTGCTGCGTCTTCTCAACACATCCAAGAAGATCATTGTGCTGACGGGTGCAGGGGTAAGCATGATCTTTATGTTCCTTAACTCTGTAAACATTTTACTGACTGGTCTTCCTGTTTTCTTTGTCGACAAATGTTGATGAATTTGTCTAAGCAGTTTTTTTGAATGTTCTCAAGTATTCTTTTTTAAACGTATGATGAAGTCATCAGAACCTGAGCACATTTGTTTATTTTTTTAGTAGCAGGTTTGCTTCTTGTTGGCAAGCAGTGTCTCGTTCAACCTACATACAAGGTCCATCAGTTAAATTAGGGCGCATGTCCAAATATATAAGACCTAAAGGTCTGGTGTACTAACATGCTAGAAAGTCTTTCAGTTGAGTTTGGCGACTACACTTTTTGTCCAGACATACTAATTCCATTTTCAGTGTATAATGTATGTGAGTCTAGTCCATTTTGTTTTATTCATGGCTTCCCTTTGTGTTGGCTTAACTTCTATTTTTTGTTTTTTACCTTTTTGCTTTTTTGTTGGGGGAATGGGGGTTGCGGGTCAGGAGCAGGGAATTGCTTGATAAGTTGAGAAAACATTTACGAGTGAATTAGCTCAGTGGGACCGAAGATGCAGCAACAGTGATAAATGCAGTCAGCGACCCATAGCTTGACTGCTTGCGTCAGGGTCAGCGAACCAGAGCTGACCAAGACCCTACTCCACCTCCAAGTGGTGGTCCTGGAAATAGGCTGCATCACTGCAGTCTGGCCGAGAGAGTAGGGATCGAAGAGGGAAGGCAAACCTGGTCCCAAAAAATGCAGTGCTGAAGTGGATGTGTCGGCCGAAAGGCGCAAATATTGCAGCTTCGCCGTAAACAGACACAACGCAACCTTTTCAGGACGAACAAGGAAGAAGAACAACGGGCTGATCACCCGTTTGCCAGTCACTTCGATTACAGAAACAACAGCAAATGGGTTGATTTGCCGTTGCCCTAAAGACGCCACTAGGCGTGATGGGAAACAATGGCAAAGAAAACCTATCTGCTGTTGCCCTAAGACGCCACTAGGCGTAATGGCCACTGACTGCTTTGACGGTCGGTGGCTAAGGACGGAAGAAGAAGAAGAAGAAGAAGGAAGAAGAATAATAATAATTAACTCAGTGTTTTCTGCAGATTGACTAGAAACAATTTGCCATTGGATAGTATATAGTGAAAGTTAAGTATTAAAAAATTGATAATGGATTCTTTAATTGATGATACACCTGATTGCTGAGTATCAGATTATGACAAACCTAATACTTAACTCTGAAATGGTGCAAAAACTTTGTGTTCCTTAACACTTTTTTCATCACTTGTAAATATATTTTTTGCTTTATTTTCCATTGCTTTGTGATTAGAAATGAAATATGTTAATCATCGAATCAGTTGTACCTTTCCAAAATAAATATTGTTTTTGTAATAATAACATCGCATTATGTGTTGTGCATTTTGTTGTTCTCTTCCACTGAAGCTATCACTTTTAATGAAATCTCACCATGAATTATTTTTTTTCATAGTTTCTTTTCCATAAGCAGTGTCAGACATAGCCAGCCAAGCACCTGCTTCTTTGTTAAGAAACCAAAATCTTAAATTATGTATTTTTAGCTGTCACTACCATATTATTTAGATAGGAGTTCAAAAGTTTACAGTAAAAGGGCATTGACAAATATGGGTTTAAGAACCGATTAATGCTTTACATTTCAGGTCTCGGTTTCCTGTGGCATACCTGATTTCAGATCAAGAGGCGGGGTATATGCTAGACTGGCAAAGGACTTTCCCAATCTTCCTGATCCACAAGCGATGTTTGATATCCATTTCTTCAGACATGATCCAAGACCTTTCTTCAAGTTTGCAAGGGTATTTGAATTTAAACATATACTCAGCTAGAATTAAAAACGCCGAAATGTGTACTCTTTTTCATCGTTGCTGTATCATAAAAAATTATAAGCTAAAAGTGTAAGTAATGAAAGTTTATGAAAGGGCTGTTCTGAAATATCTTATGCTTTTGATGTATAGTTGATTTGTAAATCTAACTGCAATGCAGTTTTTCACATTTCATTTTGATTTTCCTTTTAAATACATACCAAGCTAATGTTACTGTTGCACAAAAACATATTTTGGGCTATATGTATACCATTGTTTTGGCAGTAGCACTTCAGTTCCTTATCTTTCAAATTTACCTTCTCTCCACCATTCTGAGCCATTCTATATCAAAAGCAAAACAGCAGAAAAATTATGAGCCATTGAAGTTTGCACTGGATATACATATAGTCTTTCTTGCTTCTTCTCTGGTAGTGACTGCCTGTATTCCGAAAATGTGTAGCCCCTATCAGTCTGTTTTATTGATTACCCACATGATCTTGCATATATATATATACTGTTTTGTCTCAGATGCTTTTCTTTTTTTTCCCATATAAACAAACCATTCCAGACTTATTTTAGGTTATCCAATCCAATATGAGAGGATGGGAATGTAGAAAAAAGAAAATAAAGCCAATATGTCTTACTGGGACAAAAGAAAAGGAAGCCTCTGCCATGGTCACAAGACTTATCATCAGGGACCAAAAAAAAAAAATGGAAAGAAAGCGAGAACTGAATAAAAAAAAAAAATGAGAACGAAGACACCTAGTAATATAGCATTGCCTGACACAAATGACAAAATTATAAGCTATATATTATGAGGTGGTATTATATATATATTATATATATATATATATATATATCTATCTTCTTTTATTTTTATCCAGCATTTTGAGGAAGATTTGTGCGTCATTGATTCATGTATTTCTTTCTATTAGTACACTGTTCACACAGGTTATACAGTGTCACTGCTTGGTTGTACTGCTTGTTTCAGAACCATAGTATTCTTCAATGTATTTCAGCTTTGATTATTTGCCTTGAAATCATATCCTTGAAATTTCATCATAATCCCTTTGTTTTTTTTTTTTTTTGGCTGCTTGCCCTAAATATCTGCTGTTGGCCATCTTTTTCACTTCTACCCATAATGCTACGATTGCTGTAGTATCATCTTCTACTATTCTCTTCGACGTTTTCTTTGTCCGTCTCACTTTTTTCCTGCCTTATGAGTTCTGTTCAGGAATTTGTTGTTGTTGCATGGAGGCATATCTGGAGCCATCCTTATATGACCACCAGCTAAGCATAATGCTACAGTATTCAAATGTGGAAGTGAACCTGTCTGTGTGGCTAATTATACCCTCATTGACTCTTGAAATCATCCACACATTTCCATGGATTTGGCCTGTGGTGAAACATATTGAGAACCCAGTATTGCACACTAAGCTTGGAGGAGTAACTAGAGCCCCAGACGTAACTCTGGCTTTTTGCCTGGTTGACTGTATGCAGGAGGATCTCACTATGGACCCATGATGGGCAGGGGGAGCTGAGAGGTGGCTCTTTGTAGGACATGACATTTCCTTTTGAGAGCCCCCTTTGATGGCGGGGAATCCACAGTAGCTTGAGACCAGATGTAATGATCCTTTAAATGCCAGCCAAGCTGGAGAATCTGGAGCTCATCACTTCAACTCAACACATTTCGGATAGGCAGAAATTGTGGTATTGGCTGCAAAAGAACGAGAAGCTCAGTAGCCCTAGTTAAACAACTGTTCAGGGATATATCTGGTTATTCAAGATTGTTTCCTGTTTTTATCAATCTCCACTTTCTCCTTAATCATCAAATGTATTGATTATTGTTAGGTTCTCTTCTCCACATCTGTTTGCTTTGGATTTAGCTGTTTACAAATTAAACTAAGACCTTGTAAGACTTGTTTTTCCTAAATGAATGTTAAATTTTCAAGATATTGCACCTTTTCCAGCCAAAGTGTTCCTTTTCGTTGTTTGTGTTAACCTTCAGTATTTTACGGCTAAAAATAGCCGTCCTTGCTATTTGAATATGGTTGACTTTTGTTTAGCACCTTGAAGATGGTCCATGTGTGTTAAATTATTTGAACCTTTGTTATATTGTTGTTTAAGGAAATCTATCCAGGACAGTTCAGACCCTCCACGTGTCACCACTTTATCCGCATGCTGGAAGAAAAGGGGAAACTGCTGAGGAATTACACCCAGAACATTGATACCTTGGAACAAGTGGCAGGAATTGAAAGAGTTGTGCAGTGTCATGGTATGGAAAAAAGTTTAGTTTCTGAGACTAGTTGGTTTAACCCTTTACAGCAGGGGTCGGCAACCAGTCGATCCCAATCTACCAGTAGATCCCTGTGGATGATTTGGTAGATCTTTAAGCGACTGGGGGAAAGAAAAAATAAGGAAGACTGTTTAAACTATGGGAATTTTGGTCTAGACCTCTCCCTCCGGCATTTAAAATCATGGTGTCTCCGGGATCCAAGGTACTTTTTCCGCATTCCCAGTGAAAACTCGAGCTGGCTATTAAAATATATTCGTGAACTGTATGAGATAGGAACGCAATCATTTCTTTGTAAGGTTCATCATCCCCACTCTTCCCCCCTGGCTTAAAATTACACACATACTTTATAAATATATATATATATGGTAGATCTTTAGAGGGCTCAGCATTGCTAAAGTGATCCCAAAAGCTCCTGGGTTGTCGACCCCTGCTTTACAGTATATTCACTTCACTGGTTAGTTTCCAGGGATCTCTGACGAGATAGTGAAAGAATAGAACCACTGATAACTTCAGACGTGTTGTAAGAGGTGACTGAAGTTGTTACATCTGGGTTTTCTTTCTGGTTGGTTTGTGGTTTAGTACAGGGTGTTCCACGAAAAAGCGGCCAGATTCACAAAGTGAAAGAAGCCAGATTTTTCAATGTTTACAAATATGTCGGTTATAAAAGGTTCTAAGTAGTACTAGATTGACCTAAATTATTTTCCGTGATTATCAAAGAGTAGCATACAGAAGTTGATTTCAAAATGGCGTACAACAGGGTCGGTCGTTAATGTCGAAAAATGTATAGTGCCAACTGTTAGGACGTCACATTTCTACAATGCTAGGACTACTTGGCCATTCACATTACTTCCGACACAATACGTCAGCATTCCATGACGTCACGGGCCGCTTTTTCGTGGAACACCCTGTACTTGTAGTGTAATATATTATAACGATCATGCTGACAAACACAAATGGACACGGGTATGGTCACCACAGGACATCACTGGCCGAAGAACACTAGACATCTTGTAGAGGGTCCACAATAACTTCTTAACATTTATTTACTTCAGGAACATTGGCATGGTTGGAGCATCGTTAATGAGATCTCCGCAAAAATACATAGGCATGATCAAAGCATATACAAGGCATATGTAGTAGTCAGTCTTCAATACATCTTGTCTCAATTATTCAGTTCTGGCCGCTGTACTAGGGATGCATGCAGAACGACGACACCCAAGTAATGTGGACCAGACGACGTGAATATAAAAATACTTGAGTTCTACTTCTCTATAAGAGGTGGAACTTGTGTATAAGTTCAGGACTATCTTAGAAAAAAAATAGTGGCGGCCTTCAAAGTTAGTTATGCCACTTAAATATATAATATTCCTCCACAATTCTTGGAGCTTGAAAAACACGTCTGACTAGGACGACTTGAAGTAACGAAAGGCCACGAATATGAGCCGCTAGAATAAATTAGCGCAAACGCATTACGTCATTGACAACCGGTGACGTATTAAATATGAACGCTGGTTCAATATAAGTTAAAGACCGTGCAAAAACATGAGTTACCACAAAGAGACATATTTCCTCAAAAGTAATGGCTATAAGCCTATGTTTGGCAACAATACATAACATATCAATATTTGTTCTTTAACAATACCCAGGTCTGGTGGGGAAAACAAATCAAAATATTTGATTTTTTGTTGTTGATATATTTGAT
Source organism: Oreohelix idahoensis (assembly GCA_024509875.1). NCBI lineage: Eukaryota > Metazoa > Mollusca > Gastropoda > Stylommatophora > Oreohelicidae > Oreohelix > Oreohelix idahoensis. The sequence goes on from JAMPIV010010167.1 coordinate 795,685, forward strand.
ACTCGACATCAAATAAATTATGAAACTGGAAATACGGCCAGAATTGATCACATACAAAGTCAGTAGTCAATCAGTTTAAACAATCTGAGTCACAGTCTGTATGCATTTGTACTAATTGAAGTAATGATGCAATACAGAAAGACGTTAGTCAAAAACCATCAGTCAAGAAAAGAAAAAGAAAGTCAAACATATAAATTATATATATCAGGAAATTAAAAAAAAAAGTACTAAAATGAAATGAAATGTATGCATTAGTGTTGCAAAAGAGACAATTAATGGCAGAAGAAAAGAAAAGTAACTGTGAAGATGCATGGGGGAAAAAAAATATATATTAAATTAAACTAAATTAAATAGTTAAAGTCAAATAATGGGATCACATTCCCAAATATATCAAGGAGCAAGTTATAGCGAAGATACCTGTTCATAATGGCGGGTGAATACACATCAGTATTTCTGGTGCAGAAAATGTTCCACAAACAACAAGTTATAAATGCGAGTTCTGTCCTCAGGAAATGCAAGTCAGTGTTAATAATATTTAGCACACAAAATCCACCAAAACAAGTTCAAGCACGATATGCCGATAGATCACTGAAGGATTGACATAATGTTCCAAGCGAGTGCTGTAGGCAAGTTTGATAGCAGTGTCAATTCAATGCATCAGGGTCTGTCTGAGGACATACAGATAAGATGTCTGCCAACCCACTTGACGAACCTGGGATTGTTGGAATTTCGTATAAAATGCAAAGCGGACTAATTAGGCATTTCCATGGTTGGCACGCTGGAGAGAAGCCAAAGACTTCTGTATAGTCATTAACATAAATAGTGCACCAAGTAAGCAAGAAGTGACTGAATGAAAAGGTTCATCATACTGTATAGGCTGAAGATGATGATAACAAGCAAAGTAGACATTGCTGTGCCAAGGTATGAGAGTAGTACTATAGGTAAAAAAAAAGAGAACAAGCCTAAGGGTAAAGGATCTAAGAAACGTTCTTCCCAAGATGAGCAGAAAAAATATATATTGTGTGTGAACATATGACGTGGGATGACATCAAATGATGACTGATCAAGCTGAGTCATCACAGGTTGTGAACTAAAATGTATAGGCATGTCATTGGTGGAATGATCCATCAATGTCAAATGACTATTGTCACAAGCAAAAACTAAGGTAATGAAAGCAAAAATGAACAAAAGAAGCAGTAGTATTCTGTGAAGAAATTGTGGGCAATTAGTAGATACTAATTACATGGTTACATGTCATGAGTGCTGAGAGTAGCATCCCAGTGATCATAGGCCATAAGTACATGAAATAGACGGTAAGTAAAGTTTGGTTTGTGACAGATGTGCACTTGTATAAAGGAACATATAAGATGTTGGTGCATCATTGTCATACTGCGTTATTCTTTCTGTCAAATTGGACTGAAAGTCCTCACAATCATGAAAATCAGACATCATATCTATGTGATCATCAACATGAGGAGTAACCTCATCACTTTCTAAAATGGTACAGAGACCAAAACTTGGATAAACAGTGTTACAAGTATGGTAATTGCTGGCAGGTAAATGAGCCCTAGTAACGCTTGCGTTTGCAGTGAACTTGTGTCGTCGTTCCCACAGTTCAATTTCTTCTGGTGAGCAATCTTTGCTCCCGTGGATACGACCAATAGTTAAATCAGCAACGGGATTCTGCAATAGGCATACCTCAACCTTCCCTGAAAAAAATGGTGTATGAATGTAAACAATGGCCGTGGAATAAAATTCAACAGTACCACCGAAAGTAATACATTTAACAAAACCACCCGTTGCACAGGAAGGATGTACAAGAGACTATGTGACCCTTACAGTCGTACAGCCCGAATCACGGAGTACAGACACTTGGGTATTGTTCAATAACTCCCTGTGAAGTAGCAGAGTGCCAGTGCCAACATGAGCCGACAAACCTGTTACAGCTGGCAGTGCGTGACCACATCTCAATATCGAAGTACTATCTGCCTGAAAAAGAGTGAGACAATCTGGGCAACTTGAGGTCTCAGCCTTCTGTTCATCTAATACTCTAGTTTTCTCCTCTTCTTGTTTTGCCTTTGCCAACGCAGACATGGCAAAGTCCTTCAAAGCTTCACCTTTTAAACCAAATGCTTTGCCCTGCTTGACAAAGTAATCCAAAGTAGCCATGTTACTTTAGTATGTGACTCACTTAGTCAAAATATAAAACTATGGCTTGTTGCTTTACAGTATGATGTAAGCAATGAAAGTAGCAATATTATATAGCAAAAATAACAGCAATGCAAATTAAGTAGTACCAATTAAGTGAAGAAGAAGAAAAAAATTATAGTGCAAGAAAAATGTAATTATAGAGCAATACGATAAGATAAGAATATAGACAAACAGTGAAACACTAGCAGCAAGGAAAAAAATTCTACTGGGAAACTAAAGGGAAAACAGCAAATGGAACAATCTCACTGCTAAGAAATGACAACACAGGACCCAGACAGAGTATAAACAGGTAAATTGTATAAACTAAGTGATAGGCAGATAAGAAAAACAGCACGAACAAAGCAATCACAAAATATGGAAAATAACAATAGACAAACAATGCATTTACAGATGAAAAGACGAAACTTCACAACTAACATGAACTATTATAAAAAACAATCAGTGGTCGGAAACATCGGTGAGTTTGCTCAAACCGGAAATACCGCTGAATGAAATTTACAAAATCCTTAAAGAACGTTCAATGTGCGGTCATCTTGCAATGACATGTTATCACTAGCATTGAATCTCCACCCAACCTTCCCGCAAAGACATGAAAATATGAACAGCAATGAAAAAAAAAAAAAGAACAGGAATAGTTTACGAGCACATACACTAGACAACACATGCAAAAAGTACAGGCCACTTATCTGTAAAAACACGATCTGCCAGATGCTCGATCGTAGACGAATTCAGCACTGACTGGAGATCATGGTGTAACAAAGACGTGTAGGTAACAACGGTACAGCAAACAGTGGCCACGTAAATCAAATGAAGACGACAGCAAACTTGAATGATGACATCTGGAAGTGAACTTGAGGAGAAACGAAAAGTGCAGAAAATATGTCGATAGTTGACGGTTAATAAAGCCGGCAGTCATGCGCAGTCCATTCAATATTAATGTAGATGAGGGTCAACGGTGAAATTTCACAAAAACGTACTGGAAATATTATGAATGGAAATGTCCTGCGAAGTCGAACCAAACCATACTGGCCGCCAAATTATAGTTGTTACATCGGGATTTTCTTTCTGGTTGGTTTGTGGTTTAGTACTTGTAGTGTAATATATTATAACATTCATGCATCATGCTGACAAACACGAATGGGCATGGGTATGGTCACCACAGGACATCACTGGCCGAAGAACACAAGATATCTTGTAGAGGGTCCACAATAACTTCTTAACATTTATTTACTTCAGGAACATTGGCATGGTTGGAGCATCGTTAATGAGATCTCCGCAAAAATACATAGGCATGATCAATGCGTATACAAGGCATATGTAGTAGTCAGTCTTCAATACATCTCGTCTCAATTATTCAGTTCTGGCCGCTGTACTAGGGGTGCGTGCAGAACAACGACACCCATGTAATGTGGACCAGACGACGTGAATATAAAAATACTTGAGTTATACTTCTCTATAAGAGGTGGAACTTCTGTATAAGTTCAGGACTATCTTAGAAAAAAAATAGTGGCGGCCTTCGAAGTTAGTTATGCCACTTAAATATATAATATTCCTCCACAATTCTTGGAGCTTGAAAAACACGTCTGACTAGGATGACTTGAAGTAACGAAAGGCCACGAATATGAGCCGCTATAATAAATTAGCGCAAATGCGTTACATCATTGACAACCAGTGACATATTAAATATCCAGCTTTCAATATAAGTTAAAAACCGTGCAAAAACACGAGTTACCACAAAGAGACGTATTTCCTCAAAAGTAACGGCTATAATAACATATCAATATTTGTTCTTTAACAGAAGTAAGGGTGGCACAGGTCTGCCAGCGTCATTGTGGAAAACAAATTGCTGCAGAAGCCATAACATTCAGAGAAACTAATGTGCTTTGGTGCAGGCTTCTAGCAAGAAAGGCAACTGCTGCAGTGGCTTTATATTTCTTAAGGAGCACAAAAAAGAGAATGAAATTGATGAACAAATTTACTGAAATCCATATTAGAATGGAACACATCATCAGGTGCCATCTTCACATCGAAGGTAGGCTGCAGAGGTCTTCTGTCTCTTGTCTTGGTGGTGTACTCTGATAAGACTCTTTCCTGTCCATCTCTTCATGTTATCTTCCCACTTATAGCGCTGTCTTCCTCTTGCACATTTGCCTTCAACTCTGCCTTCTGTTATGGTCTTCAGTAAGGTGTTGTCTTTTTACATGGCCAAAATATTTTAGCTGTCCAATTTTCTTCTTCTGCGTTCGTCCTGAAAAGGACGTTGGTTACGTTGTTAATGTTAATCAGAATCGACAGCATTGCACTCTGGGCAAACCCATAGGTGCTCAGTCTCCATCAGCAAATGTCGAAGGGTATGAATGCTGATTGTTCCTGTTGCGCACTGGTTGTATACATGGCGGATGCGTCCTCTCATACGTCCATCCCTGCTGGTCTTACATCTGATGCCAAATTCCAGCAGTCTTAGCCTTGATGATTCATTGATTGCAGTGTCATTCTCTAATAGACGAACATGAATTGCCCTCAGTATTTCTTCCTTATCCATGGCCAGTGCACCTATTATGGGCGCTCTTGAAGCTAGTCTGTCAGCTCTTTCATTGCCACATACCCCGGCATGACCAGGACGGTAGATCCATATCAGTTCTTGAAGATTCGATGCGTCTATGGAGATTTTCCATTCATGTCGAAGCCAACCATTTTGGACCTTTCGAAGCATGGATTGTGAGTCTGGTACAATAACTGCCTTTGTTAATAAAGTCTCAGACAGCCATCTTAAGGCAGCAGTAACTGCCTCTACCTCCATTCTCATGCTGGAGGTTGTTATCATGTAAGCCCCGCTATGTTCAGCGACGGTTCTGCCCTTTACTCTAGCAGACAAGCCCCACCCTGATTTATTACCACAGATTACAGACCCATCAGTGTACTCAATGGCATCACCATCCCCAGCATTATCATTTATAAGCTGATCTTCTTCTGCGTTCGTCCTAAAAAGGACGTTTGTTACGTTGTGTCGCCGTTTACAGCAAAACTGCAATATCTGTACCTTTCGGCCCGACACATCCGTTTTCAGCATGGCATTTTTGGGACCGGGTTAGCCTTCCCTCTTCGATCCCTACTCTCTCAGCCAGACTGCAGTGATGCAGCCTGTTTCCAGGACCACCACTTGGAGGTGGAGTAGGGTCTTGGTCAGCTCTGGTTCGCTGACCCTGACGCAAGCAGTCAAGCTATGGGTTGCTTACTGCATTCCTCACTTTTGATGCGTCTTCGGTCCCATAAGCTGATCAACTTCCAACTCTGCTCTCCCATTGGACCAGGTTCTGCATTCTCTACCAAGGCTGATGATGACTTGTTGGTAGTTCATCCAGCTCTCATCTGACTTACTCCACTCTTCTCCCTTGAATATATTTTCAACTGGGGTTACCTGTCTAATAGTCTCCTGCCTGTGCCATCCTTGACATCCCCCTCTTTATTCTCGCTCCTTTGATGTCAGCTATGTTCCCATGCAGGGGATGCCTTTTGTCTGTGGTTACACGCATATACGCTTTTACCTGGGCCATCGTATATCTGGATCTAATTGACAGCAATCCAAGCATGTGCCGCATCATCACAATAGGGGTATCTCACATGCAGCCCAAGACTATACACATTTCTTCGTTTTGAATGCGTTCCAGTCGTTCACACTGTGATATTGACAGCGTTAGTATTCCCAGGCCATACTCGATTACAGACAGGACCAGCTGATGATACAGGAGAAACAGTAGTCTCTGCTTCAGGTGCACTGCAGCCATTGTTTTTAGGGCTGCCAGACCTCTCTTGCACTTCTATATGATGTGATCAACATGGTTCTTATATGATAGCCCACGATCGAATGTTACTCTAAGGTATTTCAACTTGTTCTGCCTTTCAATTTTCTATCCACTGAGAGATGTTTGGAAGATCTGCTTTCACTATGGAGTTATTGAGTGATAGGGTCTTAGTCAGCTCTAGTTCGCTGACCCTGAAGCTATGAGTCACTGACTGCATTCATCTCCTTTGCTGCATCTTCGATCCCGCTGTCTAATTTTGATCTTCATTAATTCTCTTTGCATTCCTAGGTTGTCTAGTACCTCTTTATTTTTCTTCTCTTTCGATGAGACATGCCCCACTCTTCTATATATCCACAACTCAAGAATAGAGTACACCTTATCTCCCAAAAAAGCTGTAATGATGGGTGTCTTTTGCATGTTATTTTTGGCATAAGTCGTGTTGTATATATATATATTTGAAGAACAGAGCTGGAATTTTATTCTACTGTCAAAAATAGTTCTTATGAATTAAATAGAATTTATGGCGTCAATCATGTGAGGATAAGCAACGTCGTTAAAACATTCTGACTTAGCAAGAGCTGGAACTTCTTCATCTCCTCCTTTTCACTCCTTATGGAGCATGAAGCTACTTTTGCAGCTGGCACCAAGCATCCATAATGTAATAAGATGAGACATGGTCCGCAACCAGACGATACGTCTAGGCCTAAAAACCCAACCCCTGCAGATCCAAGTAGAACAGTCCCAACTAAGATGGTCTGGCCATGTCTGCAGAATGGGAGAAGATCAGCTACCATGACATATGGGAAACTAAGTGCCAGTGATCCAGACCTCCAGGACGACCCAGAGTCCGCTGGGAAGACAACCTTAGACAATCTTTGAAGGACCGAGTACTAGAATGGAACCAGGCCAGGAGGAAAACAGCAGATAGAATAGTATGGCACTCTCTCTTCCAAACCTCTACACCTCACGGTAGAAGAGGAACGACTAAGTAAGTAAGTAAGAGTGCCTGATGTGTAGTGAGCAGTTGATAACACCTTGACACAGTAGACTTGCATACACACCTTGCCTTCCTCGTTTCTCTTCTGCCACATGAAGGTTCAGCCATACCCACAAAACTCTCCTTTATATTACTATCACATGTGGAGCCAGTGTTGGAACTAATCACAAATTATTTTTTCAAAATAACTTTGAGACCAAAGGGTGATAAAATTACACTCGATAAAGCTGCTTAACTCTTTGACTCCACAGCAACGCTCTGAGCGTTGCAAAATTCAACACGCCGTGCCCCAGCAACGCTCATAGCGTGGTTTTTAGTTTATCACGAATAAATCCCTAAAAATCGTCCGCTTCATGCAGTTCATATATTAAATCTCGTAGAATGACTTCCGCTACTATTTAAACAACTAATTTGACTTTAGTTTTTTTTTTTTTTTTTTTTTTTTCCTTAACCAGCGGCACTTGGGCTTTCAGCCCTTCGGCCCAGTGACATGTCATTGCGAGGCTGGGGAACCTGAGGACTTTCCTTCCAACCCGGTCAGGAGCTTCGCTCCTTCCCATCCACAGAGGGTTTATCACAGGAGCCGTTCAGGCTATTCAGTCAAATTTCCGGCCGTAAACATTTCTTCAAACGCCGACGCCCGGGTTTGAACCATGAACACCTGGTCGCCAGTACAACGCCGAAGCCATTACACCAGCGCGGCTCCCGACTTTAGTTAATCAGCACATGTGCGTGTTTTGATGTTATTATCACAATTTTTGTGAAGATTCGCGTGTTTACGTATTTCGTTGTTTTTGCTAGAGAAATATGTCACGCTTTATATTTACATTTTCTAAGTCTCCTAAGCAAATAATTGTGTCAAACTACTTTGAAACATTGCTGACATTGATGATGATTGTTTGGTAGTCACAGTTTGTTGTCAAAATACGGAATATATGCAGAAAAGCTAGACACACTAGATTTAGTTGATGAGTGGGCGTAGTCATATTCTGGCCGATCAAAAAGCAACAAAACTAGACCTACCGTAACATCTAATCACTAGTTCTTGGTAGAAGATGAAGCTAGGGATACTATTAAAACATTAAACAAGAGTAAAAAAGTATTTATATGACGTTATTCTTATTTATTTGTTTGAAAATTATGTAATGCACGATTGCATAATTTATTTTTTTCTTACAAAGAACCACGGACAAACTGGTGCGAATAACACTAAATCTACTAATTTTGGCCATAAGCATGTTTTTTTTACTTTGTATATGGATTTACTTGACGTTTGAAGACTAAAAAGAAAGTTTTATTGTCTACGACAGTAATTTGTCTTTCGTAAGATCGTATTCTACAGTCAACTTTTTAGCGTTTTTCAATTTTACATGCAAAATGATTAAATTATACTGAACATACTTGTGTTAATACTACCACAGACATTATATATTTGAATTCTCTATCCATTTCCCTACAGTTTGGTATATAATAAGTACATGTTCAAAGGAAAATTCACAAACAAATTTAGACTGAAAGATGAACACTTCACTCTATAAAATTCTGCCCACAAAAAAAGTCTGGCACAGCGTGCAAAATAACTCTGGAATGAATGAGTTAATGTCACCTGCTATCAAGTGCTGAGATCTGCTAAAATAAGTACGAGTAGCATTGTGGCGTTTATATTGTTGATAATCTAGCCATGTTCAATCTAGGGTAACTTTAGTCCAACAATCAAATAAACTGGAACCGTAACTGGTGAAATAATTGTAGATCGATGCTGTTTACGATACATACGGTTTATTTAGGACTCGACCAACAAGTAGCTCCATATTTGTAAAATAATTCAAGACATGCACCGGCCAACTCTACTGGGCCATTAATATTCATGTCAAACACTTCAGCAGTCATAGTGCATTCGACACATCTTCGTAAAGTCAGTCAGGTTATGGTCCGCGACTTGAATATACGCTTTTTTTATATTGTTGGAATACTTATCTACTTCATAAGAATCTCCAGGCATCAATCTGCATAAACACATCCTTCATACACAAGAGTAATGACTGAGATATTGGTACCGGTATCAACGGACACACAGCTAGCGCAGCTTCTCCGGCCAGCAACACCCCCAAAAGCCAACTGCAGTGCTTTTACGTAATACTTTTATTCTATGTCATACTTCGCTAGCAACCCACTTGTTGAGCACCGCAACGTTTCAAATAATGAACACATTGTGGTCAGAACTCATCAATTTTAGCATAACTATCAAAAATTATAATTTATTTGGACATTATTCAGATTTGCAAGTCACCTTGTGTGGCTTTGTGTCTACCAACCATGACATATATAAGGTGACTATGGATGATTGGGTCTGGGGTCAGCTACCCATTCTGAGTAACTTCAAGCAAAAAAAAAAAAACAGCTTCATTGAAGTATTAATTCAATTCAGCCATGTAGGGTAGAAGAAGGTCCTCAATCAAGGAAGTTAATGATGTTGTAGAGAAAAAGCTGAAAGGAGTAACTAGCACGACAACCAAACAGTTACAGAATTTCATAAATGCGTGCTTGCATAGAATAGATGGATTGAAATGGTATGACAAAGATCACCAGTGTGGAACTGATGATGAGAACTAGATAGCTGAGTAGCATCCCTTTCAGTCAGTACTGACTATAGGAACAAGCCACCGAAACGATGTCTAGGTGGGCACGAGGTTGGGCACTTGAATAAAGAGGTCAAGCTGTTGCCCATGCAGCATATTTCTGTTTGTGAGTCCAGTGGAATGGTACAGGCTATACAGTCTGGCACCAGTAAACATAGTAGTGACGAGCAGCTACTGGAACAAGAAATGAGAAGACACTAGTGATGGTAGGACATACATTAAGAAAACCTATTAATAGTATTACCGGGCAGTCCTTGTTCTGGAATCCTCAGGGCAAGAGAGGTAGAGGTGGACTAAAAAAACCACATGGAAAAGAGAACTGGACGGAAAGACTTAGCAAATTGCACCTGACTGGAGGACTTGGCATGACTTTATTGATGGCCTATGCTTCTTGGGCAGCTGAAGGTTGATAAATGAGTAAAGGTAGCAGCAGTAAGTGCTGTCTTCTGGTGCCAGTTTGTGAATGTCTGTTGACATTGTTCACACGAACAACAAACAAAGAAACTTGGCTGAACAGATGGGCCATTGGAAACACCAGGGGAGAGGTTTACAGACATATGGCTGATCCTGGTCCTAATGACAACATTGGTCATCTTACACGGAGGGATCAGAGCACCATTTTTCAGCTCAGAACACAACACATACCACTCAACAGTCACTTGAACAGAATCCAACCACAACACTCTCCAGAGTGCCAGCTGTGTAACTACCCCTAGGAAACTGTTGACCACCATCTCTTTGAGTGCCCAGCACTCGATGGTGAAAGGAAAATGCTCCTTCCTCCGACGCCAGATAAGTGGAACACCTTGTACGGAGAAACAAAACAACTTGCAAAAACATGCAGATATCACCACATGGCATTGGGCCGATGGGCAAGTGCCGCTGGATCAATAACAACAACATAGTTGAAGCTTGCCAACATTTTTTCTTTTAAGTAAACAATAGTAAGATTGTTAAAGTTCTTCGTCCTTTGTTAATATTCTGAATAAATAATGTTTCATTGCAGGTTCCTTTGCTAAAGCCACATGTACAGTTTGTGGTCACAAAGTTGATTCTGATGCTATCAAAGATGACATATTTAAACAGGTAAGTTCTTCCCTGCTCTCCAAAAAAAAAAAAAAAAAAAAAAGCGAACAAACAGATAAAACCACATACGAGGTCTGGTCAAAAAGTATCCGACCTTTTTTTTTTCCGGGGAAAAAAAATGATATACAGGTTTCTCTGGTGAATACAGTGGAGAAAACCTTCCTGCACATGCGTGAATTTTTCCCCACTGAAAGACAGTGTCAGTCGTCTGCAATTAGTGTACGCGCGAGCTGTGGTAGTAACAAGCCGTCGGATTTTTATTTGTCACGAAATGACGGAACGTTTTGAACAGCGGTATTGCATTAAATTTTGCCAAAAGCTCGGTGATACCCAAGTAGAAACAATTTGAAAGATTCAACAAGCTTTTGGCGATGAAGCCATGAGCATTACACAAATTAAGGAGTGGTACAACCGTTTCAAAGATGGCCGCACATCGGTGGATAGCGAGCCACGTTCCGGTAGACCATCAACAAGCCGAAACGACGTGGTCATTCACGAAGTGCGGACTTTGGTCATGCAGAACCGTCGTATCACCATCCGAGAACTTACACACGAGGTGGGGATAAGCCACGGTTCAGTACAATCCATATTGACAGAGGATTTGAACTTGCAGAGAGTGTGCGCTAAATTCGTGCCGAAGCTGTTAACGATGGAGCAGAAGCAACACTGTCTGGAAGTCGCGAAGGACATGCTGGACTGCGCAAACGGTGACAGTAACTTCCTGAACACCTTGATCACTGGTGATGAGACGTGGGTTTACGGGTATGACCCGGAAACCAAGACACAGTCTTCACAGTGGAAACATTCATCTCCAAGGCCAAAGAAAGCAAGGCAGGTACGCAGCGTCAAAGTCATGTTGACCGTTTTCTTTGACTCCAGTGGAGTGGTGCATCACGAGTTCGCACCACAAGGCCAAAACGTTACCAAAGATTACTATCTGGAGGTCATGCGTCGCCTTCGTGATGCTGTACTGCACAAACAAATGGTCCTGTGGACAACGGGAACTTGGCAGCTGCATCACGACAATGCACCCGCACATTCTTCGCATCTGATTCAGACTTTCTAGGCCAAACACAAGACTCCTCTGATTCGTCAGGCTCCATACTCTCCTGACATGGCTCCTTGCGATTTCTGGCTGTTACCCAAGCTGAAAATACCGCTGAAAGGGACCCGATTTGAGTCACGAGATCCCAAGAGAATCTCTACTTCAAGAGAAGTAGAGTGAAAAACACCTGGAGAAGAGAACTGAAGATAGAAATGGAAGTGAGGATTACGACGCAAGACCTTGATCTGATGACAAACAACAGGAGGCCTTAGCACGCCATTGTTGAAGGCCTATGCTCCTTGAGGAGCTGAAAGGTGATGATGATACCGCAGCAACGTGAAAGAGGTTGTGCTACTCGTGAAAGAGGTTGTGCTACTCGTATGACCCACAAACACAGCTCTGTTAATGTATGCCATTAATTGTGTGCATTGCCAGTCTTGTAGTATCCCTGTCAGTCATTTCTGACTATAGGAATGCATCACCGAAACAATGTCTCGATGGGCATGAAGTTGGGCGCTTGGATAAAGAGGTCAAGCTGTTGCCCTTACGGCATGCCTCTGCTGGTGAGTCTATTGCAACGGTGCGGCGGATACATTGTGGCATCAGTACACACAGTAGCGACGAGCAGTCTAATCTGATAAACACTTCTGACTGCAGGGGTCACATATTAAGTTAAGTCAGCACTTTTTCAGTTATTACTGCTCTTGATGTAGACTACTAACTTAATGTCACCATTCATCATATTTCTTCACTATCTTTCCACCTGTCTCCGTGTATATTCTCCATTTTTCATTTCTGTTCTATAGTGTTACATTTCTATTTTTACCGTTGCCGTACCTCTTTTCCAATTTTTTTAAAAAGTAGTAGACTTTACGAGGCAAAATATAATAAGTTCTTGTTTACCATACAGACCTTGTTGTCTACATTTTACAGCCTGTCCAGTTTAATTATCAGGAGAATTATGCTAGAAATCAGTGTTCCGATAAAGCAATGCCACCTAACAGAGTCAAAAATGATTAATCAAAATTTGTTTACTATCATATGTTTTTTCCCATTAGGGATATTTATTGTTCAGAACTGTTACATCATCTAAATCCATATTTTATGTTTGTGTAGGTAATCCCACACTGTCCAAGATGCTCACCTTCAGACCAGAATGCTGTTATGAAACCAGACATTGTATTCTTTGGAGAGAGCCTACCAGAACTCTTCCACAACCAGATGGCGGCAGACAAGGATGAGTGTGACCTGCTCATTGTCATTGGTTCTTCACTGAAAGTGAGGCCAGTTGCCCTCATACCCAGTGAGCCTAAATTTTTTATAATACTGAAATTGTTTACATTTGTGATTACTTGGTCAGGGCATTTGCTGTTACGAATGTTTGTCTTATGTTGGCCAGTGAGGTGTACCTTAGTATTCCTTATGTCATACATCAATTTGTTAAGTTACTTGAGATGGACAGTGCCTAAATAAGTTTAGATGACTGGCAATGGGGGAAAAAATATTTCTCATTGTGTTGTTGTTGTGATAATGTTGATCATTGCCGATGAACATGGTAATCATGCTATTTTTTTTAAAACTTGAGCGTTTGATAGTTATATGATTGAATTGTCGTTGTTGATCGTTGTTTGACTGGCTTGTCATTTTTTGATAGTTATGTGACTGGATGGTCATTTTGATAGTTATATGACTGGATTGTCATTGTCATTTTTGATAGCTGTGTGACTGGATTGTCATTTTGATAGTTATATGACTGGATGGTCATTTTTGATAGCTGTGTGACGGGATTGTCATTTTATTTTAATCTTTGTGAAACTGGATTAAGGAAAGTTGAGAATACAACACTGCAATCAATGAATCATTACGGCTAAGACTGTTCAAATTTGGCATCAAACATAAGACCAGCAGGGATAGACATAAGAGGATGCATCCATTGTCTATACAATCAGCGTGCCACACAAACAATTAGCATTCAAACCCTTCGACATTTGCTGAGGGAGACAGTACCTATGGGTTTGTCAGGAATGCAGTGATGTAGATTCTGATCAACAATAACAAAAGACCAGAGAGCATTAGATTTTATTAGGGTGCCTCAGCCATGTTTTAGCTATGTATATGAGGCATTATCAGCTAAAATTGTGATTACAAGGACGGCCTGTAGTCTGTATATATGTGAGTTTTGAAGTCACAGATATTTCAGCATTATGGTTTCTGTGGAAGTTTTTTCATTCAGAGTATTTCGAGTCACTTAAGAATGAGGAAGATATAATGTTCATTGTAGTGAATGTGAAAGCCTACATATTATCTCTTTCCAGATTCTTTGCCTGCAAGTGTTCCTCAGATTCTGATCAACAGGGAAAGGCTTCATTATCTTAACTTTGACGTAGAGCTCTTGGGCAACTGCGATGAAATAATTGGAGAACTGTGTCGTCGCCTAGGTCCAGGTTGGGAAGAGCTGGCTGCTGCGGGGCCCCCTCTCAGTGAAGTGTCATTGTCCGGCTTGCCCACACCTCCAGCAAGTCCACACTCTGATGAATCTAGAAACAGATGGGATGATGCTAGAAATCCAGCAGTCTCCTCATCTGCTAGAAATCCAGCAGTCTCCTCATCAGAAGCTAGTAAGGTGCCTTCAGACAGCACAAATGAGTTTCCTTCAGAGTCAAAAGGACAGCCAGCTCAGACAGTTACAGTTATGGAAACATCTGAACACAAAGTGACCTCAGCGCATACATTAAACACCCATGAAGATAACGATGCTCAAGTAGTGTCTACCTCACAGTCAGAACCCAGCCTTACAAAAATCCACAAAGGACATCATCATTACCATCATCCTTCTCATAGACATTCAATGAAGAGACCATTTGCATCATTGAGTACAACCACAGACGGTCCTACAGATGAGGCAGTTTCAGATTTAACAGGGTCTGACCAGGCATCTGTATTTTGTTCTTCCAAAGAAGTAGAAACACTGGTTAGTGCATGTCACAAGAAAGATGTTATGTACATCCCTTCAGAGAAATCGTTACCTGAACATCATGGTCACCACAGCCAGCATACACATGACCGTACAAAACCTCACATTCATCATCACCATCAAGGACAGTCATCTGTGCACGAACAGCCCAGGTCACCTGATGTCAAAAACTGTTGTCATTCATCAACAGATCTACATGTAGCATTGCCCACTAACAACAGTCATGGACACAGTTCAGATCTTGCTGTATCTGAATCTAAAGATGTTTCCACTCCAGAAAATAAGAAGCCACGATTAAGTATCAAAGGGTTCGAAGAAAAAGATGATAATGAGGCATTTGTTGAAGGAGAAGATGGCAGAAATGACCCAGCTCTGGGTGAAGGTGCCATTTGCGATTCAGTTTCACAAGAAGGATCTTTGGAGAACATTCGCAAAATGTGGCGCAGCAGGTTGAGGATGAGTCTTGCACAACGTTTAGCAGGTGAGTATTCATATAGTGTGAGTTTTTGCAGTTTCTTACTTTATTAAAAGTTTGATTTACTTGGTTTGAGTGTGCCATAATTTTTAGCCACTATATTTAATGCAGTTAAAGCTTTTGCCATTGAATTTGACTTTAGTTGGTGTCAGCAGATGATTTGTAATTCTTTCCCCTGATAAATTATTTGTTAGGCCAAGCATCCTTGCAGCCATTCATTGCAGCCTAATCGCTGTGTAAATGGTATTTTATTATGGTTGTAAAATATATTCAAGTTGCATAATATACACCCATGAAGTGGGAAGGTAAAACATATTCAAATTATGAACTTTCAGAATAATGAATTATGCACTTATTAGACATACTGAGGTTGAGATTCAAAGCATGAACCAGAGTTGAGGCATGGCACAAAGGATGGCCACCAACCGAGCAAAATGGGGACAGTTTGTTGCTGCCCTACACGACGCCACTAGGCGTGATGGCCACTGACTGCTTTGTCAGTCAGGGGCTAAGAATTCTAGAAGAGAGATATACTTAATTTCCTGCTGGTCTCGTTGCTGGAAGTCTGCACCATCATTCATGTGCTCTTGCAGCAGTGGCTTAAATAAATATTAGACAAACATAAAGGTATGCCTAGCTATGCAAGCATCAACGGGCTGATCACCCGTTTGCCAGTCACTTCGATTACGGAAACAACAGCAGATGGATTGATTTGCCATTGCCCTTAAGACGCCAATAGGCGTGATGGGAAACAATGGCAAAGAAAACCTATCTGCTGTTGCCCTAAGACGCCACTAGGCGTAATGGCCACTGACTGCTTTGACGGTCGGTGGCTAAGGACGGAAGAAGAAGAAGAAGAAGCTATGCAAGCGAATCACACTATCCTCCCTGCCATCTAGGCATCACCAAAAATGATGCTTCGATGACGGGTCATTAGTGCAAACCACAAGACATAACACCAGAAATTTACCATGGGCAGTCCAGCCTATTAATGATGCAATCACTTCTGTTGTTCCCCTATTATACAGTATAGGTCAGTCCACACAAGACAAAGACCTTAATACTGTGTCTAGTAAATGATATAGACTAAGAGCAGTAAGTACAGGTCAGAGGGTAGGTTTTTGGTATTGTATAAATATTTATAACACGTAAGGAAAGGAAACCCGAGGCCTGTAAACAGTAAATAAATATTAGACAAACATAAAGGTATGTTTTCAGGCACTCGTAAGAAATAAAGAAGTAGAACACTAGACAACAGAAAAACAACAGACGTGAGTGGCTTACCCAGGACTCGAACCCAGGACCTTCTGTGCGACAACCCCGCCTAGCTATGCAAGCGAATCACACTCCTCCCTGCCATCTAGGCATCACCAAAAATGATGCTTCGATGACGGGTCATTAGTGCGAACCCCAAGACATAACACCAGAAATTTACCATGAGCAGTCCAGCCTTTTATGATGCAATCACTTCTGTTGTTTCCCTATTATATAATATAGGTCAGTCCACACAAGACAAAGACCTTAATACTGTGTCTAGTAAATGATAGTAGACTAAGAACAGTAAGTACAGGTCAGAGGGTAGGTTTTTGGTATTGTATAAACATTTATAACACATAAGGAAGGGAAACAGTAGTGGCTTCTGTGGCAGTTTGTTTTACACGATGAGTTTGCCAGCCCTCATACACAGCCTCATATTAGTCACCTTGATAACATGTCTGAAGGTGTAGTGGGCCTGTTCTTTCATTGCTTCTTCAGAGACCTACGTGAACTACATTGCGCACAAAATGTGTTACAAATACTTTTAAAATCCCATTTTAAAGCTTGAGTTTTCTACAGGGTGTTTATAAAGTCGCTGTGCAGTGAATTTGAAAAATATTTTAGAAATTACGTCACGAATGATGCAAATTTACGTCATGATATTCTGTGTTCCAATGCTGTGTTCCACAATCCCGTGTGCAGCATTACACAACAAGCCCCAATTGAAAACCACATTTCTGGTGACGTAGTCTCGCCTGGGCGTAAATTTCACTGCACAGCAACTTTATAAACACCCTGTATTTGTATTTGGTGCTCATAGCTCAAATTTTCTTAAATGCCTTATTGAATTGAAGTATGGTACGAAAATAAGATTGTTGTTTCCATAATGAAAATTAGCACAGAATCATCAGACTCTTGTTGTGCATGTAACTCTTATATATAAATATATTGATACCAAAAAAAAGTTAAACTGAGTGTCTCATTGGCTAAGCGGTTAGAGTGCTTTCCTCCTACTGCAAGATACTAAATTCCAGGATCAAATTCTGGTAGCGTCAAGCTCCAGTCTACCCAGCTGTAAATGGGTACTTAACTTTTCTCATGACTTAGGGAAGGCAAAAGGCAGCAAGGATGGGAACTGGTCACCCCCACCTCATAAAAAAAGCTGGACCTAGTATGGTGAAATCACTAACATATCACTCCCCTACAGCAGTATCTGCTATGGAACTACCTTTACCTTTGGTTGCAGCAAGGAAGGCAACTGGTCATCCCCACATCATAAAGAGCTGGGATGGTGAAGTCTCTAACATTTCACTCCCGTAGAGCAATGTCTGCTATATGACTACCTTTACCCTTGCCTTTAGTTTCATTAAAACCCTGCAGTTTTGAAAATGTAATTTTACAATATCGCTTCCCCTTAAGCGAAACATGTTCCTTGTTTACCATGTGTATCAGTATTTCCTGCCGCACGTAGTTCCCAGAATCTGTGATGAGACATGGAAAGAATAGTATTGCCTCAGGCTGCAAGTATGAGGCGATTGCTTTGAGTTTATGCTTGGGGCAGACAACAAGAAGAAAAAGTGTTTCTTGCCATTATTACTTCAGAGTTTTATACACATTTATTGAATGCAGATTTAAGTATTAGTGGACAAAAATGTATAGTTCATTATAAGATCTTATATTTGCAACATTCCAGAAACAGTGATTACAGCAATCTCATATAATTCTTTTCCCCCCAGATAACCAGGTTTTATTCTTACCTCCAAGCCGTTACGTTTTTAAAGGTGCTGAAGTGTTCTCTGGGTCCGAAAGTGAAGATTCTGACGATGAGGATGATAGTGGCAGTGACAGTGATGATGATAGTGATGGCGAGGATGGAAGCAGTGTTGATATTGATGCAGACAGAGTAGCAGAGGATGTCATAGTGTCATCAGACAAGCCAGACACAGGAGACCTAGATTCCCCTACTTCAGCATCCTGTGAAAAAAGCTCGCATCAGCAGAAGTTGACGTCGTCATCATCAATTGAAGGTGATGTAGAAAAAGCCTTGCCCCTTCATAATATGTTAGCGACCCAAATGGAAGACTCTACTGTGTGCAGTGAAGAAGAGATCACTCCCCAGCATAACGAATGCACGCCTTCGTCAGTCATTCCATATCCTCAGAACAAACTGAATGACGGTTCAGCCCAGTGTCCTGTGTCCTCCACTGAAGATTTTGACCTTGAGCAAACGGCTCAGATTAGCAGTGGATTACACTCATTGCAAAACCAACGGGATTAGCTGATGAATGTAGCTGTGGTTCACCACCAAAAAAGACCTTCTGTCAGTATGTGAACGAAAAAATGAACGAAATCTTTATTTCACTAGGGTAATGAAATAGGCATTATTGTCTTTTTACGTTTCTGCCCTGTAATAATAAAAGCACTTGAGATAACTTGTGAAAGCACTTGAAATAACTTGTGAAAGCTCCTGAGATAACTTGTGAAAGCACTTGAGATAACCTGTGAAAGCTCCTGAGATAACTTGTGAAAGCTCCGGAGATAACTTGTGAAATCACCTGAGAAAACATTTGAAAGCACTTGAGATAGCTAACATCTCTTGTTGGGGAACATTTTAAGCATGGCACAAGTAAAATTGACAGGTTACATATATTGTACTGTCATTCAAATTCATTATGTTTAAAAATCATAGCCAATTCCTCATAATTCAATAAGACTTTTGGTTGTTTTACTTGTAAATATGAATCGATTGACTAGTTTTATATGTTTTGTTGTTCAAAAACAAGTCATGTGAGTTTATTTTGAATGTTGGTAGGCTTTTCCTGTACATCTTGAACTGCTTTGCCCTTCTGGAAGTGATTGTGTGAAAGTGATCATCATCAACTATAACTACTGTTAACTCATTCATTCATTGTTTAACCTTCAGCTCCCCAAGGAGCATTGGAATTCCACAAACTCGTGTCAAGTCAAACTCCTGTCCTGTGCCATTACCTCAGGGTTTTGCCATGTCTTCCTCACCTCTTTCTTTTCTCTTATTCGTGTGTTTTCTAGGTTTCCCTCTACTTCTCATACCCTGGGGGACTCCAAAAACAAGGACTTTAGTGTAATGTTATCAACAAGTTTCCTTGGCATGTCCTATCCATCGCCAACATCTTCTTCTCATCTCTTATTCCGCTGGCGCTTGTCGAGCTCTTATTATCGGTAGTGCACTGATGACCTTGTCATACCATTTCAGTCCTTCTAATATACACAAGCGCCCGTGTATTAAAATCTGTAACTTCTTGGTTTTATTGATCCCCATTTACTGTTTGAGTCTGTGAACAATATGTCAAAGGTTTAATCTGTCTTGTATTTGTGTGGCATTTTCAGATACAGATTACAGTAAAATTTCCTATAAAATAGTTTGCTGTACTATTAAGCATCCTGCCAAAACTAGAAAGCTTTTTGAAACTTTTTGACACTGGTGTCAGAAAAATCTTTCCAATGGCTAAAATAGTCTTGTAATGATAAGAATAGAAAAATTTGTTGTTTGAAGACACTGCATACTGAAATGTTAAATTTGGGGGGATTTAACTTTGGCCATCATTTTGGCTTTATGTATTCTTTTGTTCTTGCATAGAGTAGAAGGATTGAAGTGGTATGACGAGATCACTGATGATACGAACTAAACAGGCACCAGTGAAATAAGAAATGAGTCGAAGATGCGAGAGATGGACATGATACACATTGAGAAAACCTGTTGATAGCATTACCAGACAGTCCTTGTTCTGGAATCCCCAAGGTAAGAGAGGGAGATGAAGAAGACATGGAAAGACCTTGAGCAGACGGCACGGGACAGGAAGACTTGGCATAAGTTTGTTAAAGGCCTGTGCTTCTTGGGGAGTTGAAAGGTGTAGGGAGAAGATGATTTTGGTAGTTCAGTATAGATCACTGCTTTTATAAACATTTTATATGCATTACAGATCATTGTTGACAGTTATAAAGTCATCACTGTTTTGAAAACACAGAAACTGAAGCTTCGTCAAATGTGAAAATGTTGGAAGTGATATATTTAACCAACTGAAAGGTGTTTGCATTTTTCTGTAAATTAGATATATCGCCATGTTACTGGTGTGTGAGGGTGTGTCATGCTTTATCTGTTACTAGACGCATTTGTAACTAAGAGAGCGTCATCATTATTTTTGTTGTTGTTTACGGAGCATGGAGCCATCACTTCAGTTGGTCCCCTTGCAGGAGGCCTGCACCAAGCAGTCACATTCTCTGACAGCGGTGGTTTCTGTGGTAGTTTGATTTACATTTTGAGCTTGTCGGCCCCACATACAGCCTGCTCCAAAACTGCCCAGCCCACGATGACCAATGATGCCTGACATGGCCAGAGGGTTCCGAGCTCCGGCAGAAGCTATGGGGCTGCCGCGCAGACCTAGAAAAGACTGGATTTCGTCCTGACGACAGGCCTGCAGATTTAGCATGATTACAAACTGAAAGCAGAAGAAGATGAATAACCTGCTATTATGCGCCTTGTATGACTTGTCTGAAGGTGCAGGAGTCCTGTTTTGTCTTTGGCACTTCAGAGATCCCTGGGAAACTTAATGGGGCGACCAAGGTAGCAGAATGTCAGCAAATGTGTTAGACACGTTTGTGATGCAGAGATTCCATCTTTAGATGCTATGCCAGTTGGCATAGGTGATCATGTCTTTCTACAACTTAACAAATATGTTTATCAATACTGCAGTTGACTTCTTTCCATGCCATGATGTCTGATTGTCCCGTATCTTCTCTCCCTTTCATCCTCTTTTTTTCCATCAATCTTATTGTTACATCATGTTTCAGCTTCATGTAATGTGCCCAAATCAAGTGGATTGCTTCATTCTGATATATGTCAGGGCCAGATTAAGATCTTCCGGAGGCCCTAGAACAGTTCGTTATCATCAATGACAGGAAAATGCGTAAAGCAATTTCATCTTGCACTAACATGTCGTAGAGATCACCATGGGAGATTTTTATTTTTGTCAGTACTCTTTGTCTGTCATACATAACAATGAAACTGACGACGTAGTTTGTCATAAAGATTGTTATTTAAAATGTCAGGAAACAATTTCACTAGATGTTGGCAATGTTGCAAATATTCTTCTTCAGGCATATTCAAATTTGTCAAACAGGAATATTTGAAACTTCTTTGTAGACATCACCTCTCCTTTTCATCTGTGCTTCGAGTGTATCACCTGTTACACTCAATGTCAATATGCAAAACTTTTCTCTGGGACTTAGATTTACTTCTGGCTCTTTACCATCATCTGTTTGTTTTTTCTTAATCATTTCCTGGATTTTGCTTCTTTAAAGTCAATATCAGGTATCATATGACTTGATTTTTGTTTTCAGAACTCATTCCTGAATGTGTACAGATGATCAGCTAATGATTGATAAAGATTTGAACATGTTTTAAAATCCATATCTTCTCCTTGCAGAACTTTGCTTGTATGGTGAAAGGTTTGTAAAATTTCATCCCAAAATATCAACATAAACACAAACTCTAACTCTTGGCGTTTGTTAGCAATGTTTTTTGTCTCTTGTTTAGTTTCTCATTTTTGTGTACGGTTTTCAGCTATGCACTTTTAGGCATCTATAATCTTTGAATAGGATTCTAAAACTGCACTTGTTGCAATTGCTTGTGCTTCCCAGCGAGTGTCGGAGAGAGATTTCATTACTCTCTCATTTCAAAGATGAGTTTTAAGAACTTCCTATCGGTGTGTTGAATCGTAAAAGAATGCTTAAAGTAACTGAACTGTTGAGAAAACAATAGGACATCAGTCAGCTGCACTGCGGCCAACAAGATTTAGGATGGGTGTGAAAAAAATCGAAAAAAGGTAATTAGAGATTTAGAGAGTGCTGCACATGGTATGAATATAGGATAATTGTTTCGCTCTAGAATCTTTTGTTGCATTCATTTATAGCACCCTGCCATGTTTGCAGCATTATTGTAGGATTGTCCTCTATATTTTGGAAAACTTTTTTTTACATACTTCTTGCATGTATTCTAGTACTTGATCGCCATTCCTTCTCTTGTGTGGCCTTCCAGTTTAGAGATATTAAAAATCGTTCCACTGGTTTTCGACCTGTTGGTGACACGTACCTTATTATAATGTTCATTTGATCAATGTGGTAAAGATCAGGAGTAGAGTCAACTGACAAACTGAAGTATCCAGCAATATTTATTTTGTCTAGAATAACTGAGTGTACTTTTCACTCATTAAATCGACAAATTCATTGCATATCGTCTTGGATAGACAAGAAGGTTTACATTTTCCAGCGTGTCCATATTTTGAAATATGGTTTGCTAAAAATGGGTCAAACTAAGCCACAAGTTCCAATAAAACCAAAAAATTTCCATTTTGTAATGATCCAAATGTTTCATTGGATCGTCGAAAAGGCAGACCTTGTTCAGCTTAGGTTTTAATGACAGCCACAGCATGCTGTAAAATATTTTGCCAGTAATCATGTTCACTTTGTATTTGTTCTTCTAGCTTTTGTGTGAAACCAACACATTGTCTTCAACTTTAATATGTTAACATGGCATCTCTGTGTAGTGTGCTATTTTCATGTTGGTGAATACCAATAACTGAATTTTTCCAATCATTGTATTCACACGTCGTAAATCGGGTTGACGATGTATTAGAAAAAAGTATACAAATGAAGCAGTACACTGATCCTGTTGTTGGCAAATAAAGTAGCCAGTGTCGGGTATCAATCAATCAATCAATACACATTAGCTCCCTGAGGAGCATAGGCCTTCAACAAACACATGCCAAGTCTTCCTGTCCTGTGCCATCCGCTCAAGTTTTTTCCATGTTTTCCTCATCATTTTCACCTCTGTATCCAGTTCTCTTCTCCTTGTGTTTTTGGTCTACCTCTGCCTCTCTTTCCCTGTAGATTCCAGAACAAGGACTGCCTTGTAATGCCATCAACAGGTCTCCTCAATGTGTGTCCTATCCATCGCCTGCGTCTTCTTCTCAACTTTTGTTCCACTGGCACTTGTCTGGTTCTTGTCATCAATTCCAGATTTGTGACTATGTCATACCATTTCATTCCTTCTATTCTAAGCAAGCACCCGTATATAAAAGTCTAGCTTTTTGGTTGCTGTTTTTTTTGCTCTCCATGTCTCAGAGCCATACAATAGGACTGACTTGATATTTGAGTTGAAGATTCTTATTTTTGTATTGGACTTGATTTTTCTTGTTCTCCATATGTTTCCCAATGCAATGACAGCTCCTCTTGCTTTTTGTATTCTTATTTTGATATCACTGTCTGTCCCTCCAACTCTGTCTATATTACTGCCAAGATATTTGTACGATTCTACATCCTTTAGTGGTATTTCTTCAAATTCAACCTTGTTATCATTTTTTGCATTTATTCTCATAATCTTTGTCTTTTCCCTGTGTATTTTCAGGCCCACTTGTTGTGACCTCTCATCGAGAATTTTCATTTTCTCTTGCATCTGATTATGGTTATGGGACTGAAGAGCCAAGTCATCTGCAAAATCCAGATCATCAAGCTGTTTAGTCAAATTCCACTGGATTCCATTTCTGTTGTGTGATGTCGATGTTTTCATAACTCAATCTATTGCTAATAAGAAAATTAATGGAGACAAGAGGCATCCCTGTCTCACTCCCATTCTAATCCTAAATGTTTCTGTAAGTTGTCCTTTGTGAAGAACTCTGCATGTCATGTCTTCATAGGTCTTTCTTATTAAGTTAATGATCTTCATGGGAACTCCATAATGTCTCATAAATTTCCAAAGTGATTCTCCGTCTACACTGTCAAATGTCTTTTCATAGTCCATGAATCCGATGTAAAGCGGTGAATTCCATTCCAGACTTTGTTCAACTATTATTCAATGTGGCTATCTGGTCTGTACAGGATCTGTTTTGTCAAAAACTTGCTTGTTCATTTCTCAATTGCTTGTCTATGGACTCTTTTAATCTCTCAAGGTTGATTCTGTTTAATACTTTTCCTGGCACTGATAGTAACACTATTCCTCTATAATTTGTGCACTCTTGTAAATTTCTTTTCTTGGGCAGATTTAAGTGTCAGTTATACTGCTTACTATTTGCTTTTGTGCCGTTAAATAGGATTTTTTTTACAATACCTATTTTTACCATTTTAGTATAATCGACGTGATAAGTCGAATGGACCTGAATGATTTTGGCAGTTTTTTGATCTGATAAATCCAGTATGAAACAGCTTCTGCTGTTCAGGTTAGCCCACAATCCCGAATCATTTGACCTGTTATTAACGACAGATTGAATCACTGGATTTCACTTTCAGAAAGATTTGGTGTTATTTCATCAGTTTCATTACTGGTTCCTGACTCAACAATGTCCTTATCAAAATTATCACATTAGGGAACATCAGACCAAAATAATTATTCGGTATGGCATTTTTAACAACGTTCACTACATATCATCACACAATTTCTAGTTAACGAAACCAGACTGCAATAAAGGTCAAATGAAAATATGGATTTTTTTGTAATCAAAGAATCATCATCATGTGACGTATTCTTTCCAGAACGTTGTCTCCATTACAGCTGCTCTGAACGCATCACGATTCTGGGCAAGTCGACCTGCATCAGCCAAAGACAAGTTCAGACTCTCTGTGATGTCCTGGGTCCACCGTCGTCTAGGTCGACCCGTTCCCCTTTTTCCAGGGACCATGCCTTCCATCACTGTTTTTTCCAGGCTATTATGTCTTTTTATATGACCGAAAAATTTCAGCTTCCTTATTGCGATGGTATTTAGGAGCCAATGTTCCTGTACGTTTAGTGAGTGCAGTACTTCTCTGTTGGTCTTTTTTTCTGTCCAGGATATTCTCAACATCCTTCTGTAGCATTTCATTTCAAATGATGTAATCTTTTTTGCAACTGTTTTATTGAGTGTCCAAGTCTCGCAGCCGTATGTTGCCACTGGGAATATACATGCTCTGATCAGTTGTAACTTTGTTTCTTTGCTTGTGCCTTGCCATAGGTTTTTCATCTGTATTAGTTTATGTGAAGCAATTGCAAGTCTTCTTTTAATTTCTACTGCACAGTCGCCAGAGCTGTTGATGATTGATTCAATCAAAGAATGCAAATTAAAAATTCTAATCAATCACGTTATTTTAAACCAAAAAAAACATTTGCACACTGGTATTTATCAGAACCGTCAACAACTAATATTTGGGACAGTGTTGTCAACTTGAACATTTTGAATAGCACAGGTGTGTAACTAAAAAGCACTAAAACGCACTAAATAAAAATAATTTTGAACCAATTGGTTTTTTAAAAGCTATTTGATTATCACTGAACTTTAACTATTTATCTTAGAACGGAAAAAAGAAAAAAATTTTTTTAATTCCTTGAACTTTTAAAAATTGTTTAGAGGTCCGGACATTTTCTCGAAGAAATATGTCTTCGTTGCTATTTTTTGCGCTGTGAGTCTTAAACACATTTTGGGCTACTTTTTTTAACTCGATTTTGGTGACATCTGGAAACTGAAAAAAAAAATCCAGTTTCCAAAATACAGCAGACAGACCTGTAAAAAACTTTCTTTGTTACTGGCTTCTTTCAGGACATCATCGTTACTTGTTACTGGCTTCTTTCAGGACATCATCGTTACTCTTGTTACTGGCTTCTTTCAGGACATCATCGTTACTCTTGTTATATATGTTCATGGTATTCTTAGCCTTCGTCTGTACGTCTGTGGCATGCAGGGATTGTCTTGCTTGGAATAGATGCAGAGGCAGCATATGAAAATAAAGCTATATTTAACTTCAAGACTTGATAAATGTAGGGCAATTTTTTAATCAGTTTGTATAGTCGAGAAAATGTGCTTACTTTTGGAATGTTTGGGTTAAGTGAGTAATAAAGTCAACAGAAAAATGGTAAAAGACTTTAGGAAAAGCAGAATAGTCGTTTGTATCATCAAAGTCTTTGTGTCAAATAAACGTACAGGAAGACCGAGGATTAAAAAAAATTAATTTATTGTTTGTTTGTTTGTTTAAACATTACTTTTTTTTCCTTAATACTTACTTACTTAGTCGTTCCCCTTCTACCGTGAGGTGTAGAGGTTTGGAAGAGAGAGCGCCAGACTATCCTATCGGCTGTCTTCTTCCTGGCCTGGTTCCATTCTAGTCCTCGGTCCTTCAAAGATTGTCT
The DNA here is from genome assembly GCA_024509875.1 of Oreohelix idahoensis. Classification (NCBI taxonomy): domain Eukaryota; kingdom Metazoa; phylum Mollusca; class Gastropoda; order Stylommatophora; family Oreohelicidae; genus Oreohelix; species Oreohelix idahoensis. Next base: position 822,358 of record JAMPIV010010167.1, read on the forward strand.
AATGTTGTCCTCCCAGCGGACTCTGGGTCGTCCTGGGGGTCTGGATCCTTGGCTCTTTGTTTCCCATGCTTGTCGTGGTAGCCGATCTTCTCCCATTCTGCAGACATGGCCAAACCATCTTAGTTGGGACTGTTCTGCAGGGGGTGGGATTTGAGGCCTTGACGTATCGTCTGGTTGCGTACCATGTCTCTTCTTGTTACTTCAACCACTTTCCTCAGATACCTCATTTCTGAGGTTTGCATCTGGCTTTTTTCCTTAATTTGAAGAAAAATGAGAATCAGTTTGGTTTAAAAAAAAGAAAATGCAATAGTATTACAGAACCAACATCATTATTTTAGACCAGGGGTCAGGTCCTTTTGGGATCTACTTTAGTTACACTGAGCCCTCTTAAGATCTACCATACATGTATATTATCTGATATGATATGGTGTTATATCAATTACATGTTGATGCATTTTTTGGATAATAAAGATTCTGAAATATATATACACACACATACATATATATATCATGGTGTCAGAGTCACCTTCTGATGTCCCATAGCATAGCAGGTCTGGTGATGTTGTCAGGGTCCCTTCTGAGGACATGGCCAACCCAGTTCCATATATATATATATATATCAACCTGCAAGCCTGGAAGGAAGAGCTGGAGAAGAGAGGGATGGTCATAAGCAGCTGTAAAACAAAATCCATGGTGATATCACGAAAAGAAAGACGACATCAGATTAAGGTGAGAGAACAGGTTCTGGAGCAGGTTGACCATTTTAAATACCTCGGAGCTATTATAGACCAGAAGGGAAGCATCTAAGAAGAGGTGGCCACTCGAAAAGCAGCAGCTGGGAGACTTTTTCAGGCCATAAATAGAGGATTCCTCAGCAAGAGAGAGGTTGGTAAGAAAACGAAGATGGCTGTATGCAGCTGCACATATGTCCCAGTCTTGACATATGGATGCGAGTCATGGGCAATGACTACAACCCACAAAAGCCAGATCCAAACCTGAGAAATGAGGTATCTGAGGAAGGTGGTTGAAGTAACAAGAAGAGACATGGTCCGCAACCAGACGATACGTCAAGGCCTAAAATCCCACCCCCTGCAGACCCAAGTAGAACAGTCCCAACTAAGATGGTTTGGCCATGTCTGCAGAATGGGAGAAGATCGGCTCCAACGACAAGCATGGGAAACAAAGAGCCAGGGATCCAGACCCCCAGGACGACCCAGAGTCCGCTGGGAGGACAACATTAGACAATCTTTGAAGGACCGAGGACTAGAATGGAACCAGGCCAGGAGGAAGACAGTCGATAAGATAGTCTGGCGCTCTCTCTTCCAAACCTCTACACCTCACGGTAGAAGGGGAACGACTAAACAAGTATATATATACATACATATCCTTTAACTCTCCGTTAGTCCTGTGCTGAAACATCATAGTATGTCCTGTTTTCCGGAGACAAAAATAAAAGGGATGAAAAAGACATAAAAAGATCTTGAGCAGATGGCAAAGGACAGTAGGATGTGCACACATTTGTTGAACGCTCGTGATACTTGGTTAACTGCAGGATAATTAGATGATAATGATGATGAAGTAAGTACCGTAATTACTTTTTTCTGGCACAGATTTGCCCGGTTTTCATTATAGTTGTTGAGCCCATTATGTAAGGAGGGTACACTTATGGTGTGTCCGGTGGCCTCTTGTAGTTACGCCACTGACTTTCTCAATGAATGTCCTATCCAACATGTCATCTTCTCACAACATGTTCCACTGGTATTATTTGATTCCATCATTACTCTCACACACACGGCAAAAATCTGCTACTACAATATAACATTAGAATATTTACAGTTGACATTCAAAAATCCGGCCATCGATAATCCAGTTCCTTCAGATTTCCGGCATGGATTTCGGAGCGCATATTTTAATTTACCGCGTTGGCGCGCCACTTTTTTCTGGAGCCGTTTATGTTTTGATGCAGCTGTTGGGTCTTGCTTGCACGTGTTAACAGGCATTCCTGCTCATTCCTTCTCATTTTATCATTTATTTGCTGCTGTATAGCCCCATTATGGATTCAGCAAATAAAAGAAGTGGTGTAAAACGTAAACATCGTTTTAATTTTCTTTCTTTAAAGGACTGTACAGGTAGTCATTTTCTGTTAAATATATACAGCATATATAATCATAAAAAATCCAGCATTTTCAACAATCCGGCACTCCTCAGGTCCGGAGGTTGCCGGATTTTTGAATGTCAACTGTATTTGGCATTAGTTTCAAATAAGGACTGCCCTTGTTAACCATTCTATTTTCAGATGATATTGCACTACTTTCACATCAGCACATCCAAGAGAAAAAAGACAGACTGAATAAATATACCCAACGAGTGGGCCTGAACATCAACCTGAAGAAGACAGAGGTCGTGACACTAAATGTAATAAATCCTAAGCCCATTAAAAAAAAAACATTTACATATCTAGGAAGCATAGTAACACCAGACGGCGGAACAAGCAAAGACATCAGTAACAGAATGATTAAAGCCAGAACAGCCTTTGCAAATCTAAACATTTGGAAATCTCAGTACAGCACAAACACCAAATTAAGATTATACGAGAGTTGCATACTTTCTGTACTTTAGAATGGTGCAGAGTGGTGGAGAGTAACAGAAAAGGAAATGTCCAAATTGTCTTCTTTCCACACAACCTGCCTCAGGAAAATTTTTTGAATACCATCTTCAACCAGGAACTGCTTACACAGTGCAGTCAAAAAGGTATGCACACCATCATTGCGGGCAGACACTTGGAACTGGGTTGGCCATGTCCTCAGAAGGGACCCTGGCAACATCACCAGACCTGCTATGCTATGGGACATCAAAAGGTGACTCTGACACCATCATATATATATGTATGTGTGTGTGTATATATTTCAGAATCTTTATTATCCAAAAAATGCATCAACATGTAATTGATAAAACACCATATCATATCAGATAATATACATGTATGGTAGATCTTAAGAGGGCTCAGTGTAATTAAAGTAGATCCCAAAAGGACCTGACCTTATATATATATATCTCTTCTACTTCTTTGATCCTTAGCCGCCGACTGTCAAAGCAGTCAGTGGCCATCACGCCTAGTGGCGTCTTGTAGGGCAAAAACAAATTGATTCCACTTTGCTCGGCCGGCAGCCATCCTTCGTACAGTGCCTCAACTCTGGTTCATTCTTTGCATCTCAGCCTCAACAGTCCTCCGCCAGGTTGTTTTTGTTCGGCCTCTCTTTCGTTTTCTTTCAGGGGTCCAAAGCATAGCTGTTCTTATGATGGCATCGGGGTCTCTTCTGAGGACATGGCCAACCCAGCTCCAGCGTCTGCCAGCTATGATGGTGTGCATGTCCTCTTGCTTGCTCTGAGTAAGCAGATCTTGGTTGGTGATGGTATTCGGCCAAAAGATTCGGTGAATTTTTCTTAGGCATGTTGTTCCTTCTCTGTAACTCTCCAGCATTCCGCACCATAGAGAAGCACAGAAAGCACACAGCTCTGATATAATCTTAATTTTGTGCTTGTGCTGTATTGAGAGGACTTCCAGATGTTGTTTAGGCTAAAAAAGGCTGTTCTTGCCTTATTCATTCTGATGTTGATGTCTTTGCCTGCCCCGCTATCTGGTGTTACTATGCATCTTAGGTATGTGAAGGTGTCTGTCTGTACCAGTTGCTGATTCCTTACTGATATGGGCTCAGGGTTGCTCACATTGAGCGTCATGACCTCTGACTTCTTTAAATTGATGTTCAAGCTCACCTGCTGGCTAAACTTATTAAGTCTATCCGTTTTTTCCTGGATGTGTTGACGTGAATGTGCTAGTAGTGCAATGTCATCTGCATATTCCAGATCTTCCAATGTAGAAAATGTAGTCCATCTTATTCCTTTTGGACTGCCCTCTGTTGTCTGGCGCATCACCCAATCTATGACTGTTAAAAATAGAGTGGTTGATAAGGGGCATCAATGTCGTACTCCTGTCTTCACCTCAAATGTTAGGTTGCTCTACCCAACACTACACATAAAGTTGGCATAGAGGCTTTTTATGATTGACACTATGCATCTTGGAATTCCATAAGCCCTCAGTATTTTCCATAAACTGTCCCTATGTATGCTGTCAAAAGCCTTTTCAAAATCAACGAAATTAATGTACAGCTGTCTTTGCCATTCTGAGCACTGCTCTATAATGTTCCTGAGGGTAAATATATGATCTACACATCTTCTGTTCTTTCTAAATCCTGCTTGTTCTTTCTTCAGTTTGTGGTCTACTGCTTTTGAAATTCTCTCTATAATTATCCTGCCTAGTATTTTGCTGGGAACTGAGAGAAGAGTGATTCCTCTCCAATTATTGCAGTCTGCAAGATCTCCCTTCTTGGGCAATTTGACAATTATTCCTTTGTTCCACTCTGATGGTGTTGTCCCCGTTTTCCAGACTTGTGCAAATAGTGGTTCTAATAGTTCTGCTGCTAGCTCAGGGTCTGTCTTAAATAGCTCTGCATTTAAGTTATCATGGCCAGTAGCTTTTCCATTCTTTAACCCTTTGATTGCTGTGATGATTTCTTCTTTTCGTGGAATGTCTATTTACATCTAGATCGTTTTCAGCTTCAGGAACATTCAGTTGTGTCTCTGGTGGTTCCTTGTTCAGAGTTTCTCTAAAGTGCTCTGCCCATCTTGTTTCCTGTCCCTCTGCTGTCATGATGAGATTCCTTGCTTATCACCTCACTCTTGCCATCTGTAGAAGTGGTCGTAAATGAATTATAGCGAGAGTCTTTGATATGGCGGTTCGCATCTTGTAAATTAACAACGAACGAATCCAGGCGAAGGTAATAGACAAATTGTCTCCCCTTTCCATCACCGACTGATCTTATTACGGCAATTTTTATGATCGCTGCCGAGATAATTACAGGTGAGCGGAACCTGGTCTGCTCGCTAACCTGCATCAAAGAGAATGCAATTAAATGCTAACAGCCATAAACTGCTTGCTAAATTATAAGAAAGACAGAGGTTTGAATACGGGAGGGTTAAATTCCAACAGGAGTAGGTGACAGAGAAGGTAGAAGCAAAAAATGAAGATAAAGAAAAAGATATATGCAATCACTTAATCATAATCCACCACAGACGTCCCCGCTTAAGATATGAAACCATTCCATGTCCACTTTATGGAAAGAGATTTCCTATATCAGTGGCGTCTGGGTGACTGTTATCTTCACTCTCATCTTCCCCCTCTGTCTCTATCCAATTCCTACTCATGAAGTCTGCTCCAGCATTTTGTTTACCTGGAATGTACTCGACTTTAAAGGAACATACACTTAGCAACAGTGCCCAGCGCATTATTTTCGCATTAAATTCCTTATTAGCCCCAAGAAACGCCAGTGGAGCATGATCCGTCTGCACCGTGAATGTTACTCCATACAGGAATTCATGGTGCCTCCTTATACCATGAACTAATGCCAGACATTCTCTTTCTACTGTTGAATAGTTTTGTTCTGCTTTATTCAACTTCCGACTGCCGTATGCTACTGGAAATAGCTGGTTTGGATCGTCGTCGCCTGCCTGAAGCAGAGTTGACCCGATGCCTTGCCCCGATGCATCGACTCGCAATATAAAGGATGTGGTAATATCTGGTAGTCGTAAAATTGGATATTCCGACAACTGTTTCTTAAGAGTGACGTAAACGTCTTCGCACTTGGAGTCCCAGATAATTCTCTCAGGTCTCCCCTTTTTCGTAAGGTCAGTAAGGGGTGCAGTCAAACCATTGAGTTTTTGATGAATTTCTGGTAATAAGCACACAGTGATAAGAACGATCATGTTTCTTTCTTTGTCCTTGGCCTCTTTGCTGCACGTATCTTCTCTACATTCTTGGCCACATGGCACCGTGAGCAATGGTGTGCCCCAGGAAGTCAAGCTTTTCGAAACTGATTAAACATTTGCTAGGTCTAGCTGTGAGACCAGTTTCCTGTAGTCTCCTGAAGAGCATCTCAACCGTAGCAATGTGTTCTTCGTATGTGTCCGTTGCAACTAGTATATCGTCCATAAAATTGTGGATATGTGGACTGTGCAATGGTTCTAACAGCTTTCTCATCATCCTTGTGAACACTCCTGGTGCGTTGTGTAACCCGAATGGCATCACGTTAAACGTATAGTGTCCTTCACTGGTGTTGAAAGCTAGCAAAGGCTTAGTTTCCTCTTTGACTGGTATCTGATAGTAACCCTTACTCAGGTCAATCTTTGAGAAAATCCGTGCCTTGCCTAGCTTGCTAAACAGCTGAGAAGCGCTTTGGAGGGGTTCAGGCTGAAATTCCGTTACTGTGTTAAGTAGACAGTAATCGATACACAGGTTGGTCGTTGCTAGATCCCATCCTAGCTGTAGCCTTTCCTCCAATTCCGATACATATCTACTAGCTGAGACGACTGTCTCATCAGCCTTCTGGTCTGTCAGGGACCGAAGTAATGCTTCAAGCTGCCCCTTTATAGGTCTGCCGAATAAAAGCATAGCTGGAGGAAAACCTGTAGAGGCCTGGGGAACTTCCCTGTAAGCAAATAGGGCTGCAGGAATGAAAAGATCCCAATCCTTCGGTTTTTCTTGTGCCAGCTTGCGTAACATGGTGGTGAGGCTGCCGTTGAAACGTTCCTCGAGCCCATTTCCGGCCGGATGGTACTGGCTGGTGTGGATGCGTTTGGCCCTCAAGATCTTAAAGATCGCCTCCATTAACCTTTTGAACCCGAGGTCCCGAAATTTCGGTCCGCGTGTAAATAATCCATTCCCCGAGAGACCGCAATCTCGGTCTGACACACCTAGCTTAGCAAAGCGGGGTGGGAATGGAAATGTGTGAAAAATAATGACGTCAGGAAGTACACGTCTTGTGGAATGTTTCCCCAAAATGGCGGCGCCCACAAAGTGATAATATTTTGCAATTTTTTAATTGTTTTCTTAATGAAAAGGCGTGTTGAAAATCCAGGAAATAGCCGTTCTAAAAGGCTAACTACGGTACAAGCTCTTGAACTTGTGCTCAATGATTCGGAGGAGGATGAATTAGATGTAGATGTTGATTATTCTGAAAGTGACATCGAAATTGAAACGAGTGACGGAACTTGTAAATCAGATTATGATCAAGCTAGTTCTAACCCTGTTCCTGGCCCCTCAGGGGATCGGGCTATGGTACAGGGGCATGGAAAGGGGCGTATCCCACGTAATGTATCAAGTAAATTTGATACAGGTTGGTCTCCCGTAAATATATTCAGACCTATGTCTACCGTAGATACAACATTTGTGGAACAGATAGGCCCCAAGAATATTCCAGAATCAATTTCTCCTGAGAGTAAAGCCATTGAATTTTTTGAACTTTTCCTCGACAGTAATTTCTGGCACAATTTGTGTGAGCAGACAAACAGACGTGCTGAGCAAGTAAAAAGCAAAAAGCCAACCAGCTACTATGCTAAAAATTATAAAGATGTAACAGTGCCAGAGGTAAAAGCATTCTTTGGACTGCGTCTTCAAATGGAGTACAGTGTGAGTAAACCACGTTACGAAGATTACTGGTCCAGCTCGTCTTTGAACTTCATTTCCCAAATTCCTGGATTTCGCACTGTTATGGAATGCGATCGCTTTCTTGCTGTATGGACGTTTCTTCATCTTGTAGATGAAGAGGACCATGCTCTGGATAAAACAGATAAACTACAAAGTAAGGCCCATGCTGAATTTGTTGCTTCCAAGATTTCAGTATTATTATTCACCCTCACAACACTTGAGTTTAGACGAGGGTATGATCCCTACTAAAAACAGACTTGCCTTCAAACAATACATAAAATCAAAGCCCATAAAATGGGGAATAAAGGCTTACATGGCATGTGAAGTGAGCTCAGGCTATATTCTGAATATGGAAATTTACACTGGAAAAACAGGATGTTATTCCAGAACTCGGTGTTGTTGGTAGTGTCGTCATCAGGATTTTGACTTCAGGTGATTTTGGCAAACAAAAGCCATATTCTTGTCATGGACAGATTTTATGTGACAGGGGCTAGGTGTAGTGGAGGTGAACTTATGTCTATGTAGCTACCTGACACCCAAGACCCATGCACTAAGAAAATTTATTAATGATCACTTGACAGGGGTTGCAATTATTGGTTGCTTGCAACCCTCTCAGCAGCAGACTTAGCAATTCGAGCAACACAAAGCCTTATACAGATCAACATTTAATACTACCGAACACCCAGATAGTGTTCGTAGACTTTCTGAAAAACAATACATAAAAACAATGTCTAAGTGAAAATCAATAGCATAAATAATAACACTTACCATTCAGAAAACATGCGCCCACCACAGTCAGCCATGATCAATCAGCTACAGGCCCCCATTCATACCACGCGATCTATGGCTACGCCATCTTGCGAGAACTGCATACAGCCACGCTAACACCCAGCTAAGCTGCGTGGTTGTACATTCTATAGTAACATTACATTATAACACTAATATTACTGAAGAAGCACAGGACTTATTCTAGTAAGCTGTAACATATTAACTTGCAGCTCTCGCCACACTAAAATAAACTATTTTGGCATCAGCACTGTAATTAATAAATATAACAATCTAGATCACGCCACAATTAAATATTATTCAAACCAACTACGAGTCGGATTTACATAAGCTCATGGAAGGTTTCCTGAACCCCAAACAACATGGAAATACTTAACCATTAAATTTCATTTACACAAATGTAATAACTGAATATGCCAGTTCTAGTACCGGCCACGCGTTATATTTCCTGAACATAGACCCACGCCATTTTCGCATAGATTTGGATAACATCAAACGTACGCGAAATAAACACCACAGAATTAAATATATACTCATTCCAAATAATACGGCACAAAGATGGTAAACCTAATATCCTTTCTAACACTGTAAAGACTTTAGAATGTTGCAGAATAATACTATATCTACTTACAAGTCTTAGGCATGTTCTTGCTTGAACTAGACTTCAGATCAATAGCTTGTTCTCTCTCCGCGACCGCGATTGGAATGATAAAGAATTTTTCAAATGTCGCTGGCGCCTGGACGCTTCTCTTCTCTGATTGGCTGTTATACGTAAGCGGCTATACTAAGGTAGCTATTTTTAGATGTAAACAAAGATGGCTATCACATAACGACAGAATGGCGGTGGAAAAGCAGGTGAGATGACTATGGCACTGTCACATTTATAACAGTGTAACTCTCTTTGACAAGTTATACAGTGATTATGGAACACTTGCAGTAGAGACAGCAATGACAAATAGGAAATATTATCCAAAAGAACTAGCAGGAAAGAAGAAAATATGCAGAAGGCAATCAGAATTTGTCTGTTTCAATAACATTGTTTGTCTTGTATGGATGGACCAAAGACCCATCAATTTTATATCTAATTATCATAACCCAACAGAAATGGGAACTGTTAGAAGGAGAAACAAGGATGGAACAACTGTGGATGTTCAAACTCCACAACTTTGTATTGACTACAATACTTTCATGGGTGGCTGCGATGTCAACGACCAAGTTTGTCGTCTCAACAAAACGCGCCGGCATTATCGCTGGCTTCGACGGCTCATAGTGAAATTTTTCATGTAGGCATGCAATAATGTCTATATACTAATGAATAAATACAATCCCCACAATATAACTGGAAGAATCTACAGAACATTTGGTATGTTCATGAATGAAATCTGTTTATCACTCATTGGTGATTACAGAACAGCGGCAATGAAGCTTCACATCCGTGTTGATGCACATCAGAGGCTGCAAAATGTGGGCTTGCATCATCCTCAAGTGTCTCCACAAGCTTCGAATCTGTGCATGTTAGCAGTATAGCTTCGGCCCACATAGTGCATGTGTCGACTAAGGTCAAGATAAACCTGTTCCTTCGCTTGGTCATTTCTAGGGGTCCAACAATGTTGACAGCAACCCGCTCAAATGGAGTCCCCACTATTGGCATTTGTCCCATGGGAACTGGGGGCGGGGGGGGGGGTCCAGTGCTTGGGTGCCGCCAGTTGGCACTGGGCACAGGATTTCACATATCTACTATATCAGTGTTCATCCCTGGCCACCAATAGTGAGTCTGTATTCGCTGATTTGTGGTGTTCTGTCCCATATGTCCGCTAAAGGGAAGAGAGTGCCCCATTTATAAGATTTGGCTTCTGTACAGTTTCGGTACTAAGAGATGATTGTAACCTTGTTCAGGCTTGCCCGTTCTGCGATAAAGTACGCCATCTTTAGAAAAAATGTCCCCGTGCTTTCTAGGGTCCTTAGCCATGGGCAGTTTCTTAAAGCAGGGCTCCAAAGTAGGGTCCTTTTGTTGTGCCTCTTTAAGTTCCATAGGTAACAAATTTGGCGCAGGCTCCAGTTCCTTCTTGGTTTGTCCTCTTGTGGTAACTGTTGCCACAATTGGCTCTTCCGGTTTCCCAATAAACACATATCTACAGCCAAGTATGACTGGTTAGATCGGGTCATCCATAACAGCTGCTTTGATCACACCTCTGACAAAATCAGAGTGGATCTCAACCAATGCAATGGGAAGCGTTGTTGGTGCATCACTCTTAAAGACTCCACAAAGTTTAATGGTTTCTTCTATCTCTTGACCGGGTTTGACCAGGTGCCTGGCAACAATGCAATCAAAAGAAAGCCCCGTGTTAAACAAACAATAAGTTGAAATCCCGTTTAAAACAACAGTACCTCACGTAGAGGGCCTCTCTCCCTCTGGTTGAGAATCACTGACAATAATTCTTTCTTGCGAGTCTGTTTGCAAGCATCTGATGCGTTTAGGCTCGGTGTGCTTGCTCTGATCGTTTGTCCCATGCTCAGGGGTTTTCCCTTTGCCACCTTGTCCTTTCTGACCGCGCTGCCATGTAGGATGGTTGGGTTGATCAGACTTTGTTGTTGGTGGGGTACTTGTTTTTGTAGAACTTAGACTTTTCAGGAAGGGGGTTTTGGGGTCCAGTTTCTGTGATTATTTTGGTGAGAAGATTGGTCTAGATTATTCTTTTGAAAAGGCTCTTCTGTCGGTTTAAGTTTTGTGGCCGGCAGTTCGGCCAGCGCATTATGATATCGCTCAGACTTTTCCAAAATGTCTTCAAGCTTTTCTGCCCCCTGCTCAGCTAGAAATCTCCGGGTGTCCGCAGACAAAGTGTTCTTTGTCTGTTCGCATATAACGAATCCTCAAGCCCTTCATAGGTAGAGGCGAGTTGTGACAGCCCCAGACACTTTGACAAGTATCCCTTCAGACGAGAAGAGAACTGCTGAAAAGTTTCAGAATTCTCCTTTCTGCTGTTGCGAAACAGTTGCAAAAATTTGCGAACGTTCATTTCAAACCTTTCAAGCAAAGCTTTCTTCAACACGTCGTAATTGTCTTGTTGGATGCTTTCCAGTTTTGCATACACATCGTAAGCAGTACTTTTTAAAGGCTGGGAAAGCTTCATACACCAACGCGACCTCTCTAAACCGTACAGAGTTGCCATTTTCTCAATTGTTTCTAGCCATGTGTCAATCTTTTCATTAGGACAGGGGAAAGATTCTAGAGCAAAAGACATAGCTGCTAAATGAGGAGATTGAGTGTTAGATTGATCAGTTAAAGAAGAATGAGGAGAAGACTCTCCATTGCTGGAGGTAGAGGCAGCCCCACGGCTTTGAACCTCTAGAGCTTTAAGCGCCAGCTCATGCTGTCTCTCCTCCCTCTCCTTCTCATGCTGTCTCCTCTTTCCTCACGCTGTCTCTCCTCTCTTTCCTCATGTTGTGCCCTGCGAGCATCCATTTCTGCATCAATTTTCTTCTGCTCTCTAGCTTCGGCTGCTTTCCTTTCCGCATCATATCTGTCAAGTTCGTCCCTGACAAAAGCTTTCGCTTCCTCTCTGTCCAATCCCTCTTCCCTTGCTTCCTCTCTGAGCATCTGCCTAAGCTTTGCCCGCTCTGCCATTGTAAAGAACTGACAGTGTTAATCGAGAAGGAAGTAAGAAAAAGGATACACTGGTTCCTTACCACTTACGAGAAATACAAAACAAAAGATATATATATATATTTAACTGGGATACCTCCTCCTATAATATAGTTATCTAACTATCGCTGCTATTAATGGCTCTAAATGCAAGCGACTATGCCCAATAAATGGTAGTTAAGATTGATCACTAACAAAAATTAAGTTGCTACAGTGGAAACAAAACAATTATTGCAAAAATTTAAGGAGAAAAAAAAAATCCCTTTAATTTTAAATCCACTACAAGTTCACCCCTGAAGTCAGATCGGGTAAGGGAGGCAATTAACTGGACGAAGAAAAAAGTAGTCCGAACGCACTCCTTAACTTATTTCAAAACACCTTCTGCTTCAAAACCCTGTGATTGTTGCGCAGTCACAAACTCTACCAGCGGTTAAGTTTTACAAAATCAATACATAACATACTCTGACGAAAATCAACCTGTAAATCCAATGATAATACCTCTAACAATGCTGTGGAAAAATCAATAGTATGGTGTGGTCAGCAAGCCAATAAACAGATCGTTAGTCTAGGGGATAATATTTTTAAAGATACTAAAACTCACGAGACATCACACTCTTACTCTATTACAGAATAAAGAAAATTAATCCTGCAGACGAGCTGATATTTGTTGTCTTGTATTCCTATTCTAAGTTCAAAAATCCGTCGGACGGGTCCACATTTGTCGTAGATTTATGATAGGGGAATTATGACTTGGGTTGGTCCCTTCTGAATAGACTAGAACCTGAGGTGACTCAGTGAGAGATAATAATAGAGATAGATTTTCACGAGTGAGATGGTGGAAACTAGGTAATTCTGTCCCTGAGACTCGAGGAGATCCTCTCGCTCAGCCTATCTCTACAACAGAAAGTATTTGTCAGACTCAGTTATATAGGTGTACTATATATCAACCACTCACCTACACACACACATAAGTGACGACAGTTTGACGTACAAACGTGAAAACTATAACAATGGAATATAGATATTTTTGGACGAGCTGACCGACACACTTGAATAAGTTTATGTAAATTTTATTTATCATAAAGAATTTCACAACACAGTAAATAAATTTAGACTATCAAATCAATACACAAATAAACATAGGTTAAGGAATCAATAACAGAGTTGACCCATAGGTGTAATCCTTTCCCCCTCTGTTGAACCAAGATCCCGTTATAAGAGAAGTTATTCGCCCCAAAGAGTCACAGATTTATACACTATGGTCTAGGATTTCTCTCTACCGTAAATAACAGAGGTTTTTCCTGTAATCTACTCTGAAATAGATAGCATAAGTAATCTTTAAAAAGAAAAACAATCAATGGATTATAGAATCAAAGAATTAATCATCCCTGCATTTTCTCGCTCTGACACACTTGTGATCACAAGACATGCTCTCTTACCTAATAGGCACTCTCACCACATCTGGAACAATTTTTTAAGAAACATACAGCCCATCCAATGGTGTGTTTAGGCGAAACAAGCCCCAGCTTCTCCAATGCTAATAAATTCAAATCTTGGGAAGTGCTCGCTTCACTATGGTACGTAGGATGCTGATAAACGTCACTTCAATTTTTGTCCAGGTAGTAACAATAATTAAGAAGTCTAATGTTCACAAGGGTACAGTAGCTTGAAATGATCGATTGTTACCTCGAATTGCAGGTAAATAACTCTGTTTAGGATTTATCTCCTTCTCAACACAGTGGTTGATATACAAGTAATGTCACAGGTTTGATTATGTTAAATATTTGATTTAGTCGCCACCACGGGCCGACTGTAAAACTGTGATTATTGGAAAAGAACTCTGGAACTCAATGCCAGTTACAATATAAATTTCAGAGAAATAGTTCTTTTCGTCTAGTTATTCTCTGCTATACATAAACAGAAACCGCTGGTAGGTTTTGGGCTTGACCCAGATACTGTATAAAAGGAAGAGAAAAACAAATACTCAACCCTAATAGTATACCCAATCCTACGCGTAAATAGAATATGTTCACTTCGGTCATTTAACTTAAATTATAAACCGCAAACTTAGAGCTTGTCTTATCGTTTAAAACTCCCGTGAAATAAATTCTAGTCATTTAAAAAAAATCAGTCATGAATTAGAAATAAATACGTATCTCATCAATACTCATGATGAATCAGTGCATTTACTTAGTTACCTAAAATGTTCTCTGACTGGTTACTAGCAATTTAATTAAATTTATTTATAGCTGAATGAATTTTAGCTAGAAATTATAATTTATTCTGCTATCCACTGTAACACAGTAACTTAGAGAATTATAATAACGATTAAACTAGTAAATCACTCTGCACCCAATCTAGTGAAGATATAATTCGAACTAACAATTCTATCACTCGACACTACTAGTCATATATATATTTACCGTCACACAAACTTTAAGATTTTCTCCACGAGAAACTAAGACTCTACTATAACAGTGTTTTCTAGAACTCGCGCTAGCTGTATCTCTAAGCTGTGGCAGTACTACTGAATGAATGAAGTCTAAACTGCTGGGGTATAAATATCTGAAACTGACAAAGAATAAAAGGGAAAGTTGTAACTAGCAGACTCTTGCCAGATGTTGGCACCTTTTGGAAAATCTACATAAATTCTATCTCATTCTGCGAATCAAACAACTTTTATCGCACCAATGCCGAAGCCAGGTCTATATTAAGATCTAGATGAAATAGAATCTACATATATTATCACCTCACTCTCGCCATCTGCAGAAGTGGTCGTAAATGAATTATAGCGAGAGTCTTTGATATGGCGGTTCGCATCTTGTAAATTAACTTACAACGAACGAATCCAGGCGAAGGTAATAGACAAATTGTCTCCCCTTTCCATCATCGACTGATCTCATTACGGCGATTTTTATGATCGCTGCCGAGATAATTACAGTTGAGCGGGACCCGGTCTGCTCGCTAACCTGCATCAAAGAGAATGCAATTAAATGCTACCCGCCATAAACTGCTTGCTAAATTATAAGAAAGACAGAGGTTTGAATATGGGAGGGTTAAATTCCTACAGGCATAGGTGACAGAGAAGGTAGAAGCAAAAAATGAAGATGAAGTAAAAGATATATGCAATCACTTAATCATAATCCACCACACACACATACACACACATATATATATATATATAATTTTTACGAGCCCCCTCCCTTCTAAAAGAAGATAAACATCAGACAAAACTGAGTGAACAAGTCATCGGGTACAATATATACACCCAACTGGTTTAATAAAATTAATTGAAACTGATGACTTCATATGCTAATGATTATGAAAGTTGTGTGTGTGATGTATGTGCGATAAGTCTTACAATTCAAGTTTGAATCATCATAATGACTAATGGCTCTGTGATATATTGATATGGTGGGCTCCCTTTTAGACAGGGAACTTATATTTTCAGCCGCGGCTGATAGTGAAGCGTGGTTGGTTGTCCTGTCTCGTTATGACGTTGCATCAGGTGAGCCATGAACCTCGGTCTCTAATGGTTTGGATCTGCCTTCACTGTGCTCGACTCCGCATTCTTCGTCTGAGATTGGATTGTCGTGCAAGGCTCCCCTATAGACTGAAGACAAATACGGCTTTATTAGTTTTCTAGATTGAGGAAGCCGTCCTTTCCTAAGCCGTAGGCTCCTCCCACAATTGAATGTAACACTTGACGTTAACATAAATTACTATGACTACTTGGACTTTATATGGGCTTTTCACTCACCTACAGTCATCTACAACAAACTCTTAAAAATTATTTTTCCATAACGACAAATATGCTTTTTTGCCGCTTGAAGAGTGGAAATCCGAACAAACTTCAGTAGTTTCAGAACAATATGTAACTTGACGGATTTAGCAAGCTCCTCTTACGAAGTCTGCCAGAGCCCTTATCGTCTCTACTTCAGCCTTGACTTGAAACGTTTCTATTTCGCTCACATTATCACTCTTCAGCTCCCCAAGGAGCATAGGCCTTCAACAAATATATCCCAAATCTTCCAGTCACGTGCCATCAGCTCAAGGTCTTTTCATGTCTGTCTCCAGTTCTCTGTGTGTTCCTTGGTTTCCCTCTACTTCTATTATCCGGGGATTCCAGAACAAAGACTGCCTGGTAAAGCTATCAACATGTTTCCTCAGTATGTGTTCTATCCATATCCAGCGTCTTCTTGTTTGCAATCTCTTGTTTTCCTAAACACTTGTCTGGTTCTTGTCCTCAGTTTGACATTAATAATCTTGTCATCAGTTTGACATTAGTAATCTTGTCATCAGTTTCACATTAGTAATCTTGTCATCAGTTTCAAGTAAGTAATCTTGTCATGAGTTTGGCATTAGTAATCTTGTCATCAGTTTCACATTAGTAATCTTGTCATCAGTTTCACATTAATAATCTTGTCATCGGTTTGACATTAGTAATCTTGTCATCAGTTTGACATTAGTAATCTTGTCATCAGTTTCACATTAGTAATCTTGTCATCAGTTTCACATTAATAATCTTGTCATCAGTTTGACATTAATAATCTTGTCATCAGTTTGACATTAGTAATCTTGTCATCAGTTTGACATTAGTAATCTTGTCATCAGTTTGACATTAGTAATCTTGTCATCAGTTTGACATTAGTAATCTTGTCATCAGTTTGACATTAGTAATCTTGTCATGAGTTTGGCATTAATAATCTTGTCATCAGTTTCACATTAGTAACCTTGTCATCAGTTTCACATTAATAATCTTGTCATCGGTTTGACATTAGTAATCTTGTCATCAGTTTGACATTAGTAATCTTGTCATCAGTTTCACATTAATAATCTTGTCATCAGTTTCACATTAGTAATCTTGTCATCAGTTTCACATTAGTAATCTTGTCATCAGTTTCACATTAGTAATCTTGTCATCTGTTTCACATTAGTAATCTTGTCATCTGTTTCACATTAGTAATCTTGTCATCAGTTTCACATTAGTAATCTTGTCATCAGTTTGACATCAGTAATCTTGTCATCAGTTTCACATTAGTAATCTTGTCATCAGTTTCACATTAGTAATCTTGTCATCAGTTTCACATTAGTAATCTTGTCATCAGTTTGACATTAGTAATCTTGTCATCAGTTTGACATTAGTAATCTTGTCATCAGTTTCACATTAGTAATCTTGTCATCAGTTTCACATTAGTAATCTTGTCATCAGTTTCACATTAGTGATCTTGTCATCAGTTGGACATTAGTAATCTTGTCATCAGTTTCACATTAGTAATCTTGTCATCAGTTTCACATTAGTAATCTTGTCATCAGTTTCACATTAGTAATCTTGTCATCTGTTTGACATTAGTAATCTTGTCATCAGTTTGACATTAGTAATCTTGTCATCAGTTTGACATTAGTAATCCTGTCATCAGTAATCTTGTCATCAGTTTGACATTAGTAATCTTGTCATCAGTTTCACATTAGTAATCTTGTCATCAGTTTCACATTAGTAATTGATAAGATCTTTCTTTGGGAGACAGACGTCATCATCAGTTGATAAACTCTTTTAATACAAGACCCTTGCCCTGAGCAAGAGACATGCTGAAAAATCTGAAGCTCACTCGAACATCACCAGAGTTAAATACTGTGTTGTTGTGTTGCTCGTGGTTTGAGTATGGAATGTCAACTTGACCTACGCAGTGGTGTGTAGACATAGATTGAGTGTGTAATATGCGAATGATAGGAAGAGTTCGTGGTGTTGACAAATGTTCTTTTCTCACACTCATGTATGGCTGGAAGTCATCGACACCAACGACTGTGTACCTTTACTACAGTTTAATTGGACGTACACACTCGACAGCACAGATAGTGACAAATCACAGGTTGGCATAATACATCATGGTACAGTGGATAAATGGTCTTGCAATGTTACATGGGCACTCATGTAGAATAATAGTATAATGGACTGTCAATAGCCAAGCACTCAGTATTGCCCATATATATATCATCTGAGTTTACTGACAAAGCACGTCAGATTATAAACAATATCCAAGATGACTTCTAGACCTAATCTCGTCTAGTGAAGATTCCTTAACATAATGTCCAGCACAGATTTTTCCATATAATCAAATTGAACCGCTAGCAATGGGTTCTCATGTGTAGCAGTGATCTCTGGACTAATCAAGCGATAATACGGGCATCCCTTTTCTCTTCTTGAAAGTCACTAAATGTTTTTTACAAGATGGCTTCTCTCGTGAGCTGTCACTCACGTTTGGATACAGATAATGAATCTGTCTTAAAGTTAGTCATTCATTAAATGTTTCATTGCTCTGTAGATTCTATCATGATACAATTGACTGCATTCTACAGGATATAGTGCTGCTAGGAATCAGAGTCGTTTTCCATCTAGTTAAATGCATCCTCTCAGATGTACAAGTCATACCTATCGAAAAACGGTGGCTTCGTACGAGAGTTCAAAAGAGTATCTTTTATTACCTGCGTATCAGAAATATGATTCTGCCATTCCTTGGCAATACGAATAAACACTGGGGTAAAGCATACACGATAGGTCTAGACGACTAGCACTTTCCCCATAAATATAGAGATCACTTTTTCCCGGCGACAAGCCGACATAGCAAAACACAGCCCCCATGATCAGGGCGCAGCCAAAACACCCCTCTAGAGACACATCCGCCGAACAGCCTTTGACCTCTCTAGAGACAAAAGAACATATAGTTCGACTTAGATATGTAAAGATATACAGATATAAGACAGACTCGTCCTACTCAGCCAAACAATACACATAAATTCAGGCCATAGATATTCTGAAGCAAGAACAATCTATTACTACCCAAACAAAGAATAAATCGCAGTAAAACTTGATTCATCCGCGGAGTTCGATCGAAAGAGCCGACACAACTTTCAAGGGAAGTAACTCAATAATGACTTTTCCTTAACCACTAAAAAGTATCTATTTTGTTTACAAAATATTTGCGAACATAACAAGTATACCAATGTATAATATTGTAAGATATCAAAGACTGCACGTAACAGTCTTACCACACCTCCCGGGAAAAAAAAATGGAACATTTTTTTTCTTTTTGAAATACATCTAGGAGCAACGTACAATAGGCTCACAACGCATGAATAATGCGCAGATGAAAAATATCAGGAATACATATAACGCCTAATATGAGGCTAAGTCGACTTATGGAGCGACTGGTGAGAATGTGTCTCATAAACTGAGAGAAATTATTTCTCTACAAGTATATTTTTCCAGGAAGGTGTCATCAAAGTATAATAAAATTCTGGCAATTACACGATGCCTAAAAAATTCATACCATAGTTTCGTATTAGATATCTTACATTTATGATTTATGAAGAAAAATCATCAAAGCACAGCAGTGAATAAACATCAATGAACCGCTATGTAGTGATACAATCATTATATTATTAAATTACAAATGTGTATCTATTATGATATAGAAAAGGAACTACTATAGAACTAGACATATCAAGAATTCTAAGCCCTAATAGTTATGTGGAATCATGTGGGCATCTTGACAGAATGTCTGCCATCACATTATCTGATCCACGAATAGCTCGCACAGAGAAATGAAAAGG
Organism: Oreohelix idahoensis; assembly: GCA_024509875.1. NCBI lineage: Eukaryota > Metazoa > Mollusca > Gastropoda > Stylommatophora > Oreohelicidae > Oreohelix > Oreohelix idahoensis. The sequence goes on from JAMPIV010010167.1 coordinate 841,938, forward strand.
TTGAAGAGCAATTGCATATCGAGTAGACCTCGAGCTCTTCAAATTCTTACTCTGTATAGCAGTAAGAGCTTTTTGGTCGGTTTCTACTATGAAATGTGCGCCTAGAAGGAATCTCTGTAGTTTGAGGATCGACCAAACCATAGCTAATAGCTCACGGTCTAAAACCGAATAATTCCTTTCTGCCGCATTAAGTTTTCTGGAAATATACATTACAGGATGCAGAGTTCCAGAGTACTCTTGCATTAGTGCCGCTCCAATCCCAGTGGATGAAGCGTCACTACGAAGAACGAATGTCTTATCTTTAGTAGGTAGCACTAAAAATAGGTGGTGTTGAAAACAATGTTTTAATCTTATCCAGAGAGCATTGGCATTCCTGAGACCAGTGGACCACATTAGGCGAACCTTTCTTTAGAAGTGTTGAAAGAGGTGCCATGATAGAGGATAGATTCTGAATGAATCTGCCATAAAATTGAATAAGACCTAACAGACTTCTCACCTGTTTTTTAGTCTTAGGGATCGAGATGTTAAGTATCTTACTAGTATTATGGTCCTCTGTCTTTAGGAAACCATGACCAACTCGGTGGCCTAGGAAAGAAATTTCGCTAAAACCAATATAGGTTTTAGAGGGTTTCGCTGTCAGGTTGTGCTCGCGCAAAGTAGACAGCAATTCATCTAACCCTGAATAGTGATCTTCCCAAGTATCGCTGAAAAGACAGATGTCGTCTAGATATGCAATGACATCTGACCGATAAGATAGGATTCGGCGCATCATGCGCACGAATGTAGCTGGTGCGTTCATAAGACCGAAAGGCATAAAATTCCATTGGAACAAACCTCTAGGTGTTGAAAAAGCCGTGAGAGGTTTGGCGCGTTCAGATAAAGGAACTTGCCAATATCCTTTTAGACAAATCAAGTTTAGTGAAAAAATGAGATTTGGAGAGTCGAGTAAGTAGCTCTTCCAGTAAAGGCATAGGTTCGGCATCGAACTTCGTTACTTGATTCAATTTTCGATAGTCAACGCAAAGACGTATGTTATTGTCTTTTTTACGAAAAATAACCATCGGCGAAGAATATGCAGAGGTGGATGGTTCGATTATTTTCAAATCTATCATCTCATCCAACTCTTTCTCAACCTGTGCTTGGAAATGTATAGGTATAGGATAAGGTCTAACCCTAATAGGAGTATGGTCAGTTAGAACAATGTCATGTTCAATGACATTCGTTTGTCCAGGGATGTCAGTGAGTACATCCTGAAATGTTTGCAACATAGTTGAAACTTGTCGCTGTTCTCCTAGAGACAAATCAGGAGAGACAGTAACGTTCTTCCATGATTCACTAGAATGAAGTGGGATCATTGGAAGAGGAAGATTTACATCTGAAAAACTTGTTTCCTCATCCTGTATCACGGACAGTGATGAGAAATGACCATGTTGTACTGGAGAATTGTCCGTTGCTTGGAAAATGGGTTGCAAATAATCCGGACGTTCATGGAATTCAGTAAGCATATTGATGTGGAAGGTTTTATGCTTCCCATCAATATTGACAATATAGTCGACATCGGAAATTTTCGATATTATATCGTACGGACCTTTCCAAGAAATAAGTAATCTGTTTTCCCTACAAGGTAGTAATACAAATGCTTTGTCACCAGGACAAAGTTGTCGTAAGCATCTCTTCTTATTGGCAAATTGCCTTGCCTTCTGTTTCGCAAATTCAGAAGAAGAAGTTGCTAATTTGCATGCTTCGATAATCTTTTGTCTCAACGCGATGACATATTCGTAGGATGACTTTGTGTCATCGTCAATATTGTCAGCTGTTATGAGATCATGAAGCAGCGACATAGGGCCACGCGGACGCGCGCCAAAGACGAGTTCAAAGGGAGAAAATCCTGTATGTTCATGGGTACCTCTCTGTAAGCGAAGAGGGCCGCAGGTAAAACTCTGTCCCAGTCTTGAGGATGATCCTCAGTTATCTTCCCTAGTAAGTTTTTAAGTGTTCTATTAAGGCGTTCGACCATACCATTAGACATTGGATGGTAGATACTACTTAAAGATCTATCTATCTGCAGAGTAGACATTACTTGAGACATGGTATCTGATATTAGTTGGGTGCCATGGTCTGACAATATCTCTCCGGGAACCCCAGACGAGAAAATATAAGCCAAAGAGCATCTGCAATATCAGCAGTAGTTATGCTCTTCAGAGGAATAGCCTCTGGCCAACGTGTGCACATATCAACACACGTCAAGATAAACTGATGTCCTCTGGCAGACTTGATCTTAAATGGACCAATAATGTCTATGGCCATTTTTTTGAAACGGCCGAATAGGAATGTCCGCCGCCTGAATGGGTGCAGCATGCCGTGGACCTTTGGATTTAACTTCCTGACATACTTTACAAGATCGACAATAAATCCGTATGTCCTTGTTTACCAATGGCCAAAAGAAAGCCGCAAGGACTCTTGACTTAGTACGGGAAAAACCCATGTGTCCAGCACACTGAGAGTCGTGAGCGTGCTGCAAAATTTTAACTCTCAAATTCTTGGAACCAGGATTTGAGAATGACTTGACGTAATGGAGTCTTGAACCATACGTACAAGTACGCCATTCTTCTTTGTAATCCACGATTTACGACTTGTGTCTTTATTCGGATCACCTTTAGTTGCAAGAATGAAGAATTTCTTCAGAGTGGGATCATCTTCTTGCTGTTTTATAAACGAGTCACGAGAAATTACCAAGGGATCACCTTGGTTATGCACTTCATTATCTTCAGTAGATGAAGTTTGAGGCATATTAAGAGCCTGCGCTCTAGTGACTACAGCGTTAGCAATCTGCATGTTTTGCCTTTCCCACGCGGAAATTTGTTGCGGAGTGCATTCTTTGACTCCATGAATGCGACCGATGATGAGGTCAGCGATCGGATTCGGAAGAAGACATGCGTGTACATCTCCTGTAAAGAAAGGAGTAGCAATCCTAATGATAGCAGTAGAGTATTTCTCTAATGTGCCGCCAAATGTTACACATTTGACTACTTGTCCAGTGGCACGGGAAGGATCTACGAGTGACTGCCTAACACCAATTGTGGTGCATCCAGAATCAAATAGCACAGAGACTGGATTGTTATTTACTAAACCCTTATGTAAGACAAGAGAACCTCTTCCATCATGCGCGACTGATGCAGGAAGAGCAGGAAGAGGATGGCCACAGCTTAAAGTAGACACTGTGGTTGGCTCAAATAATGTTTTGCATTGGGGCACTGAGATGCTCTCCCAAAATCAAAAGCGGCACATGCCATATTACTAGCATCATTATTATCTTTACTCTGTTTATAGGCTTCATGGGACTCTTGTTGTGCAGAGTTTGCCTGAAAATGTGGTTTATGTCTTTTGTTTTGAGATCTACCTCGGTTATTATCACCTCTGTAGTTATTGTTACCTCTATTGTAACCCCTATTTGGGTTTGAGTCATAGTTCCCTTGGTTACCATTATCATATTCATTATAATGGTATCTCTGTAATTATGATCTTGTTGACTCCAAGACGGATAACCCTGATAGTTTCTATAATTACTTCCTCTACGGAAATTCCTATAATTATGACCACCCCTGTGTCGAGAGCTATCAGCTCGTCTCCAGTTCTTTGAAGAAGAACCCTGAAATGATTGGTTACCTTGGTTTTGATAACTATTATGGTTACCTTTTTTATCAAATCTGTTTTGAGGTCCCTGAAATCTGTGTGAATGATTGGGATTGTATGGTGTTGCTGAAGCAACTGGCATACTCTCCTTAATCTTAGTGTTGCCAAAAGTCACGTCGGGGTGTGCAGTGACATATTGGGAACAATATTCTTCCATTTCCTTTAGAGATTTGGGTTTACGCTCATGTATAAATTCCAGGAATGGTTTGTTAACACATGACATAATCTTATCTCTGAGCAACAAATCCATAAGTCCTTCATACGTTTTTTTCTGTTTTGGAAAGCTCAATCCAACGATCAACTGTGAGACGTGCCTTTGCAGTGAATTCTGAGAATTCTACACCTGTCTCAGGCACCATCGTCTTAAATAAAAGGCGATAGCCTTCCTCACTTAGCTGGGATTTCTTTATCAAAGCCGCCCTAATGACATCATAATTATCCTTATCTGCTTCTCCTACAAGGCATAATCTAGTCAAAGATTCACCTTTCAAGTTTTCTGCTAATTGATTAGCGTATTGTGATTTATCCACATTATGTGTACGACAAGAACGTTCAAATCTATCCAGCCAGAATGTAATATCGTCACTGGACTGATTGAACGGTGGAACCTTAACCTTGTAAGTAGAAGGTTTACCATTACCACTAGATGCCTGATTAACATTACTCATACTTGTCAATCTCAATTTCTCTAACTCAAATTCATGTTCTCTTATTGCTTTTTTTTCTCAGCTTCTCTGTCTAATCTTTTTTGTTCAGCTTCACTGTCTAATCTTTTTTGTTCAGCTTCCCTGTCTAATCTTTTTTGTTCAGCTTCCCTGTCTAATCTTTTTTTGTTCAGCTTCACTGTCTAATCTTTTTTGTTCAGCTTCACTGTCTAATCTTTTTTGTTCAGCAGCAGCTTCTCTTTCTAATTTTTTTTGTTCAGCTTCAAAACTCCTTTGCTCCACCTGCATCTGCAATTTCTTTTGTTCAGCAGCAGCCTCAGCTTCTCTTTCTAATCTTTTCTCTTCAGCCATAGCTTTTCTCTCTTCTGCAGCAGCTTTTCTCTCTTCTGCAGCTAATGCTTTGTCATATTGAGCAACTGCCCATTGTTCTAATTGTTGACCAGTCTTATCAAGGGATTTCCCTTGTGTAATGAAGTATTCTAATGTAGACATGATGTCTAACAATAATACTAATCACTTGAAACAATAATAATACCACAAGTTCTTAATGACTTGATTAATCATATACTATCCCAATATCTGTGGGTCACAAGCCTTAATAAGGTCTTGTATAACAGTAATAATAATCAAGTACTGGTTTATACCATAATCCAAGTGCAGTGCACAGGCAATAGTGTCTTATGAAATATACCTATATAAAACATATGTCAACCAACAGAATACATAAAGTACAAATAGGACTGACAATACAAAAACGTTTGCAGAAATCAAATAAATCAAATAGGGAAATAAATGAAAATAATCACTGAATCTGCAAGGGATAACAACACAAATGACGTCACAGTATATGAATATAAATTGTGAATAGAACTGAAAGATAGAAAAGGGTAGACCAACAAATTACAAACAAATCCAAACAAAACTAAAGAACAAAGAAATATTACAAAAATAACAATAATTACAGTCTTCACAGCTAACACAAATGGCAACTAGTTGTTGCAAGCAAATTTCCAATTAAGGAAATTGCACCTAAAGAAAACGCCCACAACGGACCCTCTATGACGTGGGATATTCTGTTGTGAGGACTCCGCCCAACCTTAAACACAACCCGCTGACATATAAACTAACATACTGTACAAATAAATAACATGTAAACATAAATATATAAATTATGTGTATGATAGTATGTGTTGCGAAATAGGCTCAGTTTTACAGTAATGGCAAAGTTATTCTTATGAAAATAAACAAACTGCCACTTTATTCAATTAAACATTCTGGCCTTAAATATTAAAGTTCATATATAGAAAACAAGAAGATCCATCGATAAAAATAGGACTTCTTAGTTCAATAATACTGTCTTCCTGTTAATATTGACAAGAATTGATCCAACTGTTCTGTGAAACTCTGTAATGTCTAATGTACAAATGTCAACAACGCTGACCTACATACTGCATTCACTTGACAGGTCACGTGACGAAGTGTTGACAAAGAGCAAACCAATACTGCAAGTGTGTCGTATTAGCCACAGGAAACGGTCTGGTATCGGTAATCTGTTGATAAGATCTTTTTTTGGGAGACAGACGTCATCATCAGTTGATAAACTCTTTTAATACAAGACCCTTGCCCTGAGCAAGAGACATGCTGAAAAATCTGAAGCTCACTCGAACATCACCAGAGTTAAATACTGTGTTGTTGTGTTGCTCGTGGTTTGAGTATGGAATGTCAACTTGACCTACGCAGTGGTGTGTAGACATAGATTGAGTGTGTAATATGCGAATGATAGAAAGAGCTTCGTGCTGATAACGCGAATGTCGTGGGTTCGATCCCCACACTGGCCACCAGTTGATAAGATCTTTCTTTGGGAGACAGACGTCATCATCAGTTGATAAACTCTTTTAATACAAGACCCTTGCCCTGAGCAAGAGACATGCTGAAAAATCTGAAGCTCACTCGAACATCACCAGAGTTAAATACTGTGTTGTTGTGTTGCTCGTGGTTTGAGTATGGAATGTCAACTTGACCTACGCAGTGGTGTGTAGACATAGATTGAGTGTGTAATATGCGAATGATAGGAAGAGTTCGTGGTGTTGACAAATGTTCTTTTCTCACACTCATGTATGGCTGGAAGTCATCGACACCAACGACTGTGTACCTTTACTACAGTTTAATTGGACGTACACACTCGACAGCACAGATAGTGACAAATCACAGGTTGGCATAATACATCATGGTACAGTGGATAAATGGTCTTGCAATGTTACATGGGCACTCATGTAGAATAATAGTATAATGGACTGTCAATAGCCAAGCACTCAGTATTGCTCATATATATATCATCTGAGTTTACTGACAAAGCACGTCAGATTATAAACAATATCCAAGATGACGTCTAGACCTAATCTCGTCTAGTGAAGATTCCTTAACATAGTCCAGCACAGATTTTTCCATATAATCAAATTGAACCGCTAGCAATGGGTTCTCATGTGTAGCAGTGATCTCTGGACTAATCAAGCGATAATACGGGCATCCCTTTTCTCTTCTTGAAAGTCACTAAATGTTTTTTACAAGATGGCTTCTCTCGTGAGCTGTCACTCACGTTTGGATACAGATAATGAATCTGTCTTAAAGTTAGTCATTCATTAAATGTTTCATTGCTCTGTAGATTCTATCATGATACAATTGACTGCATTCTACAGGATATAGTGCTGCTAGGAATCAGAGTCGTTTTCCATCTAGTTAAATGCATCCTCTCAGATGTACAAGTCATACCTATCGAAAAACGGTGGCTTCGTACGAGAGTTCAAAAGAGTATCTTTTATTACCTGCGTATCAGAAATATGATTCTGCCATTCCTTGGCAATAAGAATAAACACTGGGGTAAAGCATACACGATAGGTCTAGACGACTATCACTTTCCCCATAAATATAGAGATCACTTTTTCCCGGCGACAAGCCGACATAGCAAAACACAGCCCCCATGATCAGGGCGAAGCCAAAACACCCCTCTAGAGACACATCCGCCGAACAGCCTTTGACCTCTCTAGAGACAAAAGAACATATAGTTCGACTTAGATATGTAAAGATATACAGATATAAGACAGACTCGTCCTACTCAGCCAAACAATACACATAAATTCAGGCCATAGATATTCTGAAGCAAGAACAATCTATTACTACCCAAACAAAGAATAAATCGCAGTAAAACTTGATTCATCCGCGGAGTTCGATCGAAAGAGACGACACAACTTTCAAGGGAAGTAACTCAATAATGACTTTTCCTTAAACACTAAAAAGTATCTATTTTGTTTACAAAATATTTGCGAACATAACAAGTATACCAATGTATAATATTGTAAGATATCAAAGACTGCACGTAACAGTAATCTTGTCATCAGTTTGACATTAGTAATCTTGTCATCAGTTTGACATTAGTAATCTTGTCATCAGTTTGACATTAGTAATCTTGTCATCAGTTTCACATTAGTAATCTTGTCATCAGTTTCACATTAGTAATCTTGTCATCAGTTTCACATTTGGGACAGTAAATCGTAAAAAGGATGCACAGCTGATTTTGTTTAGGTGTCGTTAGAATGACCACGTACAATGAAGCACTTTATTTTGGGGTACTAAACTGGCTCTGTGTCTTTTCACGATTGACTTTCACAGTAAATGGCGCAGCTTGTATGGTCCCTTAGTTCGATTCCCGGTAAGTTTAACAGTTTATATTTCTTTTCTGTTATCTGGTGTCTTCCTGTCTGTCTAACGAGTGCCTGTTAATAAGTTATATTTATTTATTTACTTGTTTATTTATTACTAATAGGAGTTCATTATTCATTTTAGTCATCCCATAGCATATGGCAACAACCCACTTCTCTCCACGAAAAACTGTTTGGAGATGTCAGGAACCTTGAGCTGACTACTGCCTTTATTTAGAGACATTAATGTAGAAGTCTGACGAACGATGAAGAAGAAGATTTATGATAGTCACGCCTGTTGTCAAAATAGATGACCCACAATTTATACAACTTTTCTATTATTTTTGACGTTCCTTCCCACACCTGGAAGTATCAGTATTACATGTGAAGCACCGTCAGTAAGCATCATTTGATGCCCAGTACTTTGTCTTCTCTCTTCTTGTTTAGGAAATGACATTGTCCAGTCAGCTTTCAATGCTGTTGTGGTTTATCACACCAGAATTTCATGTGACATATTAATCAAAATACACCCATAAATAATGCTAGTTATGGGCCCCACAGATGAGATAGCATAAACATTGATATGTCATAACCGATTTTGCTTTTAATGCAAGCTAACACATTGATGCATGAAGGTAAGAATAATTTGCAATATTTATTTTATTGCATTTGGAATAAGATAATTTAACACTTATTATATTAGAAATTAATATGTGAAAAAAAGAATTAGTAAAAATGTTGTATAATTACATATACAGGTAGTTCTCTATTTACGCGTGTATCATTTACGCGAATTCGAACTTACGAGAACCAACTTTTAGGTATGATTGTTTTATTTACGCGTCAAATTCTAAGTTACGCGACTCAGTATTTATATATTTTTGCAGTATTTTATCTGCGCGTCAACGGGAGCGGGAGAGAAAGATGATAACACTTTGAGGGATTTTGGAAGACATTTACTATTTAAAGATGCACTTTTGCTAATCAAGACTGTATGTTCCGAGGCGATGCATGAACAGTGTGTAGGTAAAAAATCATGCCCTCTATTCTGTCATAACTTTGAAGGTGTGCATGTTGCGCACGTTAAAAATCCAACAGCAGTTGGAAATCGTAAAGAGTATCCATAAGGTTGCTGCCCTGGCAAAATTTAAAAATTAGAAACCTACCCAGCACAAAAATATTTATAGAATGTGTGATTCCAATATACACACACTGAGATTCTCGCCGGTGCTATTGAGTTTGTGCACTGTGCCGAGATCCTCCTTGTGTGATCTAAGGGAGGAGATTGGTGCACTGATGGAGTTGTCCGTGTGCAATGAAGATAGTCCTTAAAACCAAAATTTTAAAGCTTTAGCGTTGATGAGAAAGTATCACAGCTATTAAAGATGTTGTTCAGAATGGCCCGAAGAGCTGGCTTAGATGGAGGTGATGAAGATTGTACAGTTTTGGTTGAATCTCATAAAGTAGAACTGAGCAATGAAGAATTATTGGCTCTGGAGAAGAGCACCATGGAAGAAGAGGGTGCCGCAACTGACACCAGCCAGTATCAACCAATTCCGCCACAGTGAAACGATTAAAGGAAGTCTTCCAATTTCTTGAATCCTGCTTTGTGGTCTTTGAAGAAGTTGCTCCTAACTTGGACAGGAGCTTTATGGTCAGAATAAAAATTATGGAATATACTGCTCTCTGTCAATAACTCCTTCTTGAGCAGAGAAAGTCATACACTCAACTCTGGACACCTTCGGGGAACAATTCATTGCTGCATCGCCTTCTTCTCAATCAGATGACTCACCACCCCATCTTTCTTTGAGTAAGAAATTTTTATTTTTTTATTATTATTATTTTATAATTCTGTAAAGTAAATTTGTTTACAATACAAATAGTAATATCCCACATAATGTACATTACAATCCAATCATCAAAATTCTATATTCTGCTAGAAGTGTAAGTAACTGAATTTCAATATATGGAGTCATCTTGGGAATGGTGTTTAGCATTATTGTCTCTCTGACGTTTAGTCTACAAAGTTTTTTATTTGGATTTGTTGTTGTTTAACTAGGGCTGCTGAGCTACTCACTCCTTTGCAGCCAATACCAAGTTGAAGGCTTCTTGGTATTATCTACACTGTAGATCTTGGCATTTCCTGTGGCTTTTCTGTCATTCCGAAGCTTGCTGAGCTGAATTAATGAGCTCCAGTTTCTCCAGACCGGCTTGCATTTAAAGATCATCATATCTGGTCCCAAGCTAGGAGTATGAAGTGTGGGGCATATTGTACATTCCCTGCCATCCAAGGGTGCTCTGCAACTATGCAGTGCTAAAATACTGTGGTATGGCTATGGGCTCTCCCAAGGAATCGTCACTGTGGCAGAGGATTATGAAAAATAGATTTTATTATCTACATTTTTCTTCCACCTGGCTTCACCTTGCTCCTTATTAGTTATGCACGTTTTTTTTTAAACGCAGAACTCTCCTTCACTTAGATATCGGCCTCTTTCTTAATTTAGCCACGCCTAATTCTGTCTTTTCTCTACACTAGGAATGTTTATTATGATGCACGTAGCGAGAGAGAAAGAGTAGATGAGCTAATGAAGAAAAACCAAGGGGGTGATAAGTTGAAACGTATTTTTTAGACATTGATCAGGGGGAATAAATCTGAGTAGAAGGGGAGAGAATCTGAAAGAAGGGGAGATGAATTACAATTACCCCCACCTTATCCATTCGTTCGTGAAACGTAACTAAGCTACAGAACGACGAAGATCGAAGACCGTCCGCTCGTTGCCAGAGTCCAGCAGGCGGCGAAAAGGTGGCAAATTTTCCTTTCATTCAGAATTTGAAAACAGAAATCCCCAACGGTGTTATGTGTAACACTGGTCAGCGACTTTTCTTCCATATATATATATATATATATATATATATATATATATATTATATATATATATATATATATATATATATATATATATATATATATATATATATATATATATATATATGTATGTATACAGAAATATGTGTGTATATATGGATACAGAAATCGACAGCCGCAATGGCAAAGCTGCAGCTACCTTTGCCCGCCTCACATCGCGTGTTTGGGGAAACTCTAAACTCACAATGAAGACCAAAGCTGCGGTATATAATGCCTGCGTCACCAGCACACTCCTATATGGCAGCGAGACCTGGACGACCTATGCTAAGCAAGAAAGAAGGCTCAATACCTTCCATTTGCGGTGTCTACGCCGCATCCTCGGCATCTCGTGGAAAGATAAAGTGACAAATGTCGAGGTGTTGTCACGTGCTGGCCTTCAAAGTATGTATACGCTTCTTAGACAGCGCAGACTTCGCTGGCTTGGCCATGTTCGCCGCATGGAAGATGGTCGCATCCCAAAAGATATCTTCTACGGACAATTAGCAGATGGCAAGAGAACAGTTGGGCGACCACAGCTGAGGTTCAAAGATGTGTGCAAGAGAGATATGAGGGCACTGGACATGGATCCAGCAACATGGGAGGATGAAGCTGCCGATCGCAGTAAGTGGCGATGCTATTTACGGCGCCACCTCAGATTGGGCGAAGAGAGGCTCACACAAGAAGCAGAGGTGAGGAGAAAACGTCGAAAGGAGCACCAGGAAAATAAGCAGCTGAGGGCTGTCACCTCAGGGGCGCATTCCCATAGTCAGTTATGACTGAAGGGGCTATTATTATATATATATATAGATATATAGGGTCTACAAGGTGAACCTGTCTGGCCTCTTGTTTACACACAGAAAGAGACAGAGTACCAACCCAAAGAATAATTAAGAATAACTTTTTTAACTGGGCCTATAACTATCCAGATTTCTTTTTCCCCATTTCATTTACATTCAGCCCGTTGTGGCAACATACTCAAACATTAACATTTCCCGACCTTCGACCATTTGTGGTGTGACAAGGAACTTTATACTGAGAGAATTTACCGACCTGACATTCCTTTATGTAAAATGGAAATCTCAAGCTACTGACACTGTGAGCACTGTTAATTTTCTTACCTGGAGTAATTAGTGTGACATAAACAGAAATCCTAATAACAAGTAACGAAATAAACGTTCCCTGAAGAAGAGGATTTAATCAATCTTTGTGGAGCTGGGGTTTATTTTGCCAAAATAACACTGGATTTGCTGTGTTACACACGAAACTAGGTTCCAGATGCTGTTAAATCTACAATACGGTAAGAAAGAATGAACGTGGCCACGGTCGACTGAGAAGAGAGCAATGAATGAATGAATAATTCTCTATTGTATAATCCATGTACCCACATTGTTTATTTCTTATTTGGTTTTGCTAATGCTGTCCATTTCAGAATAGATTAACTTGTAAACTCTGTTTTTTACAGTATAGGCAAAATTCTAGACCATAGTGCAAATCTTTTTGACCTTTTTTTGGGGGGTGGGGTGGGGGGAGGGGGTAATAACTTTCTTCTAACGGGATCTTGTCTCAACAAAGGGAGGGGTGTTACACAATGAGTCTATTCCTTTACTAATTCTAATACCTATGATTTTTTTTTTATATATTTTGTTTGATATTCAATAATAGCTGTTGTAAAGTTCTTTATGGTAAATAAAATTTACATAAAACTTAATTTACATATGTTGGTCAGCTCGTCCCAAATATCCCTATTCCATTAATATAGTTTTTAACATTTGTGCGTCTAAGTGTCGTCACTTATCTGTGTGTGTGTGTATGTGAGTGGTGGATATATATATATATATATATATATATATATATATATATATACATATATATATATATATATATATATATATATATATATATATATATATATATATATATAGGTATACTGGCTGACACACAAAGTTATGTTGTAGAGATAGGCTGGACTATAGAGGATCTGTTCAAAATCCAGGGACAGACTCTACCTTTTTTCACCATTTTTCACTCGTGAAATCTATTCCTTTACCTTATCTCTCACTGAGTTACCACCTGTTCTAGTTCTATTCAGACGGGACCAAAATATATCTTAAATATCTATCAAAAATCTACGACAGTGACCTCCTGCATAGAACCGCCTCTCAGCTCCCCCTGCCCATCACCGGGTCCATAGTTAGATCCTCCTGCATGCAGCCAAAGCCAAAGAATCACATCTGGGGCTCAAGTGACTTCTCCAAGCTTAGTGTGCAGTGCTGGGTTCTCAATAAGTTTAACCACAGGTGGAGTCTCTGGAAATGTGTGGATGATTTCATGAGTCAATGAGGATGTATTTAGCCTCACAGACAGCGGTTCACCTCCATGTACATATACTGTAACATCGTGCATTGCTGGTGGTCATATAAAGATGACTACAGAAATGCCTCCATGCATTTATATCTGGATAAAATTGTAATTTTATTACTTTCTCTGTGTATGACCGGTGGTGAGTTAAACTATAATCTATAAGTTATTTCTTCCACTCTTGGTGATGCGTTTATTTTATGTAAATGCAGGAAAACCTGTGAGTAATCTGATAAACCATATCTGTACCCTTTCTGTATTATTTGATATAAAGGAGGTACTTGAGCTAACACTAGATATTTATCTCTTTGGTTGTTCGATGTATTATCGTTTCGTTTCCTTGTATGTACCTAACGCATTGTTTGTAAACATTTTGTACACTTTGAAAATGATGCGGTACCGTGTTGTTAAATTGATATCATTTTGCTATTCGTAGTCCCACATAGTAATGTGATAAAGGATATCTTTGTGGGTCATTTATCATTTTATTTATAAATTTGATTCTCATAGTTCTGATTTTAGTAGTTATATCTTGTAGGGATATACCTCGTCTTATTTTTTCCTGCATTAATGTTTTGTGTTTTATGTTATGTAGTGTCTGATTAAAAAATTTATTTTTGTTAGTTCTTTTTTGGAGGTTAAAAGTATTACATATGTATAATAACTTAGGAATAACATACGTACATACTGCTTCTACCGAATATTGAAGCATTTGTAACGTTCTAATTTATTCTTAGCTTTTAAGGTTATATTTTTCCACATACTTTTGTTTATTTTCCATGCTACAGACATGAAATGTATTCCATAAATTTTCATATTATTTGTTTGTATTAGATGAAGAGGGAAGTCTGTTTTCTTTGTCCCATTGCCCTATACCCATTATTTGTGATTTTTTTAATGTTGATTTTTACTCTGCTAGTTTTGCTAAATTAATCAAAGGTATCTAGGTTATTTTTTATTGATGAAATGTTAGAATCGGTTGGTGCGTTGTTCACGTAATCTTGAATGAGTTTTGTCATTGTTGTAACATAATCGTTTCGTAATAATGAATTGCTGGACTTCCAATGGAGAGATTTTTTTTGGTAATGTTTAAGTATTTTGTTCCGTTGACTGTTAAAAAGACTGCTTTGTGATCAGAGATTTTGGTGGTATGATTTTTATGTTTTATCTTTTTAATAGTGTAACTACTATGTATATAGAATCCGTCTAACTGAGTAGAACTTCTAAAGGGGTGTGTTCTGTCAGTATACGTTGCTTCTGTTCCTTTTGGGTATTTATTTTCTGTATGCATCAGATAAGTCATGTTCATCTAAGGTGTTTTGTAGTATATCTATTTGCTTGTGTTCTTTCTTTCTTCATTCAGTTGTTTTCTGATTGTAGTTGTCCTCGTATGTTATCTACCTCATGTAAGACTAAGCTTAAGTCTCCTCCTATTATGATTGGGTTTACGTTGTATTGTTGCTACGGTATCTGACAGTTTTTGCTAAAAAGCATAGTTAAATCAGAGGTTGATAAAGATGGAGAAAGTAATGGTCTTGTTACTGTCCAAAAGATAATAATTTGTCAATATTGTTTTCTGTACATGTAGTTAATATGAACTGTATGTGTAAGTTTAGTCTACTTATTATTATATGTAGGCCTATTTATTTTTATTATTTTTTAAGGCATTAGTAGAACATATCCCCCTTACTTTATACATATTTGAATGAAAAAAAATCTGTTATATTTACGCGAAGGTCTCGGGAACGCATATTTTGCGTAACAAAAAAAAAAAAAAAATGCCCCAACAACTACCTGATTGCTTCTCTTGGGTACGAAAAGGGGGAAAAAATTACACCCCATGAAAAGAAATAGGCAAGAAAAAGTAACTCTTATTTTTTAAAACAATTTACAAATATTTAAAGTAACTTCACTCACAAAAAGCAAAAATGAGTTCCAAGCAAGATTCTCACTTTTCTAAATATGCTGCAGGTGCGGAAACGGATGTTGGCTTTAACACAGAATGCAACAGAAAATGGAGGTGGAAGTCTCTTTCTGACCTTAAGCACTGGTGCACAAAAAAGCTGTCAATGGCACAGGGCAATTCTCAAGTAACTTCAGAGGCAGAAGCCTTGAAAACTGCAGCAGACGTTATAATGACAGAGGTTATAATGACAGAGGTTACAATGACAGAGGTTATAATGACAGAGGTTATAATGGCAGAGGTTATAATGGCAGAGGTTATAATGACAGAGGAAAGCACGAGAGACAAGTTGCGTTCTTTACCGATGCACAGTCAGTAATTGCAGCCTTGAAAAGCCAAAGTAATACAGACCTGGATGACCTCAGAATAGTGCTCCACAAACTATGTCAACGATTCAAAAGTGTTGTGATCCAATGGATCCCATCTCATTGTAACATCACAGGCAATGAAGAGGCTGACAGACTGGCAAAGGAAGGTGGAAATCTACCTCAGCCTGATGCAAGCGTAACTTTCGAGGTGGCAAAGAGTTTTATCAGAGTCAGATACAGAAAAAAATGGGATGTAGAGTATCCAGGTCACATCTAAAATGATGCATACTACCAGCTCAACAGAAGAGAACAAGTGGTAATCTTCAGACTCTGCACTGGCCACAACAGACTGAGATACCATCTATTCAAGAAACTAAAGATAGGAACTACCGATCAGTGTAACTGTGGCACTGATAAAATGACTGCTGAACATTTGCTTCAAAGTTGCCCAACATATGTGGAACATAGAAAGCGCATATGGCCGACAACAGTACCATTCGTGGAAAAGCTCTACGGAGATTCAAACAGCCTCAAACTGACTACTGCTTTCTTTGAAACATTCAAGTGGACGTCTGAGAATGTACGAAGGAAAAAATAAATACAATTTTGCCTCGTTTTGGCTAGATGCGCTTCGTTCAGCCTAGACACAGGGTTCGTCAGGTATATTAGGGCGCATGCCAAAACTATAAAAGACCTTGTGGTCTGGTATTCAAGTGCTTATTTCAAATAATTTCTGTCTTCGTTACTGCTGTCAAAAAGACAATACTCAACCTGTATTCACAACAATATCAATTTTTATTTTTATTCATTATCAAAATAAATAATATAATAAAAACATTCACAGATAATTACAAAAATACAACTGTGTCAGCGAAATACAACTCAGTCAACGAAAATACACACTATCGTATATGAAACTGTCAATGTTCAGCAACTTATGGTTAACTGTGGTTTTTATAGAACACAACAACTGCACCCCTCAGGCATGTCGTAACAGACGACTAATATGAGGTTGTGCAACCTCTTTTACTGGGTACTAGCTACAGCAACAAAAATATGATTAGTTGGGGTGTTATCACTGTGTTCCCGGGGGGGGGGGGGGGTAGGGCCTTCTGAGGAGATAAAGAAAGAATAAACCACTACACACTCAGGCATGTCGTACAAGGCAACTAACATGAGGTTGTGCATGGGGGCTGGCAACCTCATTATGTGAAACAAATTGCTACAAAAAACATCGCTGCATAAGCATGTGAATGCTTGGTGTAGGCTACCTGCAAGGGGGAGGGGGGAGCTGCAGCGGAATGTAAAGGAAAATTATGAGGATGATGGGTAAAGTAGTCAGTATGGGTAAAGTAGTCAGCATGGGTAAAGTAGTCAGTATGGGTAAAGTAGTCAGTATGGGTAAAGTAGTCAGCATGGGTAAAGTAGTCAGTATGGGTAAAGTAGTCAGTATGGGTAAAGTAGTCAGCATGGGTAAAGTAGTCAGCATGGGTAAAGTAGTCAGAATGGGTAAAGTAGTCAGCATGGGTAAAGTAGTCAGTATGATTAAAGTAGTCAGTATGGGTAAAGTAGTCAGTATGATTAAAGTAGTCAGTATGGGTAAAGTAGTCAGTATGGGTAAAGTAGTCAGCATGGGTAAAGTAGTCAGCAAGGGTAAAGTAGTCAGCATGGGTAAAGTAGTCAGTATGGGTAAAGTAGTCAGTATGGTAAAGTATGGAACTTGTTGATAGCATTACCAGGTGGTCCTTGTTCTGGAATACCCAGGGTAAGAAAGGTAGAGGGAGACCAAGGAATACATGGAGAAGAGAACTGGAGACAGACATGAAGAAGACCTGGAAAGACCTTG
Organism: Oreohelix idahoensis; assembly: GCA_024509875.1. Classification (NCBI taxonomy): domain Eukaryota; kingdom Metazoa; phylum Mollusca; class Gastropoda; order Stylommatophora; family Oreohelicidae; genus Oreohelix; species Oreohelix idahoensis. The sequence goes on from JAMPIV010010167.1 coordinate 859,371, forward strand.
AGCTGATGGCACGTGACTGGAAGATTTGGGATATGTTTGTTGAAGGTGTATGCTCCTTGGGAAGATGAAGGGTGGTGATGTGATGTGTTATCAAAAATGAAACTTTGAAAATCGAGGCTGAGGCAATGACGATATGGTTTCTGGCAGACTTGGTGTAAGAGAAAGTCAGTAATTCCTCCAAGTTACGTACTGCCCTGAAACGCCTGGAATTGGAATTTCCACTCATCACCCGGCCCTGTCTGTGAATAAAAAAAGCAAATTTATCACTGTGTAAAAATAATTTTTAACAGTTTGTTGTAGATGACTGTAGGTGAGTCAAAAGCCCAGATAAAGTCCAAGTGCTCATAGTAATCTATGTTAACGTCAAGTGTCACATTCAACTGTGGTAGGAGCCAGTTAACGTCTTCAGGATCTGCAATCCGGTCATGTCCTCCTCTGAAAATGGCAACTGGAACTTTGACCTTTGTGGGGTCATAGAGTGGCGGGGTAGTCTGGAGAAGATTTTAAAAAAAGTATATGTATGACTGTGCTAAATACAATATTACTTCATAATTTTCTCCTTTATCTTTATCTGTAACAGAATCCAAATCTGTCTTATTTTAACATTATCATCATCGTCACCATCATCGTAATCATCATAATTATTTCCCTTTTGCTCCGAATGGAGCATGGAGCTATCACTGATACTGCCCTCTCCCCTTTTTGCAGGAAGTCTACACAAAGCATTCACATGCTCTTACAGTAATGGTTTATGTAACAGTTGGTTTTACATGATGCTGTTGCCAGCACCAAGCACAACCTCATATTAGTCACTTTGTACGACACGCCTAAGCTGGCAGTAGTGTGCTGTTCTGTCTATGCCTCATAAACTGTTTATGTGCTGCTCAGAAAACATTTGGACAAATTTTGTTTAGCCAACAATTTATTTAGGAATTTAGTACGTGATTAATTTGTCATGCGATGACCGTGACTTGCAATGAATAAGAGCATGATACAATTTTCTTATTTTAAAAGTAAACAAAAAATTATGTTTTTTTCTGCTGAGAATATATTTCAGCTCATCAATTAACAAACAAATATGTTGAGATAACTTCAAACCACGGTGGCAACAAAGCCTGTTATAATTTACATAGTTATCACATTATACCACATTTTTCTAAATGGCCCTTAAAAAGACATGTTTGTACCTTTCCTTTATCTGGCACAAGGGGAAAAGAGTGAACTCGTAATCTAAGTGATTGTAAAAGTCAAAGTTTTAAATGGTCCATGAGGAACGTAAGTCATCACTGATTTCTATGGGTCAAAATTTCTGTCATAGTCGGGAGTGGAGTTGAGAATGAGTTCTCAATTCCACTTAAATATTCCTAAGGCAGGCGCAATAACCAGCCTCCGACAGCGAAAGCTCAGCTCTTGGCCTTGTTGCGGGACTCTGTTTCTATGAATAGAGTAAGTGAGGAAGGGTCAGTCTCTAGCACTTTAAAACAAGATTGATCCTTGGATGGAAACTCATCCAGAAGAAGGATGACTATTTCAAACCCGTTGCTGCCTTGCAAATAGGCTGCAGAAAACCAAAGGCTAAGGAAAGCAAACCCGAAAATCAAAATGCTTGCTGAAATCGGATGTGCAGAACTGAAAGGTGCAGATATCGCAGCCCAGCTGTAAACTGCGGCATAACTTACCCTATGCTCAAACTGAGTAGTGTGTCAGCATGAGCTTCTCTAACTTAACTGATTGAGAAACTCTGTAGTGGCAACACAAGCCTGAGACAGACCGCCAGCTTTATAAAAGAGATAGATGTGGTTATTTGAAAGCAAGCAAAGAAGAGGAAGAAGAATAATTTCTATGGCCGCATTTGTTGTTCCTCACTGATTTCTGGGTTGCCTTCTTCAGTTCTGCCTTTATAACTTGGCTTGCTCTGGTTTTCTGTGGTAGTTTTTCTCTACGTTGCCTTCCGCCTACCTACTTTCCAGGGGGTTAGAGTGGCTAAGAGATATGTTGTCTGCCTCGAATTCTAAAGGTACCAGGTTCGATTCCCAGTTTGAGGGAACATAATTTATGGACATTTTTTTTCAGAACCAGTGGTCCTAATGATGTCATACTCCCCCCTGGTCTCCTGGGTAGTCAGATCGGATGCCTAGCCTTTTTGGATAAGGGCGGAAAAATATGAGGTCTCGTGTGCAAGTTGCGCACGTTAAAAATCCCACGACAGTTGGAAATCGTAAAGAGTAGGCCTATCAGGCCGCTGCCCTGGCAAAATTTAAAAATTAGAAACCTACCCACCACAAACATATTTATAGAATGTGTGATTCCTATATACACACACTGGAATTCTCTCCGGTGCTACGGAGTTCGTGAACTGTTCTGAGATACTCTTTGTCGGATCTAAGGGAGAAGATTGGAGCACTGATGGAGTTGTCCATATGCAATGAAGATAGTCCTTAAAACCAATACCAAACCAAACTACCTACTTTTCTCTTGCATTTTGAACCAACTCAGAAAGAACAGAGTTAACATTCCCACATGCAATGTCGTGGGAGACGACTCATATGAGATTGTGCATGATGCTGTGTACCTCGTCATTTAAAAGAAATTACAACAGAAACCCCCAATGCAAGAGCAGATAAATATGTTGGTGCTAGTTTCTCACAAGGGAGATAGCTCCATAAGGAGTGAGGAGTGAAATAGTGATGATGGAGTTGATAATGTCCTATCCATTTCTACATTGTATCTGTGATCTTCGGCGGTTTTGTTGTCTGCTTCTCTTTCTCAGATTTGTCTGTTACTACTTCTGGCCTGTTGAAATACACTTGTAAATAATGTGACGGACGGAGAAATCTGAGAGCTTTGTTGGTTTTAAGCTGTTATGGCATAAAACACTGCATTGCATAATTAATGAGTCAGATGTAACCGACCATGTATCTAGGTTGAACGGAACGCGCCTCGCCAAAACGAGGCAATTTTTTTGTTTAAACTGCATCCCATTGAAAGTACAGTGTGTCTTATAAGTTCATTGAGCTCAGTTCATTGGATACAAATTCATCGCTCTAAATTTTTCGCGGGTCACATTCATCGTAAACAATTTCATCGCGAGAAACATTCATCGCAAGCCACATTCCTCGCGTGCCAAATTAAGAAATCTGCAAAAAGCCAAGTTTATCACTTGTTTTTGAAACAACTTTGTTTTGGGTTGGATGTTCTGCTTCCTACTTGTTCCTGTTTCTTACTTACTTACTTATTTAGTCGTTCCCCTTCTACCGTGAGGTGTAGAGGTTTGGAAGAGAGAGCGCCAGACTATCCTATCGGCTGTCTTCCTCCTGGCCTGTTTCTGCTTGCTACAAAACCAAGGTTGTGGAGTTGGCCAAATTTCTGACTTCGACTCCTGAAAGTTTTACAAGTCCAACTCCTGATTCCGAATACAGTTTTCTACTAGTCATATGGCATAAAATTCGGAGTTGAAATCCGAATATTTTTTACAGACTCCGACTGCACTAAACAAAACGACCAACTTCACGATTCCGACTCCAAACTTCGACTCTGACTCCACAACCCTGGATAAAGCTCTTGGCCTTGTAATAGGTTATATTTGTATGTGGCTGAGGTAGCTTTACACCTTTCTTTGCCAATATGTCAATCTCTTCCTTGCCAGATATGTTGCTATGAGACGGGATGCGCCGTATCACAACTTAGTTTAAATCGCTGACATAGTTTATAAATCACCGTTCCTAGGTCACTAGACTCCGCAGAGGTCATAAATGATTGAGATATGTTTATAAATCACCGTTCCTAGGTCACTGACTCCGCAGAGGCCATAACAGGTTAAGATACCACCTATTCAACAAGTTAAAGATAGGAACTACTGATGAGCGTAAATGTGGCACCGATAAAATGACTGCTGCACATCTGCTTCAAAGGTGCCCAACAAATTTAAACAGAGAAAGAACATATGGCTGCCACTAGTACTACTTCTTGACAAACTGCTGAGGAACCAATAACCTCAGGCTCACCACTGGTTTCTTTAAATACACTCAAGTTGATGTAAGGAAGTGTGCGAAGAAGAAGTATTTTGATATCGTTCTTTCACCACGTAGATTAGGAATTAGGCAGTCTACAAATTACAAACTAAAGGTGCAAAACCAACTGACCACCCAATAAGAAGATGGGTTGACATAATAACATGAAAGAATTACTTACTTACTTACATACTTAGTCGTTCCTCTTCTACCGTGTGGTGTAAGAGAGAGCGTCATACTATTCTATCGGCTGTCTTCCTACTGACTTGGTTCCATTCTAGTCCTCGGTCCTTCAAAGATTGTCTAATGTTGTCCTCCCAGCGGACTTTGGGTCGTCCTGGAGGTCTAGATCCCTGGCTCTTAGTTCCCCATGCTTGCCGATCTTCTCCCATTCTGCAAACACGGCCAAACCATCTCAGTTGGGACTGTTCTACTTGAATCTGCAGGGGTTGGGTTTTTAGGCCTTGGTGTATCGTCTGGTTGCGGACCATGTCTCTTCTTGTTACTTCAACCACCTTCCTCAGATACCTCATTTCTGAGGTTTGGATCTGGCTTTTGTGGGTTGTAGTCACTGCCCATGACTCGCATCCATACCAATGAAAGAATTACGATCATAAACTGAAGAGAAGATTTTATAGACAACAAAAGAACAGCTTATAAATATGTCTGCAGGAAGGTAACACAAGAATCCAGAGCACTAAGTAATTAAAAACTACCGAAGGACAATGACTAACCCAAGCACAAATTTTGAAGATGGGGTGCCTAAATGATTGAGATGCTGAGCGCCGTTATCTGCTGTAGCTAGCGAGGCTCCGTTCTTATTCTGAGGGGCAGGAATTGATGCCATCGTGTGCTCTTGTCTTCTTTCTTTTCCACTGTCTAGTGTAGTGTTTCTCAAGCGGTGTGCCGCCGCGCCTATCAAAGTGTGCCGCAAAAATTTGGTAAATTTACTACATGAAGTATATTTTTAGTATTCATGCAATAAAAACTGATCTTACAGCTTGAATTCATTCAATAATAATTGGAGCTATTAACTTGAACAAAAATATTACACGTATTTCTTGAACAAAAATAGACATACTTCAAAATTTCACGATATTACAAAAACGCAAGAGGCGCATAAACAGCGTTCAAAAGCCATGGACGAAGCATAGTACTTCCACTTGGATCTAATTAAATTTCGAATTTCTTTTTTTGTTTGTTTGTCATATATATGCTCTAATTATTTTAAACAATTGCAAAAAAATTGAACTGAGAGTTTTCTTTATTCTAAAGTACCCACGAATTAGTGTATTTAATTTAGTATACATGTATATCACTAATTTTTTTTTATTCAGGCGCGGGGTTAGATAGGAGTGCCGCAATTTTTTTAGAAAATTGAAAAGTGTGCCGTGAACACAAAAAGGTTGAGAAACACGGATCTAGTGTGAGTTTAATGATTATGTTTTTTTTTTTAGATTTTGTTTCCAAAAGTACTGAAAATTTTGTTTTTTATTAATTCTAGATGTCAGAGCAAAACGAAAGAACATGACTTACACGGCTAACGGGAAAGCAAAAATAGACGTCAGTAATTCCTCTCTACAGAGCACGCCAGCATACGATTGTTTAGAGTGGTTAGAGCAATGGTCTCTCGCTGCAAAGGTGGCAGGTTAAGTTCACAGTATAGACACTTCAGTCAACCCAGCTGTAAATGGGTACCTGACTGCACTTAGGGAAGGAAAAGGCAGCGAGGAATGGACCTGGTCACCCCCACCTCTCGATGCGGGACCTAGTATAATGAAGTCTCTAACACTTCACTCCATACGGCAGTATCTGCTTTGGGACTACCTTTTACCGAGCGTGCAGCCACAACTTCTGCTAGTAGCATTGTTAGAAGCCTGTGACAAGGCATTTCGTGTGCTCTAGTAATGGTGCTTTATATAGCAACTTGTTTTACATGACGAAGCTGGAGCCACGCTGGTGTAATGGCTACAACGTTGTACTGGCGACCAGGTTTTCAAGGTTCAAGCCCGGGCGTCAGCGTTTGAAGGAATGTTTACGACCGGGATTTTGACCGAATAACCTGAACGGCTCCTGAGATAAACCCTCTGTGGATGGGAAGGAATGAAGCTCCTGACCGGGTTGGAAGGAAAGTCCTCAGGTTCCCCAGCCTCGCAAAGACATGCCATTGGACCGAAGGGCTGAAAGCCCAAGTACCGCTGGTTAAGAAAAAAAATGACGAGGCTGTTAATCCAATGGATAACCTCATTCCAGTTGCATTTTACAATATCCCTGAATGCAGCAGTTGTCCGATTTGTTCTTTGTCTCATCACAGACCCTCATAAACTACAGCCGGAAATCAGTAACCTGTGAATATAAATACTGAACTGCTGATACGAAATACTACATTCCTGTAACACATCACAGTTTCCTGTATTCCACAAATAAATATTAATATTACCTGATTGTAATGCACCAAATTCTTCTCAGCAGAGCCGTAATCAAAATGCTGAAAGTTGTTTGAATTCACTTCCTGAAAGATAATTTAAAATATGTTAATGCTTTGTTATCTATTTGCTCCTATCGATGATGTTACAGGTACTGTTGAATAAATCAGTGATTCTCATCGTGGGCCATTTAGCCCTCCAGGGGGCGATGACATTTTTCTAGGGGGCCACAGTGAGATGGTAAAGTACTTTTTTCCCAGTTAACAGCGTCTATGAGGGGTGCCACAGAGGTAAATGAAGCTGGTGGGGGAGGGGAGAGGGAGGGAGGCATGAACAAAAAGATTGAGAACCCCTGGAATAAACAATGTCTGTTGTGTATTAATTATTTTAGCATTTTTTATGCACGTAAATTTTTTCTGCTTGTCTCTCACGGCAAAGTTACCTGGTTCCGGGGTCCTAACCTGTCAGCCGCACGCTCCAGCCCAACCAGCTTTAAATGGGTACTTGGCTCTGTGAGTTATGGACAGAAAACTAAGTTACCCCCATCACATTAAGCTGAACTTAGTCTAGTTAAATCTCTAACAATTCTCTCCTCTAAGGCAGTATTTGCAATAGATCTGCCTTTAGCTTTTTAACCGTGTCCTAGTAAAGTACAAAGTAAAGATAGTCACATACTGCCATAGGGCAGTGAAATATTACTGACTTCACCATACTAGGTACAGATTTTTTATGAGGTGAGATGACCAGTTCCCATCCTTGCTATCTTTGCTTTCCCTAACACACAGAGCCAAGTACCCATTTACAACTGTGTACATTGGAGCGTTACACTGCCAAGTTTCGATCCCGTTAGAAGATCCAAGTCATCAGCAAAATCCAGATCATCCAACTGCTTAGTCAAAATATGCAGAACTAGATACTTCACCACGAGAGGAGAGCATTCTAACCGCTTAGATAATGGAACGCCTTAGTAAGGTATACATCACCTATTTCCATTAACCCCCACTGTCGTATTTCTTGACAACTTTAATTATTGTCTACTTTGCGGGCATTAAAATATTTAATGATATACAATATAATTAAATTGGAGCTGTCACAGACTGGAAGGGAGGAATCAAAGAAGAGTTGGCTACCCGAAGAGCAGCAGCTGTGAGACTTTTTCAGGTCATAAATCGAAAATTCCTCAGCAAAAGAGATTGGCAAGAAGACGATTTGGCTGTATGCAGCTCCACCTATGTTTCAGTCTTGACTTAAAGATGCAAGTCAAGGGCAATGGCTACAACCCATAAAAACCAGATCCACACCTCAGATATGAGGTATCTGCAGAAGGTAGTTGAAGTAACAAGAAGAGACATGGTCCTCATCCAGACAATACGTAATAGCCTCAAAATCTAGCCCCTACTGACATATGTGAAATAGTCTTAACTACGATGGTTTGGCCAAGTCTGCAGAATGGGAGAAGATCGGCTACCACTACAAATATGGGAAACCAAGAACCAGGGATCCAGATCTCCAGGACGACCCAGAGTTCGCTGTGAGGAAATATTAGACAATCTCTGATGGGTGAGTACTAGATTGGAACCAGACCAGGAGGAAGACAAGCCGATAGGACAGTATGGTGCTCTCTCTGGCAAATCTCTACACCCTAGGTTAGAAGAGGAACGACTAAGTAAGTAAGTAAGAAAGGTAAAGGTCAAGGATCCCATTACATGCTCATTAAGGCATGTGTTATGTGTAAATATCATAACATTGGTTTTCAACGATCACTTCCTGGTTGATTTGTTTATGGACTGTTGTCCTTGGTTTTAGGAAGTGACGTCACTAATTCTGCTCGCCATGTATGCAGACGATAAGATCTCTATGTGGGCCAGGCAAGCGTGCCTTGCCGGCATTAGACTGTGTGGCCATTCATGGTGTCGGAGGCTTATGTGTATTTGCTCCAGAGAGTTATATTATTTCCTCGATCTGCATTATGTTGTAACATCAGCTGGATTACGCATACACCTCCGTGTGTAATGCTAGCTTCTTTATTTATGCAGGATTGACAGAGGATGCTGTTTAGTACGTGAGTGACATATTATTAAATAAAAATGTATGAAAATGTCGACGACATCTTTCATTAGTACGAGACTGTACTTCGACGATATATAGACCGTCATACTGATGCCTTTTGTACATGAACATACTCTCTTTATGTACTTGTGGAGCTGTGAAATGTCTAATTAAATATATTGTGAAGTGTCCAATCAGGCCTTTGGACTTTTATTAACAGTTGCAAGTGTACGGGCCAGGGGTGGGATTTGAATGGGCCATATCCCTAATGACACTGGCTTATCAGCAGTGCTCGTATTTCAAGACGGCCAAGCCTTCACGACACAAATATCATAAGTGGAAGTAAGTGAGAAGAAGCCTACTACAATTAATATAAAGCCATCTAAATGAATATACCCCTGGGAAGTGTGAGACCCGTATCAATGGGGGCCAATGCCTAAGTATTTCAAATATCCGGTGAAACTAAAGAATTCAAGATTTTCAAAATGGCGACACGTATCGTCTGCACAGTTACTTGAACTATGGAAGAGACTTTCCATGTATAATTATCTTCGTGTGTGCCTCAAAGTCGTCGTTTAGTAAGAAAGAGACGTATTTCGTCAATTTCAAAAGCCAAGTTTACGATGTATGCTAAATATGGCGAATTTTCTACATGAATGTTGGACCAAAGCGGTGTCCTTTGATGTCAGATGTATCAAGTGCTAGGCCTAACCTGGGTCTATTTTGCATATTTTTCAACGTTCCTTGCTTGGAGGAGTATCAGGAGGAAGTTTTACTGGCTACAGATAAGTGCATTTATTAATACATACAGCTTGAGTTTAGAATGATATCTGTTTGCCGGAATGTTAATTTCACTATAATAATAATAATAGCCCCTTCAGTCATAACTGACTATGGGAATGCGCCCCTGAGGTGACAGCCCTCAACTGCTTATTTTCCTGGTGCTCCTTTCGACGTTTTCTCCTCACCTCTGCTTCTTGTGTGAGCCTCTCTTCGCCCAATCTGAGGTGGTGCCGTAAATAGCATCGCCACTTAGTGCGATCGGCAGCTTCATCCTCCCATGTTGCTGGATCCATGTCCAGTGCCCTCATATCTCTCTTGCAGACATCTTTGAACCTCAGCTGTGGTCGCCCAACTGTTCTCTTGCCATCTGCTAATTGTCCGTAGAAGATATCTTTTGGGATGCGACCATCTTCCATGCGGCGAACATGGCCAAGCCAGCGAAGTCTGCGCTGTCTAAGCAGCGTATACATACTTTGAAGGCCAGCACGTGACAACACCTCGACATTTGTCACTTTATCTTTCCACGAGATGCCGAGGATGCGGCGTAGACACCGCAAATGGAAGGTATTGAGCCTTCTTTCTTGCTTAGCATAGGTCGTCCAGGTCTCGCTGCCATATAGGAGTGTGCTGGTGACGCAGGCATTATATACCGCAGCTTTGGTCTTCATTGTGAGTTTAGAGTTTCCCCAAACACGCGATGTGAGGCGGGCAAAGATAGCTGCAGCTTTGCCAATGCGGCTGTCGATTTCTGTATCCAGTGAGAGTTTGTCATTGATGGTAGACCCTAGGTATGTGAAGTGGTGCACCACTGCCAATTCATAGTTATCGATAGTGATAACTGGTGCAGCACCCACATCCTGACTCAGCACATTCGTTTTCTTTAGACTTATTGTGAGGCCAAAGTCCTTGCATGCTTTAGTGAAGCGATTCATCAAGCTCTGAAGCTCCTGTTGGCTTTGAGTGACGACTGCAGCATCATCAGCGAACAACAAGTCTCTTATAGTGACCCTTCTGATTTAATTTAACTATGTGTGTATTAATTATGTCTATGTGTTTGTAACATAGCGGGAGGTAGGAGGGACTCATTTCTTTGTTTATACCGCTTCGCCAGGGTATATAAAGAAATGAGCGTTCTATAGGTTAGTATCTGTGTGGTTCATATTGAGGAGCCAGCTTACATTGCTGTGTATGACTCTGCCTCATCTGAATTTAACAGATCAAATTTTTGTCTAGTTGTGTTGTCATGTACACTTATTGTTTGTTATTATAGTCCAGTTCATTGTCATATTTTATTCAGTTTATTACATTATTGTTTGTAAAAGTGTCATTCTCATCTAACTATCATTTATTTCATAGATGTCATCATTGTTGTGAAATGCGTTTTGTCTTGTCTTTGATGTATTAGAGCACTTGTTCAATTATTTGTCATTGTGACGATATTCTCGATACAATAGCTAAATTAGATAATATTCTAGTGCATAAAGTCAAAAATAGGATAGAAAATAAAAATTGAGTCCAGCGTAGTATTCGCCTACGCCCGCCCGCATGTCGATTCTGATAAACCTAATAGCCGAATGAAAGATACTGTCTTTTCGAAAAATTCGTCCTTGAGATTAAATGTAACACTTTTGCAAGGTCAAGTCGGATTGCCAAGACGAGAGTGAAAGAATAAAAGAATAAAAGAGGGAAGGGATGGAAAGACAGAACCTAGTTTCACAAAAGCCAACTCGAGCAACATAGCCTTGGGCACTTTTCAAATTACGATACAAAACTAAAAAAAAATGTTCGTCAATTGGTCATGTAAACAACCTTAGCTCTTATAAGGAATGACTTAATTCTAACGTACTACGGAAGATTCTCGTATTTAGGTTGAAAATAGTTAGAAAAAGAATGGAACAGGTGGTAGTTTCTAGATTTGAAGACTAACATAGAAAAAATATGGAATTATGAACCATAATACATAGGGCCATAAAAATTATATATTCGGATGCCTTATGATGTCCTGAGCAATAATATGGTGTCAGTTACCCACTAGTACAAAAAATAACCAAAATAATGGCAATAATATTATGTATGATAAGACGGACTGACGAGAAAAAAGATCACGCCTGCTTAATTTGTTCATGACATATTTTGAAAAAAGCTTTGGGTAAATAGGACTAAAAGGTACAAAGATTTTGATTGGCTGTAGTTTAAAGGAAGGCGAGCGGGGATTGGCTAACCTAACACTAAAAATATACTTGTAGTAGTAAACGTAGTATTTTGGGAATTGTTTTTTGTAAAGTTCGATTTAAAATTCATAGTCGTCTGCTTCTATTGGCCAGCTTAGTTGATATTGAGGAAAAATTGTTAGGCTAGGACGCCATTTCTTTAAAAAATCTTGCCGCGAGACGATGAGAACAGAAGTGTAATTCTAAATACAAATATTATAAACTTCTGGACAGGGCAGTGATAACTTGGGCCAGATCTGCCAGTCATCGTTACTTGTGTGTAATATTCATTGAAATTGTGGTAAGATTGAATTTATTAACCATTTTATTTAAAATAAAGTTTGAATGTGAGATACTAACATACGACTGTAAGTAAGTGAGACGATGGCAGACTTAAGCAAAGCCTAGAGATTGATCCATCATATGATAGCCTATCAGACAGGTGTAGAACTACAAAATTATATATGATTGTCATCAAGGAGCATAACACCTATCCTATCGTATGGAAAAAGATTACTGTTGGAATTGCAGAGGCGTTGTAACCATTAGGGAAGAGGAATACTGGTATACATTGTCACTTCAAAATATAATGGTACAATAGGTTGTCATAAAGAGCTGACCCTATGCGTTTGTTTGTACTGTACCTGTAATTAACTGTGGAATATTATTGTATGCTTATTATAAAGAAGGATGCATAACCTTCTTATTTCAGGGGTTTTTGTGGCCCTGACAGTCACATAAAACCAGGCTCGTGGGAACTGATTGATTCCTGACTTTGTTGCATAATTCGGGCACGTACTGGATGCCATTGCCTTTTATGAAGTGAACCAGAGGGTCCATCGAGCCTAGGACAAGACTTACCAGGGTTCTCCTTCGAAGTTAAGTGCCCGTTCGGCACCGAGAGTCTCAACCTCTATGAACCTCAGTTATTAAAAATAAAAAAAAACTGACATTATCAAATAAAAGAATTTCACCTGTGACAAATGAAAAGAAAATAAACGATAGGGAGTGATGATAACCAACAACCTACCATTATACATATACCAGTATTATCCTATTTAGAAAACTACACCTACACACTTTTATTATATTAATACTTGTATTATGGACAGAAGATCCATTGTATAAATTAATTATTGTAAATAATTCCATTGATTTCACTTTTGATTGTCAATCCTGATTCAAACAAAATAGAGTCAGGATAATAAATTGAAAAAAATTATTAACGTTACACAAAATTCAACCACTGACTTACTTAAGATAGTCTTTTAAAGTGTAGTGTGTATGTGATTGTTGTAGTACTGTTGTGTTGTGTTGGATAATAAAATACTTGTGTATATGTTTAGTTGGTTAATGCAACATTACACTACTTATTCATAACCCTAGACACTAAACGTAGTCATCATCATCATACATTCTAGTCAAAGAATAAGTCTGAGTGAGATCATAAAGGTGGTAGCAGAAAGGTACCCTATAACTTACCATAATATCTATTATATTCAGGGAGCTTCACAGCTGACCTCATTCAGTACACTAAGAGTACATAACAACAACATTTCGTAACATCAAATCCACCACAGTTATACAATTCATATATTTATTCCTTAGTTGAATATTTGAATTTTCTTCAGTTAGCTCTTAATCATGTATCTTGTCATCTCGTTCATATCGTGGTATTGTTCTTTTGCTTTGCTCCATATCTTGTATCTACTTATATATATATATATATATATATATATATATATATATATATATATATATATATATATATATATATATATATATATATATATATATATATATGTCATTGCATTTGAAGAGTGATTTGGGATTGGTGGAATAGGTATTGAATATTTTGCTGACATATTCATATATATATATATAAAAGTTGAAATATTGTGTTCATATTGGTAATCACAATAATTAGAAACCATAACTTCATTAAAAGATTTATTGAGGATTGGAAAAGAATTTGCTTTGGAAGGTGAAGCTTTGCAAGCTTTTGTGGACAAGGAGATAAGGAGACAAGATGAACTCCGAAAAGAAGAAATAGAATTATCTGAAAAAAGGAGACAAGAAGAATTATCTGAAAAAAGAAGACAAGATGAACTCCAAAAAGAAGAATTATCTGAAAAAAAGAAGACAAGAAGAATTATCTGAGAAAAGAAGACAAGAAGAATTAATTGAGAAAAGAAGATGAGAAGAAATGGCTCTGGAAATGGAACAATTAGTCTATGCTAGATCTCAAGAGGAGATAAAATTTCAACAAACTAAATCTCTAGAGGAGATAAAATCTCAACAAGCAATAACATTTGCTGAGATATAACTTGAAAAATTAAAACTACAACAACCACAGGTAAATCGTATGTTGGGTGAAGGTAGAAACAGGGATCATTCTTCTGGTGTCAGGATTAATTTGCCGAAATTTAATTCGTCCATTGACGATATTTCGTGCTTCTTGAATAGATACGAGACATATTGTGAAGAGTTTAAAATTGAAAAAAACTACTTGGTCCAGTAGACGTATGAATTTATTAGTGGGTGAACCATTAACTGCAGTCTGTACCTTAGATGAACAGATTCGAAAGGACTATGATGCTGTTAAACTTATGCTACTTAAAAAGTACCAATTGGATGACGATGGCTACAGGTTAAAATTTAAGTCATTTTTTCAGATTCAGATAGAGACTTTACTGAATTTATTTCAGCTTGAAAACTAAATTTTTCTAGATGGATTGAATTATCCAAAATTGAAAAGACTTTTGATAGATTGTCGGATTTGATTTTAAGAGACAAGGTATTGTCTTCTGTTAGTGCTGACTTTCTTGCATTTTTACAAGAAAGAAAACCAGAGAATTTGACAAAGTTACAAACTCTCGGTCGCCAATATCAAGTGGCACATCCTAATAGAATACTTAGCAGAAACAATGTTAAAGAGTCACTACCAGCTGCGTCTGCCAGGTCTTTTAATGATAATGCACCTAGGTATAGATCTAGTTGTATTGACAAAAATCGCAGAGTAAATCAGTCACATAACTATGGCAATAATAGAAGTAGATACAACTTTAACAAATATCAACCTCAAAGAAATTATAATTCATATAATGATGGAGGTTACTATCCAGAAGCATCATTTAGATCAAATGAGTGGCAACACAGAGGAGGATACAACCCTAAATCAGGTAGAGGACAGAAATCTTTTTACAGAGGTAATGATTATCATACCAACAACAGAGGGTCTTATCATAATAACAATGTCAAGCAATCTAGAAACCCTGAACGCACAAATGCTGTTGTCCATGATGTTGATAATAATCATAATCATGATAAGGTTGTAGCACATGCTAATTCTTGCAGTGTGGATTTATCCAATAGTAACAACCTTACTAACTGCAATTCTTTATTTCAGCCACAAGGAGTACCATGACTATTATGCGGACATCCTTTACCAGTAATGTCTTCGGTCGAGAATACTGGTTCATTAGTACTTAACAAAGGTTTTGTCAATAATCAGTTGGTGCCTTTGTTGAGGGATACAGGGGCAACAACTATTGGTGTACATAGAGCGTTAGTTGATCAATCAGATTATACTGGAAAAGAGGTTAAATGCATTACTTTTGGAGGTACTGTAGAGTACTATACAACAGCGGAGGTATTCTTAGATACTCCATATTTTACTGGAAGAACACTTGTATGCCTCTTGAATAACCCAATTGCTGGAATCATTTTAGGAAACATTCCTAATATTCATGAATGTACAAAAGAGGATATTGGAAAATGGGAACAACAACATCTCATATGTTCAAATGCTGAAACTACTAGAACTCAGGCTCGTGTTGAAATGGATAAACACATACCAAATGTTAATGTGTTACCTGAGGATATAAGTGAAGAAATTGTTTCAGAAGAAGAAGAAAATAATAATGATAATGAAAACCATTATAATCAAGAGATTACTGATGATATTCGAGTAATGAATGATGACAATAATAATGATGATGATATTTTCCAGGTGGAACTCGTTGATAAGGAAACCTTTATACAAAGACAAAAGGATGATATTTCCTTAAGAATTTTTTTTTCACATTGCTCATTTAGATGATGTAATATTTGATGACAATGCAAAACACTGGTATACTCCTAAAAATAACATATTAGTCAGAAATTATCAAGATGCTAATTCTTTTAAAAAGCAAATTATGGTACCAGCTTGTTTTCGTCCATTTATTTTACGGTATGCACACGACATTGAATGTGCTGAACATTTAGGGGTTGCTAGGACAAAACAGAGAGTTTTTTCACACTTCTTTTGGCCTGGAGTAACAAAAGATGTGAAATCTTTTTGTCGTACTTGTACAGTGTGCCAAAGTTTCGCAACTAGGATGCCGAAACATGATGCTCCTATTCAGGCAACTGATATTTCTTTGCGGCCCTTCGCAAAGATGGCAATTGATATTATTGGCCCTTTAAAGGTAACTTCAGCTAGAGGTCATCAATACGTGTTGACGTGCATTGATATGTGCACACGTTGGCATGAAGCAATACCATTGAAAACTATTACAGCGGTAGATATTGCTGATGCATTATTTTTGATTTTTAGTCGTCTAGGTTTTCCTAAAAATATTTTATCTGACAGAGGAACACAATTAGTTTCAGATGCTATGAAACAGGTGATGGAAATGTTTGGGTGTGAGAGATCACTTAGTTTGATCTATTATCCCCAGTCAAACGGTAAAATTGAAGTTCTGAATAGAACATTGAAACAAATGTTACATAAAGTCACCATGAAATATCCACAAAATTGGGACAGACTTTTGCCAGCAATTTTATTTGCTTACAGAGAAACTAAAAATGAGCATACTGGGTTTGCTCCATTTGAGTTAGTTTTTGGCGCAAAACCAAGAGATCCAATCTCAATATTGAAACAGCTATTGATTGGTGCTGATATGAACGAAGAGGTTCAAACCTCATACCAATATGTGGTCAATGTAAGAAAAAAAATAATTGACGGATGCCAGATAGCAGTAGATTCATCTGAAAAGGCAAAGCTTAAGGCTAGGTTGTTTGTCAACCAGAACCGTAAATTACGCCAATTATGGCCTGGTGATGAAGCATATGTGCTAGTACCTAATAAAGATAACAAATTACTTGTATCGTGGAGAGGACCTTATAGGATTGTTGAGAAACTGTCGGATGTTGATTATATTGTTTCAATAAATGGAAAGGAGAAAACCTTTAATATCAATATGTTGCAGCAGTTTCATACACATCCACCACATCTTAGACCAGTCTTTGAAGCTCTTGACGAATCTGTCAATCGTCATTTTTCTTTAGCTGTAACACAGGAGGAAAATTCTGACTTGTCTGATGGAGACGAATCACTTTTGGTGTTACCAAGTGTTCATGTCTTAGCTACTGAGAGTTGGAAGGATGTTTCTATATCACCATCTCTGACTTCTCATCAGAAAGAACAAGTTCCTCATTTACTACTATCTTTCTCTGATGTCCTTACAGATGTTCCTGGACATACTGATATAATTGAACATGATATCATCCTTACAGATGTTCCTGGACATACTGATATAATTGAACATGATATCATCCTTACTTATTTTCAACCTATTAAGTTGAAACCATATCTTATACCGATACACTTACAGTCTCAGGTTAAAGATGAATTAGAACAGATGGTTAAATTAGATATCATTTCTCCATCGCATTCTCCTTATAGTTTTCCGAGGGTTTTGATTCGGAAAAAAGATAAATCTATCCGCATATGCATTTGTTAGACGTTTAAATTCTCTCAAGTCCAGGATGCTGAACCACTTCCTTTATTAGAATCATTGTTGGATAGGTTAGCTTCTGCTAGATTTTTCACTAAATTTGACCTATCAAAAGGCTATTGGCAAGTGCCATTTTTGGAGAGTTCCAAGCCTGATACTGCCTTCGCAACACCTTTAGGACTATTCCAATTCAACTATATGTCTTTTGGTTTAGTGAATGCTCCTGCGACCATCGTTCGCATGATGCGAAGACTCTTTTCTGACAGAGAAGATCTGATTACATATATAGATGACATTTGTCTGTTTCATCGATCATGGGATGAACATCTAGTAGGTATCCAATCCTTATTACATACTCTACGACTACACAACTTGTCTGCACGTCCATCTAAAACTAGAGTGGGATTTAAAGAGATTTCATTTCTAGGACATAAAGTAGGAGGTGGTCTGTTAAAACCAAAGGATTCGACTATTTCAAAGATTCTAAACCTTGATATTCCTAAAAATAAAAAGCAAGTTAGAAGTCTCCTCGGTTTACTCAATTTGTATCGTAAATTTTTACCTAATTTTGCAGAGATAACTTCAGTGTTGTCCTCTCTAGTGAAAAAAATTTCCCAAACAGAGTCATATGGACTCACGTTTGTGATGTTTCTCTAAATGCTCTTAAATGTTCATTTTTAAAAATGCCTATCTTGAGATTGCCTGGTGCTTCCAAACCTTTTACTCTCAGGGTCGATGCGTCAAAATCATCGATTGGTGGCTCATTAATGCAAGAATGGGATGACTGTCTACACCCCACACTTTACGTGAGTAGGAAACTGACGCCTACGAAGCAAAGGTACCCCATCATTGAACGAGAACTCCTAGCAGTGGTGTTTTGTTTCTCCAAGTTGCAAAGGTATCTTTCAGGAGCTCGATTTACGCTGGAGACTGATCAACGCGCATTATCTTATCTCAAGACAGCTCGATTCAAGAATGAAAGGGCAGCTCGAGCATCTTTGGCTTTGCAGCCATATGACTATGAAATTAAACCTATCAAGGGAAGCTTGAACGTGGTTGCTGATGTTTTATCATGCTGCATGAAACATCCATTATTACCTGTGAATACTTCAGATTGTACTAAAACGCACATGTATTTGATAGACATACATTGTTATGAGCTTAACAAGTCAAGAATACAGACATAACTACATGTTCATGTGAACTATTGCACATTCCATATGATGAATTTGTGTCTCATGCTTCAAGATTAACTGCAAAAATGCATCTCCATGTACAGAAACAAGGTTCAAAACTACAGGCAGATCACCAAGCCACATGATGATGATGTTTTTCTGTACATCCAAAATGAACCTATATATCATTACGTTCAGTATATTGACTCGTATACGATGGTTCAATGATATTACGTACATACCACATGCATGATGTAAAATTGCTACTTGCAGTATATGATTTCAACTCGTTTCGTTCAAGACAGATTCCTTGAATTGATTATTAACTTTTGCTGCAAAGTGACTTCTACAAGCAGAAAAAGGGAAGTAAATATGAAATGACTATTGTGTATATTCAAACGGGAAACAACAATAGATTGATTCTCAATGTTGAAATGATAAATGTGGATTTCTACAATAACTAACAGTTCATCTCAGAGATATTCGTATCATATGGTAAACAATCATGGACATCCGAAATAAGTTAAAACATCATACTTCAATTAACTTTTTCGTTAGCATGCTTTATTCAAATGACTTTGAATAAAAAAGTATAAACTGTAAACATTGACTTTAACTATTGGGTAACATTAATTAGTTAATTTGTGATTAATTGAAGTAAAAAACATGAGTGTTACATACACATTGGGATTTATTACTTTATTGTGTTCATATATTACATAATATATTTTCACAATACATTACATTGACATATTCAAGTCATGACATTATAGTACCGAAATGCATACAGTAATTATTATTTGACATATTCTCGCAGTCACTCATTATGAATTGATTTGTCTGCCTCATATGATCTATTGTTTCTGTTGTTTGATATTTATGCATGCCTTTAAGAGACTAAGGTACTTATACTACTGACTTGACAGCAGGTGTTTTTGACATGGGGTGCTGTAGGAGTGCTTTGACTGATATATATTAATTTCTTTGCACATGTTACCGTATGTTTATTATGGTTACCTCAAATTTGTGCCAAAAGATTTGTCTTTTATATAGGCAATGGGTTTGGTAATTACATTACTAAATTCCACACCCTGCGTGTCTAAATGTCGACTATGGAGCACAGACCTGGGTACTATATGAATCATGGCAACTTTGTGAGTTGATATTATCATCTGGTTACTCCAGTGATTTTGTGGACGTTGCCACGGAAATAATGAAATGTTCCTTTTCATTATTTAAGAGGAGGGGGGAGTAAATGTTATGTGTAAATATCATAACATTGGTTTTCAACGATCACTTCCTGGTTGATTTGTTTATGGACTGCTGTCCTTGGTTTTAGGAAGTGACGTCACTAATTCTGCTCGCCATGTATGCAGACGATAAGATCTCTATGTGGGCCAGGCAAGCGTGCCTTGCCGGCATTAGACTGTGTGGCCATTCATGGTGTCGGAGGCTTATGTGTATTTGCTCCAGAGAGTTATATTATTTCCTCGATCTGCATTATGTTGTAACATCAGCTGGATTATGACATATTATTAAATAAAAATGTATGAAAATGTCGACGACATCTTTCATTAGTACGAGACTGTACTTCGACGATATATAGACCGTCATACTGATGCCTTTTGTGCATGAACATACTCTCTTGATGTACTTGTGGAGCTGTGAAATGTCTAATTAAATATATTGTGAAGTGTCCAATCAGGCCTTTGGACTTTTATTAACAGTTGCAAGTGTACGGGCCAGGAGTGGGATTTGAATGGGCCATATCCCTAATGAGACTGGCTTATCAGCAGTGCTCGTATTTCAAGACGGCGAAGCCTTCACGACTCCAATATCATAAGTGGAAGTAAGCTGAGAAGAAGCCTACTACAATTAATATAAAGCCACCTAAATGAATATACTCCTGGGAAGAGTGAGACCCGTATCAGCATGTTGGGGATGTGTGTTAGGCCCATATTTTCTTGACCATACGCCACACTTGGGGTGATGTGGTCAGCATCACGCCGGCCGCCGTATCCTTCCCAGAGCTGCTCTAGTACCCAATTCATGAGACTGGGTCAACACCGGAGCCATCTGCAGTAAAAAAAAATCCCACCTTAACTGGGGATCAAGCCAGGACCATTGAGCTGGTAGGTAAGTAAATAACTAAAGTGGTTACTGTGAATAGTGTGGTATTAAAAGCAATCCAGGACAAGGTATAATAATAGGACACACTGAGTAATGATGGAACCCCCAGGGCAAGAGAAACAGAGGTAGACCAAGAAGCACACGGAGAAGAGAGCTGGAAACAGAGGTGAAAATGATAAGGAGAACGTGGAAAGAACTTGAGATGATGGCACGTGACAGGAGGACTTGGCATGTGTTTGTTGAAGGCCTATGCTCCTTTGGGAGTAGGGGTTATGAATGAATGAATGAACTGAGTAATGACGCTCCGTGTAGTTTATGGGGGTCTCTTATGAGACAAGAACAGGATTACTCCTCCTTCACGCATGTCGTACAAGGCAAAACATATGTGGTTATGCATGCGCCTGGCAACTCCGCCATGTTAAACAAATTGCTGCAGAAACTAACGCTGTAAGAGAACGTGAACGCTTTGTGCAGGCTTCCAGCGGGGGAGGGGGTGGGGGGCTTCAGTGGCGGCTCCATAGGAAGCGGAGAGGAAAATGATGATTACGTAGGCAACCTTGACAATGACGTAACTTACCTGGGCCCAGTGAAGTATATCACGAACTGAGGTGCTTGACGGGTTGTGGGCCATATAAACAGGTATTCGAGACTGGAAATAACAGAACGTGGATTTTGATGCTCGCATTTCTTATGTTTAACATTTGCACACTTCAAACCTTAAAAACATATATTAATGCAGTGTATCACATAATTACATACCACAGGATCTACGTAGATATCTTTCTATTTAATAGGTGAAGCAAAGGAAAACAGGCGAAAATCGGTAGCTGCAAGACAATACAAATACATATTGATTTGGTCAGGAAAGGCAACAAATTCTTAACTGCAAGAAATAAAGCACAAGAATACAAACATAGCTTGGATTCATAGTCTCAAAGAAAGAGATGTGCAGGGTTTACACAAAGCTCAAATGTTTAGAGCAGTGTTTTCGGACCAATGTTCCGCTAATCATTGGAGTTCTGCAGAATAAAGTCAGGGTTTACGCTGCATCAGTGAAATAAATAAATACACATTTCAAAATAATGTGGGGATTTTTGTTCGGCGATTCTCGATATAGGAATGATCTCTGTGCACTCCCAAATGTTTCTTCGTTGGTTTGATCAGTTAATTTTTAAGGCTTATAGTAAAAGGTGGGGGACTAAAAACAAGCTCTGCGCTGCCAACAGAATAACCAGCTGCTGCCAAAAAAAAAAACTTCCGTAAAGCAGAGCTCAGTTCTGCAGCTCAAGTTAATATATTCTCTTTGTTTTACTCGATGGAGTTATCCACATCTTGCACATTTTTTCTCTAGTCGTCTCTTACGACAGGGCTCTGCAGCCAGTGTGCCACTTTCATTGCACTGGGAAATATATGGAGATCTCTAGAAAAACCAAGTCTAACAACCAAATAAGACTCTTCAATTCCAATGTCAAGTCAGTCCTTTAGGTTAGTTTTGAAACATGGAAAGCAAAAAACAACCAACAAGCTACAGACTTTCATAAATGGGTGCTTGCGTAGAACAGAAGGACTGAAATGGTATGACAAAGATCGCTAACGTCAAACTGATGGCAAAAACTGTAAGTGACATTGGAACAAGAGATGAGAAGAAGACGCTGGCGATGGATAGGACACACATTGAGGAAACCTGCTGATAGCATTACAAGACAGTCCTTTATTCTGGAATCCCCAATGTAAGAGAGGCAGAGTTAGACTAAATACACAGGGAGAGGACAGCTGGAGACTGACATGAAAATAATGAGGAAGATATGGAAAGAATTAGAGCTTATGGCTCGCAACAGGATTCAGCATGTGTTTCTCGAACGCCTATGCTTCTTTGGGAGTTTATTGACTTGACTGCTATAGTGATGTAGTTAAAAGGAATTTAATGAAAGTTTGCATGCCGTTGTTGTTGTTTAACTAGGGATGCTGAGCTTCTCGCTCTTTAGCAGCCAATACCAAGTTGAGGACGCCTTGGTATTTTCTACACTGTAGATCTAGACTTTTTCTGTGGCTTTTCTGCCATTCCAAAAAGTGTTGAGTTGAAGCTCCAGTTTCTCCAACTTGACTTGCATTTAAAGAATCATAATTACACCTGGTCCCAAGCTAGGGGGAAGAAGCGTGTGGAATACAGTACATTCCATGCCATCCAAGGGGGCTTTCAAAATATCATCATCATCATAATCCTCCACTACCAAAGGAGCATAGGCCTTCAACAAGCACATGCCAAGTCCTCCTGTCACGTGCCATATCTCAAGTTCTCTCCATGTTCTCCTCATCATTTTCACCTCTGTTTCCAGCTCTCTTCTTGTGCTTCTTGGTCTACCTCTGCCTCTCTTGCTCTGGGGGTTCCAGAACAAGGACTGCCTTGTAATACTATCAACAGGTTTCCTCAGTGTGTGTCCTATCCATCGCATTCGTCTTCTTCTCATCTGTTGTTCCACTTGCACTTGTCTGGTTCTTGTCATCAGTTCCACGTTGGTAACCTTGTCATACCATTTTAATCCTTCTATTCTACGAAAACACCCATTTATGAAAGTCTGTAGCTTTTTGGTTGTTGTCGTACTCCATATCTCAGAGCCATACAATAGGACTGACTTCACATTTGAGTTGAAGATTCTTATTTTCGTGTTGCATCCAATTTCTCTTGATCTCCATATATTTCCCAATGCAATGAAAGCTACTCTTGCTTGTTGTATTCTTATTTTGATATCACTGTCTGTCCCTCCAACTTTGTCTATATTGCTGCCAAGATATGTGTACGATGCTACATCTTGTAGTGGTGTTTCTTCAAGTTCAACCATGTTATCATTACCTGCATTTATTCTCATTATTTTTGTCTTTTCCCTGTGTATTTTCAGACCAAATTGATGTGACCTCTCATCGAGTGTTTTCAATGTGTCCAGCATCTGATTACGGTTATGGGACAGAAGAGCCAAGTCATCAGCAAAATCCAGATCATCCAACTGCTTAGTCAAAATATGCAGAACTAAATACTGTGCTCTAGTTCTGGGCTCTACCAAGAAATTGTCACGTCCTACATAGAGCCACTTCTCAGCTCCCCTTGCCTATCATACGTCCATAGTGAGATCCTTCTGCATGCAGCCAACCAGGTAAAAGCCAGAGTTACATCTGAGGCTCAAGTGACTCTGCCAAGCTTAGTGTGCAATGCTGGGTTCTCAACATGTTTCACCACAGGGGGAATCCCTGGAAGTGTGTAGATGATTTCAAGAGTCAATGAGGGTATAATTAGCCTCACAGACAAAAGTTCACTTCCATATCTGTTTACTATAGCATGACAATGTAAAAATTTAACAATTTTGTTTTACTTCAGGCCTTAAATCGAGGATACCCCAGCAAAAGAGAAGTTGGCAAGAAGACGAAGATGGCTCTATACCACTCCACCTATGTCCCAGTCTTGATGTATAGATGCGAGTCATGGGCAATGAATACAACCCACAAAAGTCAGATCAAAACCCCAAAAATGAGGTATCTGAGGAAGATGATTGAAGTAACAAGAAGAGACATGGTCTGCAACCAGACGATATGTCAAGGCAGGGCCGGATTAAGCTAGTGCGGGGCCTGTAGCATATGTTAAGAAAGGGGCCCTATATTTAAAAAAAACAATAAAACAACACAAACATATTTGAACACATACATTTTTAATTTGCATAGTAATTATCATTATCAATTAATTCGTGCTTGTAATCCTATAAACTTGCCACTCATGTTGCTGGCGTTGTCATAACTTTGACCACGGCAGTCTTTAATATCAATGCCATTTGCCTTTAAAAAATTAAGTAGACTTTTAGTAAGCTGTTGTGGTAAGTTGGGATTATATAAATAGTTATAGGGGACTTAGTGTACTGACTGAGATCAGTGTGGTGTGTTACAGATGACCTTACTTTTCTACCACATTTAGACCTCAATCAGACTTATTCTGGAATATTGTGATGACTACGTTGAATGTCTAGGGTTATGATAGTGATGAAGTGTAAGTTCACAACAACCAACAGACAGATAAACACTTTAATTAAGATTCACAACACTTTACAACACTATGACAAGCACCTACATATAACACTCTAGAAGACTAGCTTAAGTAAGTCAAGTGTTAACTTTTAAATTATGTATTAATTTCTTTCAATAATAGATATCCTGATCCAACTACAGAGTGAATCAGGAATCACAATCAAATGTAAACACAATGTGTATGTACAAAATTTATACAAAGGATCTTTGTCCTGACATTTAATATTATTACAATATGTGTGTGGTGCTATGATGTAGTATTATGAGGTAATACTGGCTTTTGAAGCTAGGTTGTTGTTTGTCATCACGACTTCATGTGTTTGTTACTGGTGGAAATAATATTGAAGGGATCACAGTTTCTTTTATTTGTAACAATAACTGTCCCTCTTGATTTAATATTACAGTCAATTTTAGGGTTGGTTATACAAGGGTGAGCTGCTCTGGCTGACGAATCCTTAACTTAGATGTCGGCGGCAGGAAAACTATCTCCTTTGCTCGCTTGCTTCTCAGTTATCTTGACATACACCACTGGTCGATATCTTGGACAAGGAGTCTGCTGCCAGCCCTCTGGATCCAGCAAAACTCAGACCAGGTGCTGCTCTAATACTTCAGTACCACGGTCCCTGAAATAAGAAGGTTGTACCTCCTTTTTCAGAACTAATATATATAATCTATTTCCACACTGAAGTACAGGACATTACAAACACAGAGTTCAGCGCTGTAGGCCAACTGCTAGCTTCTCATGTGACAATATACACCAGTATTCCTCTCCCTAATGGTTACAACGCCTCTGCAATTCCAGCGTTAATTCCTTCTATATAATAGGATAGGTGTCATGTTACTATTTGGCAATCCCATATATGCCTATGCAGTTATACTCCTCTCTGACAAGCTTTTACATGGTGGAGCAATATCTAGGCTTTGCCTTCTGTTTGCTACTGAACCACACACATACAGACACAATTTATCATTTCATATTCAATTTTCATATAATATATATATTATATATATAGGAAATATGTCTAGCTTACCACAATTCATGGAAATATACACAAGTAACGTTGACTGGCGATGAATTTTGGCACAATTTCGATCTACCTTATCCCAGGCTTTTATTTAGAAAAATATTAGCTTGCTCTCAACGCACTTGCTTCTCACAAAATGTATTTCAAAACTGGCCCTGAACTGACGCTTCTATTTGACTATATCCAACGCTCTAACCAATGAGACCATGTTTACAAGAGCCTTTGAAAAATTTGTACCCATCCTACATGTTACCATTAACCACCATAATAGTATTTGTAGTTCGACTAATAAAGTTTCGCCATACATATTACTACAGCCAATCAAAACGTATCTAACTTGTTGGCCTCATTTCCCCTAAAGCAGTGTTTTTCAAACATGCCATTATGAGCAAATATGATCTTGTGCTGTCAGACACCCCCACTATAGGATTTTGGCTATAATTTGTTAATTACTAGCCTATTTGCGTAACACATAACATATTCCTTGTCAGCAAGTCCTAAGGCACACAAATATATAAGTTTAATGGGGCTAAGTGGCTTCGTTCAAAATATGTATTATTCTAGGATAGTCGTGTATTTGTTTTTTACCACCCGTTCACTTCTTTATCATAGGATGTCTTCTGTACTGTCAGACTAATGTCAGGTTTCCCAATAAGATTTTAAACCTGTTTTCAAAACCTAACCTCGTATTGGTAGTGTTTTTTATCACTGTTTATTTGAAAAAAATCAGGTCTTCATGCCTTTCGCATGGGATTGGCGTTCACTTTTTAATCGCGAGACGACGTGGCAGTATTGCCTGCGTTCCTCCGTGCATCTCTCTCTCTCTCTCTCTCTCTTCTAAGCCCGTCTGTCTTTTAGGTTAACGTAGTGTGTTATAATGACATTAATGTTGTATTATATCTAGGGCATTAAGCAGTTTGCGTATCTCAAGGTTTTCTAAGAAACACAGTACCCGTTTTATTTTTAGACACGCGTGTAGTTTATGCAGACGGAGCAGAAAAAGGGGTTTTCTTTTTCAGCTATTATGGCGTTCTACAACACAGGCGTACGCTATTGTGACCGCACTGTTCTTTCACCATTCTTCTTCCTTTCTATTGAATTACTTCGTTTGGCTTTACATTTATTTTCTAATTTATATATGGGGATTAGAATTTTTCACCAAGCTGTTCAGCACTATGATTTCCATATCCAAAAATGTCACAAATCTTTCAACTGGTCCAGATGGCAAAACATAGCGCAGAGTCAAAGTCAGCTGGTCCATATTAGATATATCTGGAGTAGAATCCAATGAAACGGAATAATACTTGTATTTCTTCACTTCACAGAGAATGTGATCCAATATGCTGGATCCAATCAGATTGATGAATTCCTCACACGTTGTTTTAGATAGATATGATGTATGTCCAAATCCTTTGTTTGCATGAGTACTTATATGCTCTGCCAGAAAAGGGTCAAACTTGGCCAGTAATTCTAACAACCCTAAGTAATTCCCGTTATAAGGGTACCCAACAATTTCATCACTGCCACGAAATGAAAGGCCTCGTTCTGCTAAAAACTTCACAACTTCAATTATTGGCTCTAGAAGTTTGTGCCAATACTTTTCTTGAATGTCCATTTGTTTCACAAGATGGGAATCGACACGTTCACCTTTGTTTTTACGCATCAACAGTGAAATTAAAGCTTGTCTATGTGAGGAGCTTTCTTCATGTCGACGCAATAGATTGCTTGCATTTTTCCAGTCATTAAACCCTTCCACAGTAAACTTTGATGAACATTCTGAACTCATAAGCTTGCATGGGAAACAGAATAGGCGCCCTTTACTTTCTGAATAGCATAACCATTTTCTTGCATGTTGCTTGTTTGTAAGTTTATGAATATGTGTAAAATAAGACTTCTGACAGTATCGAGTTTTCTTTTCAGTGTCATACAATCGCACGGATGAAGAGAAGGCACTATCAACATGTTGACATTTTTTCACTTCCCTTGGATATGCAATATTCACGCTCACAGTCATCTATATTGTTCGGCCAGTCACCAATATCATTAGAGTACTTCTTCGTTTCACTTATTCTTTCACATTCAGACTCAGTGTATACTGGGTTTTGCTGTATGTTTTCTGCTGCACAGCCTGCACTAGTACTAGTTGTTCCTGTGCTTCCAGCTTCAGCGGTTAGAGTACCACCCCCATGAACATCAAAATATTCTGTCAGCTTACGTGTTTTTGATATCACAAGTTGATCTCTTCTTTCTTTTTCTTCCTTCGCTTTACGTTTTTCACTTCCAGAAGCATAAATACGTCCAATATCTTTGTGTCTACTGCTCATTTTTTGAGTTTTCTAACCTTACAAATCAAGAAATTTGAATCAAGATCGAAAGAGAATGCGAGCACGCCGTATACCTCAATTAAAACAGGAAGTTTCCGTTTCCTAAATTCTAGTTTTTATTGTTAATGCAAATTCATTTTACAAAGAACGAAACCAAATTAGAGGGGCAGTCGTCTAGAGCCAAAAAAGTGGCTTCCGTCCAAACGTGACCACATTTTCAACGCCACTTAAATGGCTTCCGTCCGCAAACAGTTAAGATTAAAATAATGAAGAGTCACACTAAGTCACCCTCTTATGCTCTTTCTCTCACAATTTCGTGACACCAAATGAAAAGGCGCTAAAGATGGCATAAATCACAAGATCATTGGTTTAACGCTCGTATTTTTTTCCCTTCTCTCTAACCAGCGGTACTCGAGCTTTCCAGCTCTTTTGGCCCAATGACATGTCATTGCGAGGCTGGGGGGTCAGTGGACTTTCCTTCCAACCCGGTCAGGAGCTTCGCTCCTTCCCATCAACGCTCGTATTAGAAGATGACCAAAAAATTATGTGCATATTTATTGGCGCGGGGCCCCTAAAAGCGCGGGGCCCGCAGCATATGCTACTTGTGCTACTACGTTAATCCGGCTCTGTGTCAAGGCTTAAACAACCCAACCGCTGCAGACCCAAGTAGAACAGTGCCAACTAAGATGGTTTGGCCATGTCTGTAGAATGGGAGAAAATCGACTACCACGACAAGAATGGGAAACTAAGAGCCAGAGATCCACACCTCCAGGATGACCCAGAGTCCGCTGGGAGGACAACATTAGACAATCTCTGAATGACCGAAGACTAGAGTGGAACCAGGCCAGAAGGAAGACAGCTGATAGGATAGTATGACACTCTCTCTTACAAACCTCTACACCTCACGGTAGAAGAGGAACGACTAAATAAGTATTTTTTGTAACCACATGAAAGAAACAAATTGTACTTTACTTGAGTTTGAATTTTATTATTAATACTTTTGTTACCGTGTTAAAGGACTTGTAGTTAAAGCCACAAAGAAAAAACAGGAAATTTTCACACAGCACCGATTCCCACTTATTACACAATGTACTGGCCAGGAATTTCATGATAGCTGGATCCACGTTTATCTCGCCATGGCCAAAAAGACTGAGGAAAACCTGAAAAAAAAGTGTTTATATATTTAAAAAAGAAAAACATGCATCAAACTGAGTCTGTCTCTTTATATGGGACCAGCTGTAGGTCTGTCTGATAGGTGACTGTAATTCATTTAGTAACTGGAAATCATTGCTTATTATGTAGGATAGACGGCGCCATCACCTTGCTGTGACTACGTCTGGTTGGTCCTAGGTTAGATTCCCGGTAAGCCTATCACTCATATTTTCTTTTCTGTTGTCTAGTGCTACCCTTTATGTCCAACGAGTACCTGTTAATTCCCATTATTTACTTATTTATTTACTAAATTAAAGCAAAACTGTTAATTTGCGAGCATGTCGTAGATTTTTGATAGGTATTTAAGGTCAATTATGGTCAGGTCTGAATAGAACTAGAACCGGTGAAAGCTCTGTGGGAGATAAGGTAAAGAAATAGATTTTCACGAGTGAAATGGTGAAAGGTAAAGTCTGTCCCTGGATTTGAGAGATAATCTATCCAGCCTATCGGTTACGACTGAGATTCTTAGATCAGACAGTTTTCCTGTAAATATGTATATATATATATATATATATATATATATATATATATATATATATATATATATATATATATATATATATATATATATATATATTCAACCACTCACATCTACACACACAGATAAGTGACGACAATTGGACGCACAGACGTGAAAACTATATCAATGGAATAGGGATCTTTTGGGACGAGCTGACAAACACGTAAATAAAGTTCATGTAAATTTTATTTACCAAAAAAAAAAAAAAAAAAAGAAACTTCACAACAGCAATATTTTGAATATCAATCAAATACAAATAAACATAAGTTAATGAATTAATTAAAGAGATAGACTCATAGGTGTAATCCTTCCTCCCTCTGTTGAGACAAGATCCCGTTAGAAGAAAGTTATTAACCCCCAAAGAGTCAAAGGCTTATACGCTATAGTCTAAAATTTCCCTCTACAGTAAAGAACAGAGTTTATACGTTAATCTATTCTGAAAGGGACATCATTAGCAATAACTTGCATAAAAAATACAAAGTGAGTACATGGATTATACAATAAAAGAATTATTCATCCCTGCTTTCTCTCGCTCTGACAAACCTGTGATCACATCCAGTCACTCTTACCTAGTGTAGGTGCTTTCACAACATCTGGAACAATCGTTAAGGTACACACAGCAAATCCAAGGTTGGTTTTTTGGCGAAACAAGCCCCAGTTTCTCCAAGACTAATTAATTCAAAGGTTGGGAAACGCTTGATTCGTTACTATTAGTAGGATGCTGATAATGTCACTTCAATTTTTGTCCTGGTAGGAAAATAATTAAGAGATCTAATGTTCACAGTGTACACTAGCTTGGAATATTCGATCGTTAAATCGAGTGTCAGGTAAATAAATCTGTTCAGGATAAATCTTCTTCACAACACAATGGTTGTTATTAAGGTAATGTCAATGTTTGATTCTGTCGCCACCACTTGCTGAATGTATATGAACTTGGGAAAAAAAGAAATCTGGATATCTATAAGTCCAGTTACAATTTATTCGTAATATTCTTTGGGTTGGTACTCTGTCTCTTTCTGGGTGTAAAACACGAGGCCAGACAAGTCACCTTGAAAACCCGATATTTATATCAGAATGTTCTCTTGTACTGTTGGACTTAAGTCCGTTATTCTCAGATTCATATGGAAGCCGCTGGTAAGGTTTAGGGTTTGACACAATACTGTGTAAAGGAGAAAAATACAAATACTTAACCATAATATAGTATTCTCAATCCTATCCTTAACCCACGTATAATATAATATATTTATCCACTTCGGTTATTTAACTTAAATCATAACCTACAAGCTCAGAGCTTGTCTTATCGTTTAAAACTCCCGTGAAATAAATTCTAGTCATTTAAAAAAAATCAATCATCATAACTTAGAAATAAATACATATTTCGTCAATATTCACGATGAACAGTGCATTTACTAGCTCTGACTGGTTACTAGCTATTAATTAAATTTATTTTATAGCTGGACTAGTTTAGCTAGAAGTTATTATTTACTCTGCTATCCAACGTAACACAGTAAAACCTAGAGAAATATAAATGACGGATCTATCTAATAAATCACTCTGCACAAAATCTTAGAGGAATATAATTACCTTCACACAAACCTCTAAGACTATCTCCAACGAAAAAACTAAGAAACTTCACTAATACAAGGGATTCTAGAAAATCGAAGCTAGATGTCTTTAAAATCTGAGGAGTACTGAATAATTGAGTTTAAAATGCTGGGGTTTGTATATTAAATCTCCAGAAAATCGCTCGTACTAGTTACTTTTAACACCTACGTTTAAATCTTGGGGAATACGTTAATCAAAGCCGTTTTTCATGCTAGAACCGAAAACCAGAACCCACGCTCTCTCGCTTAGATCAGGCATAACGCAATTAGCTAATCAGTGCAAATTTTACACGTCTCTGCTCGTATGGGCCATTCTAGCGAGCAGTGTCCTTTGATCTTGCGATACTCCGTGTTTAATTACCTTTCTAGCGAACGGATTACAAGGGAGGTAATAGAAATTTGCTCACCTTGATTCCAGATTATCCGCTCCTAGTACTCAAATTTATTTCCCCTGATCGATGTCTGATCTATTACAACGATTTTCAATCGCTGGCGTTTTATTACATCTCAACGTTAGCTAATAGGTCTGCTGGTATACATTCATCAAAGGAAATAGCGAACAGCAATAAAATATGCGTGCTAAATTAGAAAAAAGAGACAAATCTCTGAGTGTAGGAGGGTTTTGTGTTAACAAAACATGCTTAGGTGAAAGCTAGGTAAAAGAAAAGTGTAGATAATGAAATAGATATATGAAAGCTATTATCATAATATGTCACAGAGCACTAGAAATGTTTGCACTAAACATAATTTCTTATAATTAAATAAAGAAAATATAAAAAGAAGCAGGCAATGTTAAAAAAAAAAAAAAAAAAACAGAAAGAAAAAAATAAAAGAACTAAAGAAAGAACGAAAAAAGAAAAACAAACAAACTTTCTTTGTTTCTTTCTTTGGAGTGCTTATCATACGTCTATATTAGATATGTGTTTACTATTCACAGATTTTGGGTATCCTTCTTTGTTTTTATAATTTCTTACAGGAATGCAAACATTTATCTCTGCTTGCTTACCTCGATCTCTTTTGACAGTAGAGCAAGGAAGCGCAAAGGTGATTTAGTGTTCCCAACCCGAGCCACGGGTGCTAATGCAATGAAATGTTTGATGTAAGATGCCACTTCTTCGTTTTCGAATGCGATGAAACCGATAGTTGTTCCTTGAGAATGTCCAACATAATAGACCTGGTCAGCTCCTGACTTGGACACTACAAATTTGACCATCGCTGGAACATCATATTTGGCCATTTCGTCAAAACTGAAATGTAGAAACAAGTGCTGCAAGTCTCCGTTCAATTATTTTCTCAGCAATAATGTATTTTAGTTCTATCCCAGGTATCATATTCCCTTATTTAGGAATTCTCTTATCCCAGGATGATGATATTATGTTACATCTCTGTTCCCACCCAAGTAGCAATCTTTTTTCATCACTCGTTTTTTAGCCAGGGAACTGAAGAACGCGCATTTTGTTTTCATCCTTAATAATGGCGGATGTTTGATTCTGGGAACAATTTCGTGAATTATAAACATTTGGATTTCGGGTGAGCATGAAGATGTAACTTATATTTATAGTTAGCAGTAGATAATGAACAGAGTTCGTTACAGTTGCAGTAACGCGTCCGTTTTAGTCGCTGAAGTCGATACTCCTTTAAATAATGATTCGGAGACGGAGTAATAGTAAACTGTTCTTTGGCAATTTTTGTTTTGTGTTTTTTTAAATAAATACCAAGGCAAGATTTAAAAAGATATCCGTACATTTACAAAACATGTTGTGGTGAAACAGCTGTATTTTTTAATCAGTCAAATATAAGTCCATTTCCCTTTTATCACGGCTCTCCATGCGATTTTTGACACGTTACTCCACAACCAGTGCATCCCGAAGAATGACGACAGGAGAATTAGTACCATCATGAGGGCATACAGCAGAAAACAGCACGCCATAATTATTTCCCTCTATGCTTTGGCTGGTGACTTACTCGTATACAATAATTTTGAAAGTGATATGTTATGTGACAAACAGTGAAAACATCCCGCCACCTTTTTCGGCAAATGCACTCATTGCACCGTGAAAGCTGAAATGATCACCCATTAAAAAAAGCGGGCATGCCTTGCAGTATTTTCGTGGTGCACTGACCATTGATCAAAGTCGTGATAAGTTTGACTACAAAGATAAGTTTGACTACAAAGATAAGTTTGACTACAAAGATAAGTTTGACTACAAAGATAAGTTTGACTACAAAGATAAGTTTGACTACAAAGATAAGTTTGACTACAAAGATAAGTTTGACTACAAAGATCCAATAAAGTTGAAATACGTAGAATGGAATGCAATGAATGACCACAGGATAATTAGTGTCGTCATCAGGACACGCAGCAGATAGAGCACAATATAAGGGGCGGATTCTTAACATTCCCTTTAGTTCCTGACCGAAAATAAGGCACTTGCTAAATTCGAAGCATTACATATTCAATTTATTATGTTTCCCCCATTTCATTCTAGGATATATTCACTCTCCCTTCTTTTTCATCTTCTCATAAAGTTCCTAATCATTCTTCACCTACGTTACTTTTGTTTCACTTTTAGACTTCCTTGACCACATTTTCACGAGTTTTCCTAGGAATATAATCTAGCTAGTTCTGCAGAGGCGGATAAAGATTTCGAAAATAGCATCGACTTAAAGGTTAACATTGACTTAAAGGTTAATATCGACTTAAAGGTTATCATCGACTTAAGATTAACATGAACTGAAAAAATATCGTTGACTTAAAGGTTAACATCAACGTAAAGGTTAACATCGACGTAAAGGTTAACATCGACTTAAAGGTTAACATCAACGTAAAGGTTAACATTGACTTAAAGGTTAACATCGACTTATCAGTTAACATTGACTTATCAGTTAACATCGACTTAAAGATTAACAACAACTTAAAAGTTATCGTCGAATTAGAGGTTAACATCAACGTAAAGGTTAACATCGACTCATCAGTTAACATCAGCTTATCAGTTAACATTGATCAATCAGTTAACATCGACTTTAAGGTTAGCATGGACTTAAAAACCTGATTTCACTAAAGACATAATATAGCATCATCACCATTATCCTTACGGAGCATGGAGCCACTGCAGCTGGTCCAGTGGGAGGACTGCACAAAGTAGTTACATGCTGTTGCTGTGGTGGTTTCTGTGGCATATGTTTTACATGATGAGATTGCCAGCCACATAGAAAATCTCATACTTGTTAGTCGCCTTGGATGGCATGCCTGTGGTGGGTGCATAGTCCTATTCTTTCTTTCTCTCTTCAGAGATCCAACGAGAACTACACAAAAGAAATAATACAAAAAGAAATACAAGGGGATTGACATAAGTCTTGGGCCTGACCATGAAGGAGTCACAGGAGGAAGATGAAACTTGGCACATTTAAAGTTCATCATATTTGCACTGAATGTGTAAAGTACGCGTTTGTTTCTTCAATGGGTTTTCCCGCTACGGTGCACGGCGCAATGTACCCTACTGACCGGATCTGCTGCTCCGAAGATTTGACAAAATAATGGAAAAGAAGGAGGCCAGAGCTGTGATAAAATTTCTGATGTTTCAGGGAAAAACACCTACAGAAATACACAGGGAGATGGAACCAGTGTTTCGTGATTCTTGTCCTTCATATACTTCGGTAAAAAACTGGTGTCAACAGTTTAAGTGTGACCGCTCAAATGTTGCTGATCTGCCAAGATCTGGTAGACCAGCCTCAGAGTGCAACGATGAAAATGCAACAAGAGTGAAGAAAATCATTGACCAGGATCGAAAAATGACAATTGTGGAGATAGCTAGTAGAGTAAAACTAAATGAAAGAACAGTTTATAGAATTTTACAAAACAGACTGAACATGAGAAAAGTGTGTGCACGCTGGGTTCCGCGACTGTTGACATGTGAACGGAAGCAAACGAGGGTAAATTGCTGTCAACAGTTGCTCAAAAAGTGTCAGTCAAAAATTTTTTTGGAGACCATGGTGACAGTAGATGAGACTTGGGTACACCATTATGACCCCGAATCCAAAATTGCCAGCATGCAATGGAAAACCCCGGGCTCCCCAACACCTGTCAAGCCGAGAGCGCAGAAATCTGCAGGAAAAGTGATGCTGACTGTTTTGTGGGATGGCAAAGGTGTCCTTTTGAAAGATTATCTGCCTCGTGGCTACACAGTTAATGGACAGTACTATGCAGATCTTCTCACCAAACTAAGAAAGGTTGTGACCAGGAAACGAGGGATAACGCACACTCAAAATCTTCCTTTGCTTCAAGACAACGCGCCCTCTCACAAAGCACGGCTTGTGCAGCTAGCAGCCAACGATTTGAATATTGAAATTCTTCCACACCCACCATATTCTCCAGATTTGGCTCCATCAGACTTTTTTCTATTCCCAAATCTTAAAAAACAGCTAAAAGGAAATCATTTTGACAGCGATGAAGAGGTTATACTGGCATGCGATGACTGGTTTAGTTTGAAAAATAGGGTGTTCTACTCCCAAGGTCTTTTCAAGGTCAAGCAGAGATGGCAGAAATGTGTCAATTCAGACGGTGGCTATATTGAAAAGGAATAAATACTATACAAAATTTCAGCTCTCTGTGACATGTCCTTCATGGTCAGGCCCAAGACTTATGTCAATCCCCTTGTATATGTTAAAATGGTAAAAAGAAACGGAAGACATGTTATTCCTAAGCGCATGAGGACCTACTAAACACAAACCTGAACTGCCAAAATTCATTCTCCTGTGGGTTCAGCCTGGTATGGTTACAAGAATAAAAGTTTCCTCGACTGTTTCCCAACCACACCTCAGCACCAGCATCAGCCAGAATGTAGGCCAAACTCTCGTTGACAGGGTTGGTCAAGAAGTGTGTACAGCTGCCCAGAAGACCGTGCTGAAGGATAACCACAGGTTTGGGGCCTAGAAGGAAAGCATCGGTTGCACATTTTGAAAATCTGGTAATATTTAAGAAATTTCACATTTAATTTAGGAAAAAAAATTAACAAAAAATACGAGGCTTTTGAGGAAACAAAATAAATATAGCAGCACTTGTTATAATATGGTCTATAGCAGTGTTTCTTAACCAGAGGTGCATATGCATCCTCTGGGGGTACAAGACCCGCCTTCCAGGAGTGCCCGACATTTTAGAACGCCAATCATTATAAACAATATTAAACGCGCAGAACTTAAATGTATTTGTACAAAATAGAACATTGTCAACATGAATTAGATACCGAACCTTAGTCACGTCGTGTAAATAAAAAATATCTCAAAATAAACTGTTATTCTTTTTAGTATTTCTGGCATGGTTTGTGTGCTAGAAGATAAAGGGATGTGAGGCTTCTTAAGATGCCGCTAAGGGACGCAAGGCTTCTTAAGTCGCTTTAAATGGATGCAAGGCTTCTTAAGATGTTGTAAAGAACAGAGTGTGAGTCTTCTTAAGATGCTGTAATGGGATGTGAAGCTTCTTAAGATGCTGTAAAGGGGTGCGAGGCTTCTTAAGGCGCTTTAAAGGGGTGCAAGGCTTCTTAAGATTTTGTAAAGAACGGGGTGTGAGTCTTCTTAAGATGCTGTAATGGGATGTGAAGCTTCTTAAGATGCTGTAATGGGATGTGAAGCTTCTTAAGATGCTGTAAAGGGGTGTGAGGCTTCTTTACATGCTGTAACGGGGTGTGAGGCTTCTTAAGATGCTGTAATGGGATGTAAGGCTTCTTAACATGCTGTAAAGGGGTGCGTGACCCCTAAAAGGTTAAGAAACACTGATCTAAAGAAAGTAAAGACTGTGTAAAAAGAAACAACATACATACACACACACACACACAGCCAGGAGACGAAAGTTCTCCTGCAAGTAATTCTGTTTTAAGGAAGCCTCATGACCTCGAGCTAATGGTGCAGGGTAGGAAGACTTGGCGTGAGTTTGATCAAGGCCTATGCTGCTTGGGGAGCTTAAGAGTAATGAATAAATGATGAAATTACTGTCCTGTCTAAATTAGTTTTCTTACCTCTGACAAAGCTGTTATTTCGACCATGGGGTATACGGAGAATATTGAGTATGTAGCCATCTTCTGTAGTGACGTAGTAGTTCTCACAAGGGAAACCTTTACTAGTGATCAGCTGGGTCTGTCATTTGAAAGATCGTATGCCACAGTCAATACCTCATGTAAACAGCGCCTAATATCCGCACTTTGTGCTACTAAATATATTTTATCATTTTATGTTTCAATATTTAGCGTGTTATTTTGGGATCAGAACAACATGAGTAGCCTCACATAGTTTACCTGAGGTATCTGATAAGATAAAGATAGAATAGGAATACTGATGCCTCAGGCAGTGTTGTACAAGGCAACTAATATAAAGTTGTGCAACCTCATCGTATAAAATGAATTGATTGCGACTGAAACTATTGCTTTAAGAGCATGGGGGTGCTTGATGCAGGCTTCCTGCAAGATGGACCAGCTGCACTGGTGGTTACATGTTCCATACTAGCGAAACGGAAAATAATGAGGATGATTATGATGATTTGAATGATGATGACGGTGATGATGATGGTGATTATGATGATGGTGATAACGATGATGATTTGCATGATGATGCTGATATAAATAGATCTGCAGAGATAATACACTTTCAAAAGTAGAACACATTCAAAGTTACAACAAATAGGTTTTCAACAGAGACAAGAAGGATCAAAGAAACACATTAACTAATAAACAAATTTTAAGAACTAGCATGAAAACAAAAGTTGTATACAAAGGTTTCGATAACAAAAGTTGAATACACAGGTTTTACTTCACTTTTGCTTTTGAGGTTCGTTCTTTAGGTCAACATATTATTAAGCTAACATGCACAATGAGGGACAAAGTAAATATTTTTTTGTATGTAAATAGGGTATACTGATCGTTTCATATCAGTTAGAGAGATTATTCGAAGACAGCAAAGTTGCGATGATCAGACAAATCAAATAAATATCATACTGCATTCATTTTCACTTCCGGATCCTCTTTCAGAAGGATCTTCTGTGTCCATTCTTCTTCTAGTTTCATTTTCTTGACGTAAGAATGGAACATCTGAAGATCAGAGCGCTCGCTACATGACACACATGCTACAGACACAGCGGCGAAGATCATTAGGCCAAGTTTAATCCTCCGGTCATTATTCATTTTGTCAGTGGCCTAAGGAAAAAAAGATGAAAATTTTCTTGTAAATTTTGAATGTAGGTTAATCTACTTCAAATTATAATGTGGGTTACTGTTTTAAATATCAGTCAGCCATGGAGCATCCGACTTAGAATTGAAGCAGAAGGTCTTTTATACGTGCGCCCTAATGTAACCGACGAACATTGTGTTTAGGTTGAACGATGTGCGCCTCGCCAAAACTCCAAATTTGAAAAAAAAGCGTCCAATTTACTGGGGTTAAAACGCTTGCTTCCTGAAGTAAAGGTACTGGGTTCGAAACCAAGTCGAAGAATGAACCAGAGTTGGGGCACTGTACGAAGGATGGCCGCCGACCGAGCAAAGTGGAATCAATTTGTTGTTGCCCTACAAGACGCCACTAGGCGTGATGGCCACTGACTGCTTCCACCCAATCTATGACTGTTAAAAGTAGAGTGGTTGATAAGGGGCATCCCTGTCGTATTCCTGTCTTCACCTCAAAGCTGTGAAAATAAAATGGGTATCTGATTCAGCTATTGAGATAAGTAGGCAAACGCGTTGCGGAAGGCGACTGACCTGCCACCTTAAAAAGTTTAGAATTAACATAGTTGAAGTCTCTAACACTTCACTCCATTACGGCAGCATCTACTATGGGACAGTCTTGATCTTTACCGTCAGTCGCTATAAAACAGTTGTGGCCAACTAGGCCATCCCAGGGAGCCGCATTACTGAAGGACATTTTGGAAACAACAATCCATATATTTTTGCGCACACACACAAATCGATTAAATGTCGAAGTTTAAAGAAAGAAATAACAAATCTCTTAAACATGAATATCACTGGTATTCCACCTTCCTGGCACTGTAAATGTAGTAGTATTTGTATGGTGTTATTCGGCAAAATATTTATATAATTTCAGGTAGGTAATGAGAGTCGCACCACAGGCTGGCGCTAGCCACGCGTAGCTCTCGAGCCGCGTTATGGCCACACTGGGTTTAGAACACTTAGATGCAACTTTCGCGATTTCTGTAGTGTCACGGCCATCCTCTTGAGCTCTGCTTATGATACTTAAGTTGCTATGGCTTAGCTTCTGCTTCCACTCTCTGAACTTTTCTATGTAGCCTCTCTACTCCTCTCTTACCCTTGAATATATTTTCTAATGTAATTAATACGACCCGTATTTCCAGTGCACGTTCTGCAGTAAAACTGACTCCATACCAATTATTACTATTACTAGCATGTGTTACTAAAATATGTCCTATTCGTTCGTCCAATTTTTCTTTCTACACTCTTCTCTTTCAGTATCCACTCGACCATTCCTTTTATCTTTTTCATCCGTGTATGACCTTACTTTAACGCCTCCATCTACCGATATTATCTTATCCTCGGTATGACACACCTCGTCGCCCCAAACATTTTAGGATCGACTACACATGACATGTTATTCTTCGATGGATATCCAGGTGGTACAATACGGTCAGATCAACATTTGGTTTGTGGTTTGTCGCCAGAGTATTTGTCTATACAGACGGGCTATTGATAGATAAGCAAGTATAGCTTCAGTCAAGGCTGCAGTGTGTGTTAGATCAACTCAAGACGGTAGTCTGTGAGTAGTATTACCAGCAATTAAGGGTCGAGACACTACATTTAGATTGCGCAAGTCTATATGGTGGTGTAAGATAACATGTGTCTAATTTGGCAAACACGAAATAATAAGTTCCGGTCAGATGTCTTGTCATAACAAACAGGGATGGGAAAAGAGAGTGCAACCGCGGAGAAGAGAATATCAGGCTTACTAATCAGGGCAAGTCGCATGACATACTGTTTCTGGTAAATGTAACACTCGGTTGCAATACTGTATATGGTCATGTAGTAATTTTCATTGTGGTGGGTAGGGGGAGAGTTTGCTAAGATCAGACGCATTACGTGTAGTTGGTTTAGAATTAGAAATAAACTAAATTTAATTGTGATTGGGTTTCACCCAAGGTAATCTTACGGGGTCACGCTTTGCGGGGCACATTTTGTAACTTTAAAACCTAAAGCGTTGTGAAGATTTCCCCACTGAATTTATTACTTTCGTCAGGAGATCACGAGCAGAAAGAATAATAGTTAGTTAATAAGGACATTATAGGACAGGTCACAGTGATTAGTAGTATCTTTTAAAATAAAATAAAAAGTGTAAAACTTCATTTATAATACCGAGAAACCTTCCTCAAGTGTAAAGAGTATACGTTAATTACTGGAAACAGAGATGAAAATGATGAGGAGAACGTGAGATGATGGCACGTGACAGGAGGACTTGGCATGTGTTTGTTGAAAGCCTATGCTCCCTGGGGAGCAGAGTGTTATGAATGAATGAATACATTAATTAGTAACCTTAACTAACTGAGGGACGACTGCATCTTAAACAGTTGCAGGGCTTACTACGGCCATTCTGTGCATCAAAAGTCTGGATTTTTAACCCTATTGAAGTAAGTTGTAACATTGTCGTAAATTGACAGTAAATCTTAATTTTCCAATCCGTCCCAGTCCCTCTCCTGGAATTTCTTTTTGAATTTTTAGAGACAACCTCTTTACTATTTCATGTTTCCGTTCCTGCCGGCGCGTCTAGCGTTTAATTTCGTGTCAGCCCTCATTTAAGATTCCCTGCTCTTACCGCCGGTCGCTAAATAGATTCCTTGATGTTTGAGAGGCAGCCTTACTAAGGTTTTTTTTCAGTTGATCGGCACAGAGTGGTCAACCCTTTGAAAGCTGCGTAATTTCGTTTCGTCTCCGTCCAGGGGAGAGAAACATGCATTCGTTCTGCGCCTTTGTAGCGGACTTTTGAGATCCAAAATTGTCGAACGCTGGGTTAGCTGTAGATAATGTTATGTAAACTACAGGAAACTTTAGTGTCTCTGATGTAAA
Organism: Oreohelix idahoensis; assembly: GCA_024509875.1. Classification (NCBI taxonomy): domain Eukaryota; kingdom Metazoa; phylum Mollusca; class Gastropoda; order Stylommatophora; family Oreohelicidae; genus Oreohelix; species Oreohelix idahoensis. The sequence goes on from JAMPIV010010167.1 coordinate 900,757, forward strand.
TTCTAGAATAATGTTTTCGTTACTCGGGATTACGCTAATGCAGAGTGCAAAACACCTGCAAAAACCACGTACCGCCGATGTTCAGGTAAGCGTCAGTAACAAGACTATAAGACCTGATAGATTTTAACTTTCATTACACTTCGTCAGCCGAATTAGACAGATCACTTGAGGCAAAAGATACGATCCGTGTGTCTAAATTCTTGGTATCTCGTGGTGAAATGAGACTTCTTTAAAATAATAAGTGCTTAGTTATTAGTGTATATAAAAATTATAGCAGTGACTTGCAATTGTTGCTGTGACTACTCCTTTAATCTGTAATTGATTCAGTATCGTGCCCAATGTAGCTCTGTCACACAACATAAGCTAACAGATAAGTTATCTGGTTTGGGCCTCATAGTTTTGCTAGTGTTTACTATTGGTTAACTGTAAGCTTAAGCTGACATTACGTTTGGGCACTTCAGAATTAGGTACATTATTTACATCAATCCTAATAGTGACTGGTGTTTACTATAACGGCTGAATTCGTGGGAGGAAGTCATTTATGTTTTGGGAAGTATTCATGGCAAGATTTGGGACTATGGTATGTCTATTGTATAGTTTAGATATAACTTACAAGGCAGCCTAGAGAATTAACCATCAGCCAGTGAAAGAATTCTGTCATATGTAAAGTCACCATGTATCATAGAAGCATAAACAATGAATCTGTATATATTCCATTTTGGAGATTATTATTCTTTTTTTTCTGTGGACCCTACGGGGCGCATACAAATGTATGGTGTAATGTATTTATTGATAATATGTATGCAAATTCAAGTAATGGTATAATATGAGGAGTGCATCTTCACAACGGGAATTACATGGTTAGGAAACTCTATGTGGGATGCATGTTGAGAATTTATATTGTGAATTTAACAGGAGAACCACTCATACGGAAGAGGCCACATAAAGACTTACCTAGCAATAATAAAACATATACCATACTGTGCCCAAAACGTATACATAACATTAAGTTACGATTTTGTTTTGCTTGAAGTAATGGGTGTATGTTTGATCTTAGTTCCAGGTACCTCCACTACTAACCAAAGGACTACAAAACAGCCAGCGGAGGGAACGCACAATTCTCCCCCGTCTAGCGTTTTTTTTTTTTGTTTCCAGTATGGTAAGTGTCAACAAGTACCTGTCAACTATACCCACTTCGTATAACCCCACTAAACGGGTGAAAACAATTACGTGAATATCCTTCATTTCAGTGTAGAACCAGCGACCGCAGCCTCACGTCAAGTATTGTGCAGTAGTGCTTTCCTACTCGCCTATTTAGCACATGTCACGCCCACGGCGACCGTTGCCTCAATTGGCTGTGTGTGGTGTACCCGGAAACGGGGCCTCCCAGTACTGAGGCACAGTTAAGTCCCCGATGTCACTTATCGGTGCAGAGTTGAGAGAGATGGCTGAGCATCACAATCCCCCCTGTGTTGCAGCATGATGAGAACCCAGCATTGCACACTGAGCTTGGGGGGATCACTTGGGCACCAGACTTAATACTGGCTCTTGACTGGATGGCCGCATGCAGGAGATTTCTACAATGGAGGGTTGGCAGGTGGTGGGTATCTGGAAGTGGCTCTGTGCAGGACGTGAGGATTCCTTGGGAGAGCCCAGAACCAGAGCACAGCATTGTGCAAGCTCTGCATAGTTGGAGAGCCCCCTGGATGACGGGGAATGCACAGTGTGCCACCCCACCTATCCCCAACTGCTAACTTAGAACCAGAAGTGGGGTCCTCTGTATTCGTGCCAGGCCAGGATAAAATGCCTGGGAAAGAGACTGGAGTTCAGAACTCCCTAACTCAAAGTTGCAGGATGGCAGAAAAGCCATGGGAAAGACAGGGCTATTTTGAAGATAACGCAACCATATTTTCACCATACGAGCTCGGGCGCCGCCTCGGTAAACAAGGTCCGCGCAGAGCAGTGACACCCCCAGGCTGCTTGCGAATAGTCTACTACTGGGAACATAAACAGATTAGGGATGAGCCCACTCTCCCGTTGAACAGGTGCTAAAGTCGTAGATACTGGGCCAGAAGGCGCACCGGAAACCACAGTATCACGCAACTCGCTTTTTTTTCTATGGAGAGTACACCGTCAAATAAATCTCGTACTGGTGCTCGCCCTGTGGAGCTCCACTAGGCAGGTGCAGTGCCGGGCTCTGAGCCTCGACAGAGCCCACCCTCAGCTACTGGAGGACCCTCTAGACCGTCTTGTAGAGTCAGCAGACGGCGGAGGAGAACTACTGACCAAAACAAAACAGAAAAAGAGAAACCCAGAGTGCCACTTGCCATGATGCACTGGAATGCAGAGGGAGTGAACAGCAAGCAGGCTGGATACAGCAAAAAGACAGAGCTGGAAAACATCTTGTATGAGAAGCAAGTCAGTGTTTGCTGTATCCAAGAGACTCACTTGAAAGCAGATCAAACCTTTAAAATAAGGAGATATCAATGCTTCAGATCCGACAGAAAAGATAGACGAAAAGGAGGAGTACTTACTCTTGTAAGGAATAACATTCCTGCACACGAAAGGAAAACCTTCATGGATGGAGCAGAATATCAGCTGTTGCAGATAAAGGTAGACAAGATGGAAATAGAACTCCTGAACTATTACTGTCCGAACAACAAACCCCTGAGTCTCAGCTCTATACAGGTACCAGCCACCAACTTTATAGCAGTTGTAGACTTTAATAGCCACTCCCAGAGCTGGGGCTATAACCATCTGGATCACAGAGGTGAAGAGGTTGAAACTTGGCAAGATGATCACTCCCTAATCCTAGTCAATAATGCCACAGATACTCCTACCTTCTACTCCAGAGGATGGCACACAACTTCAACACCAGATCTTGCCTTCTCCACACCATATATAGCTGGATCTATTAGTAGAGAAGTAGGAGACCAACTAGGGGGAAGCGACCATCGCCCAATCTTTCTTACTGTCCAGAGTGCAACTCTCAGTACAGGCCCAGCCATTACAAGATGGAACTACAAAAAAGCCAACTGGGGTTTATTCAGGCATCAGGTGAACACGCTGCTGTCTACCCTCAAGGTACAGAACAGAGACATTAATGAAGTGGTAAAAGACTTCAACAGATGCATACTACAAGCTGCAAAAGAAACCATTCCCAAAGGATGCCGGCGTAACTACATACCATACTGGTCCAGCACACTCCAAGAACGTCAGGAAGCTATGGACAGGGCTAGAAAGGACGCAGAGTCTCAGCCTTCACTTGAAACTCACAACAAATGGAAAAAGGCTGTAGCAGAGTTTCAGAGAACAAAGCTAGAAGAAAAAACGGAAAAGCTGGAGAACTAAAACGGCATCGCTGAACCTTGAGAAAGACGGCAGGAAACTCTGGAGATTAGTCAAGTCTCTAAATGAAGAGCGTTCCTCACCTAGGCAGACTATCACATTGGATGAAGGTGGCAAACTTTTCAGAGGAAAACAAGCTGCAGACTTGTTTGCTAGAAGATACAGTTCAGAAAGCAACTTACCCATTAACATAGATCATCAGAGAGAGATAAGAAAAGAAATACTGGCAACCATGGGACAGACAGATACTCCTGCCCCAATGAGGGAACCCATCACACTAGGAGAACTACAGAAGGCTATTTCCAAGCTTAAGTTTCAAAAGTCACCCGGCCCAGACAAAATCAGCAACGAAATGCTAGTAAATCTGAGCTCAGCAGCAAAGACAAAACTGCTTGAGATATTCAACCACAGCTGGTTGAAAGGAACGGTACCCCAAGTATGGAGAGAAGCCATCACAATACCCATACTAAAGAAAGGGAAATGTAAGACCGAGGCTGCAAGTTACCGGCCAATCAGTCTCACAAGCTGTGTTGGGAAGACTATGGAGCGAATAGTCAACCACAGATTGAAATGGTATTTAGAGTCTGAGCAGATCCTGGTGCCGGAACAAGCTGGATTTAGAGAATGCTACAGTATAGAAGACCAAGTTACTTACTTGTCTCAAGCAATAGAAGATGCCTTCCAGGAGAAGAAAAAGGTCCTAACGATCTGGGTCGACTTCAAGCAGGCCTTTGACAAGGTGTGGAAAGATGGCCTCATTGCAAAACTTAGGAGAAGTGGAATCCAAGGCAACATGATGAAATGGATCCAGTCATACTTGCATAACAGGAGAACTAGAGTCACTCTTGACGGTCTGCAGAGCAGAAAAGTGTTGCTCCATCAGGGGGTACCTCAAGGAGGAGTAAATTTCCCCAACACTCTTCCTTGTTTACATCAATGACCTGGTGAAAGATCTCCCTGCAGGAGTGAAAGCTGCCTTATATGCAGATGACCTAGTACTCTGGTGCGCTGATGAAAATGTCACCACAGCAAATTATAGAATGCAGCGGGCAGCAGACATGCTAGTGTCATGGGCAGAGAAATGGCTTATCACAATAAACACAGACAAAACCTCCACAACACTGTTCTCCCTCGCCCCCAAGGACAAATCAGCTAACATACACCTAGGGACAACCGTGATCAAGGAAGAAAGCTACCCCACCTATCTTGGGGTGACATTTGACCAAAGGCTTACATGGAATAAGCATATTGAAAATGCAGAAGGAAAGGCCCGAAGACGACTAGGCATACTCAGAAAATTAGCAGGTACCAACTGGGGAGCAAATGAACGAAATCTAAAGAAGATTTATAATGGAGTAATAAGACCACACTTAGAGTTTAGCTCAGCAGCATGGTCATCAGCTGCTAACTCACATCTGCAGTCTTTGGACAAGGTGCAAAATCAAGCTCCCAGGCTCATTACAGGAGCCATGAAAACTACACCAATAACAGAGATGCAGAAGGTTGCTGGATTACAGACCTTGTCCCATAGAAGAGACACAAAAACCATGATCCAGATGGAAAAGTACAACAGTATGCCAATGCACCCAATGAAGGCAAGACTAGATGATCTGGCATTGGGACGTCTAAAGCGTAGCAGCTTTGTGCATCGGGGGAAAAGACTTATAAGACAGCATCAAGAAGACCTATCCATGAAGACAACACCACTGAAGCCCACCCTATACCCTGTACCATGGGAGCAGGCCAGCAGTGCCCTCCAAATTAATACATCAGTCAGTGGTCTCACAAGTGGATGTGAGTATAATGATCTGCAAAAACGAACTGCTACATTGAGTATGATCCAAGAAAGCTATCCCTATCAATCATGGATACATGCCTATACAGATGGATCAGCAACTAATGCTGTTAGGAATGGAGGTGCCGGTATCTTTATCTCATATCCTGACAACCACTATGAGACTAGGCCCATTCCCACTGGTAAATTCTGTTCCAACTATACAGCTGAGGTTCAAGCTCTAGAGCAAGCTGCAAATATGATTTATAACACCAACTCTGACTGCCACCAGGTAGTCATCCTCACAGATGCACTGTCTGTCCTGCAAGCTCTCAAGGGTGGTAAACTCCCGCATCTGAGAAATGAACTAAACAAGGTAGCAGCCAAAAAGAGAACCATACTTCAGTGGGTACCATCTCATTGTGGTGTACCCGGAAATGAAAAGGCAGATAAACTTGCAAAAAAGGGAGGAGAATGTGAACAAGAAGATAATGAAGTCACATACTTTGAGAAAAAGAGAGCTATCCAGACTATCAGAAGAGAACAGAACCAACCCAAAGACGACTATCACACTCTCGACCGGCAGGGACAGATAACTATTTTTCGACTCAGGACAGGGCATAACAAACTGAATAAACACATGCACAAGCTACGATTGTCTGCTTCACCACTGTGCACATGTGGATTAAACGAACAAACTACTGAGCATGTTCTACAGGACTGTCCTCTGTATGACCAGTTAAGAAAGATATACTGGCCCAATGACTCAACACTAAACTCAAAGCTATATGGAGTTAAAGAGGAACTTCAAACAACAGTCGAATTCATCATGAGAACTCGTCTGACGGTGTAATCATCAAAGATGCGATCGCAAGAAGAAGAAGAAGCACATGTCAGAGCATAGTGGCATCCAGCATATCAGTCAACACATCATCGCCAGTTTAATTGAAAGTATCTTACTGTGTGCTTAAACGGAGTGCTCAGTCACAATAACAGGTCTCAAATCAGACCCAACCTGATTACGCATCGATACTAGATACTGGGACACGTCTGCTTTAATTCACAGCACCAGGATAGGAGTGCAAATAAGGACGGTTGCCCTGAGCTGACCTCGACTTGTTATGCCTCCTGTCAGTACGACACCTACGTGCATTAGCTGTCAGAGAAGAGACAGAGTTAACCGACATCCTATCTTGGTTTAGGCTTGATCAGTTTGTTTGTGAAAATTGCGCAAGGATAGCGTCTTCAGTGGATTTATAAATTTTCCCCTCAGTTTATGAGCAGAGGTATAAGGACACTGACTTCAGGTTTTTATTTTTTTTTAATGTTTCATAAGCAGCTGAAGGATTGTTTACTCTCGGTTTATTTTCCCTGTCGGTGTCCTACGAGAAGATGTTGTTTTCCTTGATGTATGAATTTATGTCATTGTTGACTTTGATATTTGATCAATTATTATATGCTGCGATTTTAATTCTTTTTTCTATACACTCTAAAAGAATTTTAATAAATTGTAATCTTTTGTTAAAAAATACCTGTTACTAAGTAACAGTAAGCTCTTACTATTTCTCTATCTGTCTGTGAGAAAGCAGAGAGATCCGCTGATATTTAAGAATACATAAGTGAGTTGTGGGGCTTGGAAAGAGTGATAGTTTTAATAGATTTCCTTCCAGGTTGTCTTAAATTTCTCCCTAATTTCCCACATTATGTGTGTTTTCTTTAAATTTCTTGCAGTTCACTTAAATTGCCTTACTCAACAAAATACTATAAAATACCCAACTCACGACAAACATGTACATTTTACTATTTTATATTTGCACTTTTTCTTCTTCTTTGATCCTTAGCCGCCGACCGTCAAAGCAGTCAGTAGCCATCACGCCTAGTGGCGTCTTGTAGGGCATCAACAAATTGATTCCACTTTGCTCGGTCGGCGGCCATCCTTCGTATAGTGCTTCAACTCTGGTTCATTCTTTGCATCTCAGCCTCCACAGTCCTCCGCCAGGTTGTTTTTGGTCGGCCTCTCTTTCGTTTTCCTTCAGGGGTCCAAAGCATAGCTGTTCTTGTGATGGCATCGGGGTCTCTTCTGAGGACATGGCCAACCCAGCTCCAGCGTCTGCCAGCTATGATGGTGTGCATGTCCTCTTGCTTGCTACAAGTAAGCAGATCTTGGTTGGTGATGGTATTCGGCCAAAAGATTCGGTGAATTTTTCTTAGGCATGTTGTGTGAAAAGAGGACAATTTCGACATTTCCTTCTCTGTAACTCTCCAGCATTCCGCACTATAGAGAAGCACAGAAAGCACACAGCTCTGATATAATCTTAATTTTGTGCTTGTGCTGTATTGGGAGGACTTCCAGATGTTGTTTAGGCTAAAGAAGGCTGTTCTTGCCTTATTCATTCTGATGTTGATGTCTTTGCCTGCCCCGCCGTCTGGTGTTACTATGCATCCTAGGTATGTGAAGGTGTCTGTCTGTACCAGTTGCTGATTCCTTACTGATATGGGCTCAGGGTTGCTCACATTGAGCGTCATGACCTCTGACTTCTTTAAATTGATGTTCAAGCCCACCTGCTGGCTAAACTTATTAAGTCTATCCGTTTTTTCCTGGATGTGTTGATGTGAATGTGCTAGTAGTGCAATGTCATCTGCATATTCCAGATCTTCCAATGTAGAAAATGTAGTCCATCTTATTCCTCTTGGACTGCCCTCTGTTGTCTGGCGCATCACATAATCTATGACTGTTAAAAATAGAGTGGTTGATAAGGGGCATCCCTGTCGTACTCCTGTCTTCACCTCAAAGGTTAGGTTGCTCTGCCCAACACTACACGTAAAGTTGGCATAGAGGCTTTTTATAATTGACACTATGCAGCTTGGAATTCCATAAGCCCTCAGTATTTTCCATAAACTGTCCCTATGTATGCTGTCAAAAGCCTTTTCAAAATCAACGAAATTAATGTACAGCTGTCTTTGCCATTCTGAGCACTGCTCTATAATGTTCCTGAGAGTGAATATATGATCTACACATCTTCTGTTCTTTCTAAATCCTGCTTGTTCTTTCCTCAGTTTGTGGTCTACTGCTTTTGAAATTCTCTGTATAATTATCCTGCCTAGTATTTTGCTGGGAACTGAGAGAAGAGTGATTCCTCTCCAATTATTGCAGTCTGCAAGATCTCCCTTCTTGGGCAATTTGACAATTATTCCTTTGTTCCACTCTGATGGTGTTGTCCCCGTTTTCCAGACTTGTGCAAATAGTGGTTCTAATAGTTCTGCTGCTAGCCCAGGGTCCGTCTTAAATAGTTCTGCATTTAAGTTATCATGGCCAGGAGCTTTTCCGTTCTTTAACCCTTTGATTGCTGTGATGATTTCTTCTTTTCGTGGAATGTCTGTATTTACATATAGATCGTTTTCAGCCTCAGGAACATTCAATTGTGTCTCTGGTGGTTCCTTGTTCAGAGTTTCTCTGAAGTGCTCTGCCCATCTTGTTTCCTGTCCCTCTGCTGTCGTGTTGAGATTTCTTGCTTATCTCTTACTAATGTAATATTGTTTGCACCTCGTTTTTCTCTGATGAAGTTAGTTATTTTGTATACTGTGCTTTGTTCATTTCTCAGTGCTGCCTCTTCTGCCTGTCTTGCAAGATCGTCTAGGAAATTCCTTTTGTTGGCTCGGGTTTGGCGTTTAACTTCCTTGTCCAGCTGACTGTACTGTTCACTATATAGCTGCTTTAACCAGGGGGACTTCGCTTCTGTTTTCTTTCTTTTCGTTTCCTTTCTCAGTGTTATGGTGTTTAATGTTTCTGGTGTTATTCAGTCTTGCTTCTTCCTTTCCTGGAATCCCAGTCATGATTTGCTGCTTTCCTTATATATTGTTGAAATGGTGTTGAATTTCTGGTCTATATCATCAGTCAATGTCTTTTCCTGACTTTTGGCAAATTGATATCGTTTCTTTATGTCAGCCGCAAAAGCTTTTCTGGTAAGGGGGTCCTTCAATTTGCTGATGTCAAACCTTTTCTGTGTAGTTACAGCTGGTCCAGCCCTTCTTAGTTTCACTTTCAGTTTTGCTACTACTAAATGGTGATCACTTCCCACATCTGCAATATTTGCACTTAACATGTATGAAATGCTTATTGATGTACAGTTGCGTCTGAGTCTGGCAAACTTATTATATAAAATAACTTGCCAAATAACCCACCACCGCAAGAGTTGGTGACTGCTTCGTGCGGGTTTCCTCACAAGAGACCAATAGCAAAGGTAGTCCCTAGTTTCCATAGGGGCAGAAAGAGGATTAAACAATTTTTGGAACAAATGCGCTTTGTTTCCCGGTCCGGAATGCACCATAAATAAGATTGCAAGTGTGGCGGGAAAAGATGCGGCAGAGCGTTACCGCTAAAGCAGTTTGTACATATAAGGGGATTGTTACTGTTTGTTGTTGTTGTTTTTTTTTAGTTCATCTTGTTTTCGAATGGGACCAATTAGTTTCATGTGCTTCAAAATGGGAATATAAGAATACAGATAACACTGCTTCAAAACATTAATACCAAAGTTCATTTCTTTCCTTTAGTTGTAGCCTACGAACGACTACACATTGAAACTATGGTTATCAAAGTTTCTCATTTCGATTTATTTTCCCGTGACACATTTTGTAACAACACTTTGTGATACAGTCTCCTAAGTAATGCTTTAGTCTATCTCCACTTTTGGCCAAAACTAACATGAACATTTTTTTTCTTTTTGGTATGTAAAACTTTTGCCTCGTTTTGGCGAGGCGCGTCCCGTTCAACCTAGTCGGTTATATTAGGGCGCATGTCCAAATATAAAAGACCCTTAGGTCTGGGTATAACATGAACATAAATCGACACTAAATAGTTTCATTTATCATCATACACAATATTTTACAATTAATAGTTTGGAACATCGTGACAGATTTCATTTTAATGTAATATATCCTTTTTTTCAATTAGTAACCCAAAAACTTTGAACGTGTTTTTTCTCAAAATAAGTGTGGTAATATAAGAGGTTATTGATGTTACTCAACTAAGTGTAAACAGAGTGAGATCAAGCTGTGTAAGTCCCTGAGTCTAATTGTTGATGATGTTGTATTCTCAGGGTACCTAACCGCTACCTCTCTGAGATCTCACTCTGGGAAATATTTTCTGGGTATGTTATATGACTACGTGTCTAGGGTAATGTAGGTATAGTGATGTGTCAATAAAACAAACACAACTGTAACTCAATATAATTGAATTAAGTAAGACTGTGTGTAAATTTATATGCTTATATTACAATTTTATTATTCCTGAACCTCAATTTTCTGGAACAGGAATTTTCAACTAAAAAAAAAAATGTTTCTTTATTTACAAGTTTTAAATAAATAGGGTGGACATCCTGTCCATACAATGATAAGTCTAAAATATCAATAGGTTTGTACTCCCTACTGGAATATATTAACACTGGATAAGAATTCTGTCAATGATTAGAGGGTTTGTGTGTTTCATCATGCCCCCCTTTAATTTCTTGTATTTGGGTGGAATGATAAGGATGAGTCCTCAAGTGCCAATTTTAATGGACTTATCTTAAAAGCTTGTCTGTGGTGGTGGCTTGAGAATCTTCAAGAACAACAAGTATTTCAGAGTTCCCCTGGATGCGGATGTGGCAGGAAGCTTGCAGTTATATAAGAAGCTCTCTCTGGGCCCACAGGTTCTGAATTTCCAGGGGGGTATGTCACTTTTCAATTTGGGAATTCAACCCTGAAATAAGAAGGTTATGTTCCCCTCTTTATATCATATCTATAATATCATTCCACAATTTTATGAATAATATATTCAAAAGGAGGGTCAGCTACGCGTGCCAACCAATTGCACCAAACCCTATTTTTGTTTGACCATTTTTCTTCCAGTGTTTTCATACTGTTCCCATATGGCTGCAACGCCACTGACCCCTTAAGCATTGATTTTCTTCCATAGAATCAGATGGGGTATACAATGTTCTCCTTGTGACCTGTTAAATATTTTGTGCAAACATCCTATGTAGGTTTTCATGTGTTATTTGAACACTAATGCACTGCAGAAAACTGCTAGTAGCTTCTGGACTTACAGCCGTACGATTTTATGGCAATATTCAAACATTTTTACACATTTTATTTCACTTTCCAAATAAATCTGCTTTAGGCACATTCCTACTTGGTTGTCGTAATCTCTTCCAATAGGCAATGTCGAACAACACAAAATTATGGCGCACTATCTGTGTGGCCTGTACATGCTAATGAAATATCAATAAACTTATTTATCTTACCGCAAGTAAAGAATAAATCACACAATCACAAGATTGACTGGCGGTTAATGGTTCAGTTCAGACCGCTTTCGTCCAGACGGCAAAGGCATTCAACATCAATGCTTTGCATCTGCTCTCAATTTGTCTGTGTTTTAGTTTTTCTCAAATGGCGCACCATGCCGGCAGATTGTTAATTTTATCGCCCCCTCCTAAACTACAATTAACCAACCAGAAACGCGTTAAGAAAATATAAATTTTCAGAAGGCTATCAAATTGAGCAGTTCAGAAGTGTGTTTGTTCGTCTGTCTCAATTTTATTTATACAATATCTTTGTTATTAATGGGTCGATTTTTAATATTGAAAGTGATTATTTAACAGACAACTGTCCTCTATCTTTATATATAGGTTTCTTTTAATTATTTGTCCCCGTTTTCATATGTGTAATTTTAAAGTAATTATTCTCTCCTTTCACTGAACCAAAATATTAGTAAAATAAATGTTTCTAAGGCCAGATAATTTATTATAAGGGAAATTCTTATGGTATTATATTTATCAATATTAACGCTACAATTCAAGACATCCCTTTTATTTAAACTCTTTTTATTTATAAAGAAATACATTATCTAAGTTTTTCCAAACACACCGATTAGGCTTGCTTTCCATTTTAAACAACCTCCCCTCTCCCCTATAAAACGAGGTAACAATTTGGTTAGTTGCCAAACTTTACGGCGTTCGTTCCTAAATATTTGGGAAGGGTGGAGCGTGTGTGTGTGTGTTTGGGGGTGGGACTTTTACGCTTGGTGTTAGAAAATTCAAATCTTTATTTAAATGTTGGCGGTTTGATTTGACGATGGCCTTGAGACAATTTCAAATGCTGTAGTTATTAATAGATTTTAAGAGTACGTTAGTTAATTTTCTAGCGGTTGATTTGCCGTGGCCTTCAGACCAAGGTCAAACATGGAAATTATTTATAGATTTTAAACGAGGTAGTAGAAAATTCAAATTATTTTGTCCAATTTTTAGCGGTAGGTTTGACCTTGCCCTTGACAAATTTCAAACATAGTAGTAGTGGGTTATAGATTGTAAAGTTACGTTAACTAGATTTTTGAATCGGGGAAATTTGAGCGGGGTGTCACACAGAGTACTTTACTACATATCTCCAATGTTAAAGAAGCCTGCACCACTAGTGCAGCTTTATGATCTGTGTTACAATCTTGATCAAATTGACTTCTCTAGGCCTTTATGGATTCCTGGTTTCCTGCAGGTGGGTGCCTACTTGTCACATAGAGATTATGATCAACAAATTTTCTATATTCTCTTCCTTCTTCCTCCCGTGTCCTCTATTTTATTATCCCTCTTTATCCTTTTTCTGTATTTTTCACATTTGTTCGTTTGCGAGAAATATTTTCTTCCCATTCTCACTTTACCGTTTTTCTTTCTCATACTGATACTCATTCTATTACGTAGATGTCAGGCTCTGGAGGTTATTGCGTTGTAGACGTAAAACTGAATATTCATCTATCTCAGACATAGGGCCGACATATCGTCTGCATTTTCTCCTGTCACAACGTAGTTTCATCGGCTGAGTGCTCAGGTGAGGTGTGAAACCCGACATCTGCACGGCGCAGAATGAGACATTTGTCTGGTAGTTTCCTCTGTCACGGCACTCTGGACCAGTTTCGTTAGCAGTGAGGTGTCTAAGACGCGTTTGGCATGTTATGTCCAGCGTCTAAGGTACGTAGGTGTTAAGGAAAGGGGAGGCTATTGCGTGGTTTTGGAAATAGCGCACATCTTTGTCCGTTTCATAGATATAACTAGAGTTGGAACCCTGACTTCACGCACTCAGTAACTCGCAGTTAGACTAGAACAACCTACGTTCGAGCCCTAAGAATCTCTGTTATAGAAGCAATTAGTTGGTCGAATTGAATGTTCGATTTCTAAGTATCTCTGTTGATGATAGAGGGCATTAGTTGGTCGAAGTGGTTTTAGTTCTTAGTAGTTCTGTGTTGAGGTAAATATATTATATCTAGTATTTTATGAAGTGTGTAAAGTGTTAAATCGCCTATTTCATTTTCACTAGTTTTTTTGTGCAGAGAGAATTAAAATATAGTCTGTTATATTCTCTACCTGACGTGTTTCAGTGGAAAGCAGAATAAATTATATTTCTAGCTTAAAATCATGCAGCTATAAATGAATTTGATTTTACTGCTAAATAATCAGAGAGAATATATTTAAAAAATTAATTTTTAACTGAAATGCTACATCAGTGAGTAATGACGGGATACGTATGTATTCCTAATTCATGGTGATTGATTTTATGTATATAACCTATTACACGGGAAGTTTTAAATGATAAGTCAAGCTGTACGCTTGCAGTTTAAAGTGTTATAAGTTATACCAAGTACATAGTATGTATAATTATTTTATATGTGTTTTTTTCCTCTATTTAGTGACGAATACTGGGGTTAACCCAAACTTTGCCAGCGTTAAGTACAGAGTAAATATCTGTGTAGAACAAAAACATTCTTTCCTTAAAGACTTAATCTATAACCTTTACAAGAACTTTAAAGATTTTAAAGAAGTAACGGGCCCATCGAGAATAATTTGATTCTTCCAGAGAAAAACCTCAAGTACCTTTTAGCCCATGCGGCAAGTAACATATTAACGTCAGTAACACTTCGACACTGTTGACTAGTGGTGTGGTGACCAAATAAAGTCCTAACCAGAAAAAAGACACCGATCTGACATTCCTCATTTCTAGAAACCTAAGCTATTGACACTGTGCTCATTGTTAATGTTCGTGCCTGGACAATTTTAATGTGACCTAAACAGACATCCGAAAAATAAGAACACCCAAGGAATCGTTCCCCGAAGCAGAGAATTCAAACCGTCTTTTTGGAACTGGGGATTTCTTGGTCAAAGACTGCCATTGACGATTCTGTATGTGAATGTCATAAAAATTATGTTTCCAGATGCTGTTAACAAAGCTGTAATTATGCAAGAGAGCACGTGGCCACGGCTGAGTAAATAGAGTGAATGCAGGTCTGAGTGTTTCTTTATTGTTGTAATTTGGCACCCAATTTTGCTGTCTTAACTTTCTTTATGCAAGTATTGCTAACCATATTTTCCCTTAGAATAGATCAGAGATATCAAGTCTGTCCATACCTTAAAAGGGGGAAATATTAGACCAAATCATATGTATCCGTGACTCTTTGGGGCTATCATCTTTCTCCTAACGGGACTGTGGGCTTTAGCCTTCATCGAGGGAAGATCATACCAGTGGGTCTATATCTTTTTTTTGTAGCAATTCATTGACTTGATGCTTATATATATATATATATATATATATATATATATATATATATATATATATATATATATATATATATATATATATATATATATATATATATATATATATATATATATATATATATATATATATATATATATATATATATATATATATATATATATATATATATATATTTGATGTAAATTTTGGATGTTGTAGTGATAGAAGTTTATATTGATAATTAAACTGCCCTTAAACTTAATCAGCGTGTTGGTCAGCTCGTTCTAGAATATATATATAATCATTTGTTATAGTTTTCCCACGTCGGTACGTCTAACTGTCGTATTGTATGTGCGTGCACGTGAGTGGATAGAACTATATATATATATATATATATATATATATATATATATATATATATATATATATATATATATATATATATATATATGTGTGTGTGTGTGTGTGTTTAGACTGTCTGACTCCTCTATATCTGTCGTAGAAGATAGGTGAAAGAGAGAAGATTTCTCGATTTCAGAGACAGCCTCTATCACAGTCTACCATCTCACTCGTGGAAATCTATTGCTATTACTATCTCTCACTGTGACTATCACTTATTCAAATCTAATCAGAAGGGACCAACCCAAGTCTTAATTCTCCTATCAAAAATCTACGACAAATGGGGTCTCGTCTATCGGGATTTTGAACTTTTAATAGGAAGACGAGACGACAAATATCAGCTCGTCGGTAAGATTCTGTATTCTGATATAGAGTAAGAGTGTGATGTCTTGTGAGTTTTTATACCTTTAAAAAATTTATCCCCTAGACTATCGATCTGTTTATAGGCGTGCTGACCACACAATTAATACTTGTTTTTCCACAGCATTTTAGTAATATACATTTGAGTTACAGGTTGATTTTTTCGGAATATATGTTAATTAATGATTTTGTAATACTAAACGCTGGTAAAGTTTGTGACTGTCTAACAGTCACAGGGTTCTGAAGAAGTAGGTGTTTGAGCTAAGCTAAGGAGCGCGATCAGACTATACGTCCTGTAATCGCCTCCCTTACCCTAACTGACTTCAGGGGTGAACTTGATAGTGGATTAAAAATTAAGGGAATTTTTTTTTTCTCTTAAATTTTTTGTAATAATTATTTTGTTTCCACTGTAGCAACATATTTTTTAGTGAGTATTCTTAACTACTATTTTATTGGCGTAGTCATCTGCATAGGTGCTGTATTGTCGATTAATTGCAGCGATAGTTAGACACTATATTTTGGAGGAGGTATCCCAGGTTAAAGTATATCATCTTTTGTTTTGGTATTTCTCGTAAGTGGTAGGAAACATGTATCCCTTTCTTAATTTCTTTCTCGTCAAACTCTCAGTCACCTATTTATTATGGCAGAGAGGGCGAAACTGAGGCAGATGCTCAGACAGGAAGCAATGGAAGAAGGACTGGACAGCGACGAAGTGAAAGCTTTCGTCAGGGACGAACTTCAGAGATATGATGCGGAGAGGAAAGCAGCTGAAGCTAAAGAGGAAAAAGAAGAAGCTAGGAGGAAAGAAGCGGAAGACCGTAAAATAGAGCAGAAGAAGATGGATGAAGAAATGACAATCCGTAGGGCAAACGAAAGAGAGAAGGAGAGACAGCATCAGGAAACAGAGAAGGAGAGACAGCATGAGGAAAGAAAGAAGGAGAGGGAGAGACAGCATGAGAAGGAGAGAGAAGAGAGACAGCATGAGTTGGCTCTTAAAACTCTAGAATTCCAAAGTCGTGGTGCTGCCTCTATCTCCAGCAATGGAGAGTCTTCTTCTCATTCCTCTGTAACTGATCCTCATAGCACACAATCTACTCATCTCACTGCTATGTCTTTTCCGCTAGAAACTTTCCCTTGTCCTAATGAGAAGATTGACACGTATCTAGAAAAATTTGAGAAAATTGCAACTCTGTACGGCTTAGAGAGGTCGCGTTGGAATATGAAGCTTTCTCAGGCTTTGAAAAGTTCTGCGTATGATGTTTACGCCAAACTAGAAAGCAGCCAACAAGACAACTATGACGTCTTGAAGAAAGCGTTACTTGAGCGCTTTGAAATGAATGCGTGAAAGTTTTTGCAACTGTTTCGCAACAGCAGGAAGGAGAGCTCTGAAACTTTTCAGCAGTTCTCGTCTCGTTTGAAGGGATACTTGACAAAGTGCCTTGAGCTTTCACAGCTCCCCTCTACCTATGAAGGTCTTGAGAAATTTGTTAAAACAGAACAAATAAAGAACACTTTGTCTGCTGATACCCGGAGATTTTTAGCTGAGCAGGGTGCAGAAAAGCTTGAAGAAATCTTAGAAAAGTCTGAGCGCTATCAAAATGCGCTGGCCGAACTGCCAGCCATAAAACGTAAACCGACGGAAGAGCATTTTTGGAAGAACAATCTAGACCAATCTTCTCATGCTTCTAATCAGAATAACCACAGAGAAACTGGACCTCAAAACCCCCCTCCTGAAAAATCCAAGTTCTACAAAAACAAGTACCCCAACCACAGTAAACAGTCTGATCAACCCGACCGTCCTACATGGCAGCGCGGCCAGAAAGGACAAGGCGACAAAGGGAAAACCCCTGCGCACGGGACATATGATCAGACCGAGCACACCGAGCCTAAACGCATCGGATGCTTGCTAACCGTCTCGCAAGGCGGAATTATTGACAGTGATTACCAACCTGTAGAGGGAGAGAAACCCTCAACGCGAGGTACTGTTATTTTGAACGGTTCTCAAACTTTTTGTTTATTTGACACGGTGCTTTCTTATGATTGCATTGCTGCCAGACACCTGGTTAAACCCGGTCAAGAGACAGGAGAGACCGTCCAATTTTGTGGAGTTTTTAAGAGTGTGAGGCACCTACAGCGCTTCCCATCGCACTGGCGGAGATTCACTCTGAGTTTGTCAGAGGCGTGATCAAAGCGGCTGTTATGGATGACCCCATCTACCCAGTCATACTTGGCGGTAGATACGTGTTTATTAGGAAACCGGAAGAGCCGATTGTGGCAGCAGTAACTACAAGAGGGCAAACCAAGAAGGAACGGGAGCCTGCGCCTAATTTGTTACCCATGGAACTAAAAGAAGCGCAACAAAAGGACCCTACTTTGGCACCCTGCTTTAGGAAACTGCCCATAGCTAAGGAACCCAGACAGCACGGGGACATTTTTTCTAAGGATGGCGTACTTTATCGCAGAATGGGCAAGCCTGACCAAGATTACAACCAGCTCCTAGTACCGAAACAGTTCAGAAGCCAAATCCTAGAAATGGGGCACTCTCTTCCCTTCAGCGGACATATGGGACAGAACGCCACAAACCAACGGATAACCATTCATTATTGGTGGCCAGGAGTAAATACTGATATTATCAGGTATGTCAAATCCTGTGCCTAGTGCCAACGTGTACCACCCAAGCAACGGACACCCCCAGTCTCGTTGGGTGAAATGCCAATATTGGGAACACCATTCGAACGGGTAGTGATCGACATTTTAGGACCCTTCCAAAGGACTAAAAGAAGGAACAGGTTTTATTCTGACCTTAGTCGACACATGCACTTTATGGGCAGAAGCTATCCCACTAACATGCGCAGATGCCAAGCATGTCGCAGAAGCCCTCGTGCAGATTTTCACTCGGTTGGGATTTCCTCAGCAAGTGTTGACGGATAACGGATCTCCATACCGAAACCTGTTGATGGATGAGATCGTGAAGATCTTGAGGAACCAACACATCTACATAAAGCCTTATACTCTGGCCGGAAATTGGCTCGTGGAACGTGTTAACGGAAACCTCAACATGATGCTAAGTAAACTAGCACAAGTGAAACCTGAAGATTGGGATCTTTGTATTCCTGCAGCTTTATTTAGCTACAGAGAATCTCCTCATACTTCCACATGACTTCCGTCAGCAACGCTTTTATTCGGCAGACCTATTAAGGGGCCGTTAGAAGCCTTACTTTGGTCGCTGACAGACCAGAAGGCTGATGAGACAGTTGTCTCAGCAAGTAAATATGTATCGGATTTAAAGGGAAGGTTGAAACTAGGATGGGACCAAGCAACGACCAACTTTAAGCGAGCACGCACAAAGCACGCTAACCGATACAGGAAAGTTGCGAAAGAAAGAGAATTGGAAGCAGGAGAGAAAGTTTTGGTGTTACTCCCTACCGGAAAAAACCAACTGAGGATCGGATGGCAAGGGCCGTTTACCGTCCTGAAAAAGATTTCTAAGGCTAACTACCAGATCTCTATTTAAGGAAAGGAAAAGGTTTTCCATTTAAATCTGTTAAAGAAATTCTTGGAAAGACCAGTGCCACCTCCGAACATCTATTGACGATCGCCAAAACTGACGAAGATGACGATAGTGGCAGGGAAATTCCACTGTAAGCACACGTAATCTTTCAAAAATGTCAAAAGCAGCGACGCTCTTTCAAGCGCGCATGGGAGACATTCCAGAGAAAGGAAACTTTGGGAGTAGATTTGAGTAGGAATTGGAGAGAGATGGAGGGGGAAGATGAGAGGGAAGAGGACAGACACCCTGAATCTACGGATATAGGAAATTTATTTCCATAACGTAGACATGGAGTGCTTCCATATCTTTAAAAAAAAGGGGGGGGGGACGTTCTGTCACATAGAGATTATGATCAATACATTTTCTAGATTCTCTTCTTTCTTCCACCCTTGTCCTCTATTTTATTATCACTCTTTATCCTTTTCCTGTATTTTTCGCATTCGTTCGTTTGCGAGAAATATTTTCTTTCCCATTCTCACTTTACTGTTTTTCTTTCTCATACTGATACTCATTTTATTACGTAGATGTCAGGCTCTGGAGGTTATTGCGTTGTAGATGTAAAACTGTGAATATTCATCTATCTCAGACATAGGGCCGACATATCGTCTGCATTTTCACCTGTCACAACGTAGTTTCATCGGCTGAGTGCTCAGGTGAGGTGTGAAACCCGACATCTGCACGGCGCAGAATGAGACATTTGTCTGGTAGTTTCCTCTGTCACGGCACTCTGGGCCAGTTTCGTTAGCAGTGAGGTGTCTAAGACGCGTTTGGCATGTTATGTCCAGCGTCTAAGGTACGTATGTGTTAAGAAAAGGGGAGGCTATTGCGTGGTATTGGAAATAGCGCACATCTTTGTCCGTTTCAAAGATATAACTAGAGTTGGAACCCTGACTTCACGCACTCAGTAACTCGCAGTTAGACTAGAACAACCTACGTTCGAGCCCTACGAATCTCTGTTATAGAAGCAATTAGTTGGTCGAATTGAATGTTCGATTTCTAAGTATCTCTGTTGATGATAGAGGGCATTAGTTGGTCGAAGTGGTTTTAGTTCTTAGTAGTTCTGTGTTGAGGTAAATATATTATATCTAGTATTTTGTGAAGTGCTTAAAGTGTTAAATCGCCTATTTCATTTTCACTAGCTCTTTTGTGCAGAGAGAATTAAAATATAGTCTGTTATATTCTCTAGCTGACGTGTTTCAGTGGAAAGCAGAATAAATTATATTTCTAGCTTAAAATCACGCAGCTATAAATGAATTTGATTTTACTGCTAAATAATCAGACGAGAATATATTAAAAAAATTAACTTTTAACTGAAATGCTACATCAGTGAGTATTGACGGGATACGTATGTATTCTTAATTCATGGGAGCGATTTTATGTATATAACATATTTCACGGGAAGTTTTAAATGATAAGTCAAGCTGTACGCTTGCAGTTTAAAATGTAAGTTATAACAAGTACATAGTATGTATAATTATTTTATATGTGTTTTTTTCCTCTATTTAGTGACGAAAACTGGGGTTAACCCAAACTTTGCCAGCGTTAAGTACAGAGTAAATATCTGTGTAGAACAAAAACATTCTTTCCTTAAAGACTTGGTCTATAACCTTTACAAGAACTTTAAAGATTTTAAAGAAGTAACGGGCCCATCGAGCCTGATTTGATTCTTCCAGAGAAAAACCTCAAGTACCTTTTAGCCCATGCGGCAAGTAACATATTAATGTCAGTAACACTCCGACACTGTTGACTAGTGGTGTGGTGACCAAATAAAGTCCTAACCCGAAAGAAGACACCGATCTGGCATTCCTCATTTCTAGAAACCTAAGCTATTGACACTGTGCTCGTTGTTAATGTTCGTGCCTGGACAATTTTAATGTGACTTAAACAGACATCCGAAAAATAAGAACACCCAAGGAATCGTTCCCTGAAGCAGAGAATTCAAACCGTCTTTTTGGAACTGGGGATTTCTTGGTCAAAGACTTCCATTGACGATTCTGTATGTGAATGTCCTAAAAATTATGTTTCCAGATGCTGTTAACAAAGCTGTAAGTATGCAAGAGAGCACGTGGCCACGGCTGAGTAAATAGAGAGAATGCAGGTCTGAGTGTTTCTTTATTGTTGTAATTTGGCACCCAATTTTGCTGTCTTAACTTTCTTTATGCAAGTATTGCTAACCATATTTTCCCTTAGAATAGATCAGAGATATCAAGTCTGTCCATACCTTAAAAGGGGGAAATATTAGACCAAATCATATGTATCCGTGACTCTTTGGGCTATCATCTTTCTCCTAACGGGACTGTGGGCTTTAGCCTTCATCGAGGGAAGATCATACCAGTGGGTCTATATCTTTTTTTTGTAGCAATTCATTGACTTGATGCTTATTTATATATATATATATTTGATGTAAATTTTGGATGTTGTAGTGATAGAAGTTTATATTGATAATTAAACTGCCCTTAAACTTAATCAGCGTGTTGGTCAGCTCGTTCTAGAATATATATATATATATAATCATTTATTATAGTTTTCCCACGTCGGTACGTCTAACTGTCGTATTGTATGTGCGTGCACGTGAGTGGATAGAACTATATATGTAATATATATATATATATATATATATATATATATATATATATATATATATATATATATATATATATATATATATATGTCGGCGTCTGGGGCCTAATGGATATGAACGCAGTTTCATAATCCAGATATACCAGGTTCGAAACCTGCTGCAGGCGGTTTGGTAGCAGATCGCTTTGTGTGGATTTTTAACAATGGTATAAGCGCCGTACCGTTCAGAAAGCAATGGCAAACTACTGAATGAAAAATATTGCCTAGAAAAATCACAAACAGCCAATAAAAGCTGGGGTTGATTGACACGTCCTGTAAAGGATAAGCAACTAACTTAACTTATACATATATATATATATATATATATATATATATATATATATATATATATATATATATATATGTGTGTGTGTGTGTGTGTGTGTGTGTGTGTGTTTAGACTGTCTGACTCCTCTAAATCTGTCGTAGAAGATAGGTGAAAGAGAGAAGATTTCTCGATTTCAGAGACAGCCTCTATCACAGTCTACCATCTCACTCGTGGAAATCTATTGCTATTACTATCTCTCACTGTGACTATCACTTATTCAAATCTAATCAGAAGGGACCAACCCAAGTCTTAATTTTCCTATCAAAAATCTACGACACTACTCAAGAAATCTGCCCCAACGTTCTGCGATCCAGGAATATACTCAATGGTAAACGAGTACGGTTGAATGAGGAGTGACCACCTTAACAATCGTGCATTACCGTGTTTTGCCTGAGCAAGAAAAACCAGGGGCTGATGATCGATTTGGACCACGAATGTCTACCATACAGATAGATCTGGAATTTCTTTATCGCCCAGACCAAAGCCAAACATTCTTTTTCTACGGTTGAGTAGTTTTGTTCCGCTCTATTTAATTTGCGACTGGCATAAGCAACTGGGTTCAATTCCCCATCTGGTGAAGAGGACCTTTGTAACAATGTGGCCCCCAATCCCACATTACTAGCGTCCGTTCTTACCACGAATTCCTGACTCAAATCAGGTAATTTCAATATAGGCTTACTGGTGAGTTTTTCCTTTAACGCATTGTATGCCAACTCACATTCTGCTGACCATTCTATTTTATCTGGTTTCCCTTTGCGATTTAAATCCGTCAGAGGAGCACACACAGAGTTAAAATTTTTAATATACTTTTGGTAAAACCCACAAAGTGAGACGAAAGATCTCACATCCTTCTTAGTCTGGGGTCTGGGTGCTCTCTGCAATTTCTCCAGGTTCTTAGGATCAGGGGTCATGCTACCCTGATGTACAGTATGTCCCAAGAATTCCAATTCCTTACATCCAATACAACATTTTGTTGGTCTAGCAGTTAAGCTAGCCTCTCTGAGTCTATCAAATAGCATATTCAAAGAGTCAACGTGTTCCTCAAAGGTTTCCGTAGCGATGAGGATATCATTCATGAAATTTGTAATACATGGGTTTTTCAGGGGATCCAATAGTTTTCTTATCATTCTGGAAAACACGCTCGGAGCATTCTTCAGTCCAAACGGCAGCATGTTGAACTCATAGCGCCCTTCCGATGTGCTAAAAGCCAGATAAGGTCGAATCTCAGGCTTCACTGGAATCTGGTAATATCCCTTGCTGAGATCTACCTTAGAAAAGTATTTTGCCTTATTCAACCTGGCAAACAGTTGGTTAGTATCAGGTAATGGATCCACCTGACTTTCTGTGACAGCATTCAGTTTCCTGTAATCTATGCATAGTCTATGCTCCCCAGAGGGTTTCATCAACAATACCACACTGGAGCTATAAGGAGATTCACTATGAGAAATAATCCCTTCTTGTAACAAATAATCTATCTCCTCTTTTAAAGCTTTCTCTTTTGCGAATGGGATAGTATAGGCTCTCATACAGATGGGTGTTGGGTCTAGTAATTTCATATCATATTCCAACAAGTTAGTGTGCCCCGGTCTGTCCGTTACTACGTCTGTATGATTTTCCAGAACCTTTTGAATCTTTTTCCTCTGCCTTTTTGTCAGATGATTACTGATCTTTACCTGTGCAGGAGTTTCACAGGGTCTAAGGGGGTATTCGTAAGAGGTGAGAGGTTCATTCTTCATCTCAGTGGCTATGGCCAAGGTCATTAAATGTGCCCCTTCCAGGTTTCCTCTATCATGATATTTCTTAAGAAGGTTCACGTGATAGACTTTTTCCTTTCCTTTCTTGTCTATCTTGTAGTTAGTTCTAGATACCTTTTCTAGAACTGTGTATGGACCTTGTCATCCAATCTGAAGTTTGTTGCTGCTGCCGGGTAATAGAAGAAGCACCTTCTCCCCCACAGCAAGCTCCCTATCCTTCGCTTTCCTATTATAATATGCAGCTTGCTTCTTCCTGGCTTGCCTTAGGTTATCATTTGCTTGTTTCCAGACAGTTTTTAAGCGAGTGGTCAGCTCGTTCACATACTGATATGACGAGGTTACAGTCTCTTCTGCCTTCTCATCTGTCCATGTTCTCAATAAGGCTTCCAATGGACCTTTGATTGGCCGGCCAAATAACAATGTTGCCGGTGCCATTCCTGTTGAATTATGTGGGACTTCCCGATAAGCAAACAAAGCCGCGGGTAAGTATTGATCCCATGTGTAAGGTTTTTCATGTGCCAGCTTTCGCAGGATAGAAATAAGTGTCCCGTTGAACCTTTCCACCTGTCCGTTCCCTTGGGGGTGATACGGACTACAGTGAAAGTGCCTGGCTTGAAAGATCATGAAAACTTCCTCAGTTAGCCTCCCCTTGAACTGTGATTCATTATCAGTCAAGATCTGGTGGGGAAAACCTAACCTTGTGAATATTGTAAGTAACGCCTCTGCCACATGTTTTGAGTCAATTGATGACAGGGCTACTGCCTCTCCCCACATAGAACAAGTGTCCACCAGAGTAAGAATGTAACTGTTTCTCCTCTTGGTACGTGTGAGAGGTCCCACAATATCCACTGCAACTCTCTCAAAAGGGGTTCCCATGATTGGCATCTCCCCTAAAGTTGCAGGTGCAGTCCAATGTTTTGGAGCTACCCTTTGGCATTCTGGGCAGGATTTGACATACCTTTTTAATATCTTCCGTTATCCCTGGCCAGAAGTAATGACAAGCTATACGCTGTCCTGTGGCGCTGATCCCCATATGACCACTGAAGGGGATAGCATGTCCCAACCCCATTACCTTTTCCCTATATGAAGTGGGGAGTACCAGCTTTCCATGACCATTTGAACCAGTTCCAGCCTTCCTATACATTAACTTGTTCTTCATATAAAAATCTCCTTTGTTTGGAGGGGTATGGCTTTTTGGGAGTTTCCTGAAACACGGCTTTAGTGACCTATCCTCAGCCTGTGCCTTCCTCATCTCCTCTGGATGAGTATTTATTGGGTTATATTCCTCCTTCCTTGACTGTGACCTGGTCTGTACTGCTGCCATAATCACTGGTCTTTTGGGATTTCCCAAAAACACATATTTACACCCCAATATCAGAGGGTAGATTGGTTTGTTTATCACTGCTGCTCTAATCACTCCTTCCACATAGCAAGTTTTTACGTTTATCCATGCAATGGGAAGTGTCATGGTTGCTACTTCCTTGGTTGCCCCTTGTATCTCCACTGTTTCTGTGGTATATTGATCTGGGTGCACCAGGTGAAAGCTCACGACTGAGTCAAAATCCAATCCAGTATCATAAAGGCACTTCATAGTGGCCCCATTGCATACTACTTCTTCACATACAGGGGGATGATTGTTACGGTGTTATTTTAAATGACGGCGTCTGCTGGGGTTTACCCATGCGCAACGTTTAGGGGTCATTAATATTTATAGAATATGTCGATATTTTACGGTATAGTGAACGCGAAATATATGCGGAGATTATGACGCATTCGCGTTGGGAAGGTCACGCCGGGTGACTTGGTTACAGGGCCTTTGTTACGCTATCCGTCAAGCAAGAAGGTCGTGTCTTGTATTTCTTCCAAGGAAATAAGGCTGAGTATATAGCCTATATTATATAGATGAATCGATGTAGACTTCAGGGTCAGTTCGGAAATTAATCTAAGTATGAGATTAATTAAATTAAACTAGATAATGGAAGGAGAATCGTATTATGATTCAAATTGTAGATGTCAAGAACTCATGTGCTCATTTCTGGCTGTTGACTACAACAGTGCACGTATATAGCCACGATGTTCATCTGACATATTGTTTTGACACGGACGGACATGAATACTATGCATGTAATTCCTAATGAACTATATATGAACTATATATGAACGTGTACCTACGTGAATGTCTTATGTGTGAACTGTAAATAAATTCATGGACTCTGAATTGAGGACTTTATCACATCGATACGTTACAGCTATTTGCTGCATTTGCCAATGTTGATGATTATGCAAATGAAGAACTCTTCTGATAGGAAAAATATGTACCTATAATGATGAGCTCCGAAAGGAACGAATGTATTCTTGGACATTCAACAAATGATTAATCAATATAACGTTGACCCTTACTCCAAGATGATAACCGGACGAAGCACGCATTCGCGATTGAACAAAATACACAACCAGCTCTAAACCAGCTCGGCCTTATCAATCCCCGCCCCTTTATCAGCTGGCGGCCAGATGTGGCGTGGATAATTTCAAATATTAACGAGTTGAAAGAACTAAATTCCTTTCGATCGAAATGGACATTATTTGCAAATACACCGGTGACGTCATGCCCTTGACGACAGCATGAACGGTTGGAAAAGCCAGCAGCTGACATTGTCCATCAAAAAAAAATTTATTTGAAGCTTTCAAAGATCAAATGAAACCTATTGCTGACTTTCTCAATGATACAAACAAGCTCTCGAGTCTGTCGGCGAAGCATATAATGTACGATATTACCGCCAAAACAAGATAAGTCACTAATTTTAAAGGTTAAAATATTTCGTCCTGTTTGTCCAAATAACGCCATGTTCTTTTTTCGTTGTATCCATGTTAAATATTGTTCCTGTCCCTTTCATGTAGCGGGTATGGATGGGTGGCGGTTCGGAATGAATAAAATGGCTCTGAGGATGCCGATATTCATTCTGAATGTTCCTAAGGCTGTGAATTAATAGCACCTCGCGAAGAAAGCGTCGAATTATCATTATCGGTGATCGGTTCGTTCGGACTTGCATTAATTCACTTTGCATGTTAGGTGTATAGTCATGTTATAACTGGTGTTTTCTGGTGTATTTGGTTCTTATTTTTATTCATTTACAGTCTTATGTTCGTAATCTATCTTGTTTATTCTGATCTAGCTATCTTTAATTTTAATTAAATGTATTGTATTAACGTCAAATGAGTCCTGTGACGTCACTATTTGTTACGTACACAGCTTAACTTTCTATTCAGTTCATTCTTAATCTCTCACTTCCGTTTTATACCACTTAGTTATTAATGCATTTTTTATTGTGAAAATGTCTTGTCGTATGGTAATACTGTTTCGTAATCCTTGGTTAACCCATTGTATTGTTTGTCTTCATTTCATCCTTCTATAATTTAATATTAATGCTATAATTTCTTCATTAATAATAGTGTAGATGAATATGATTAAATTTTTATCAGCTTTGATGAGGAATTAGGGACTTTGCTCATATTTGCAGTAGTGGTCCTAGAAATGGGCAATGCACTTTATGCCTCATGATTCTGGCATAATATATAATGATTAATTATTAAAACTTTATAACATATTAATACATATTTAATATAAATTAGTACACTTTCTCAGTACTATATTGTGAACTTAGTGACAATTAAGACTAATTATTTAGGGATAATACACATAATTATTAAATATTGATATTAAGCGCTTGATATAATTTCAGCAGCTTATATAACTAACTATCATAACTATTTATGATAGATATCAGTGAGTATATATATAATATTTTTACAAAATATTATAGATTGTGGAACTTATACATAACAATACAGGAATATTACAATTTCTTATAATAATTATTCATTCGTTGAGTAATTATAATTATCGACATAGATTCTAGTGGTGATTACAAGACATAAGTAATTGAATACTTAAATAAATTAACTTCAAGATGCTTAACTTAGACTATTTTATTAAAAATGGTAAGGATTTTGGAAAAAAAAGGAGAACTTCTCGAGGCTTATGCATTGGCTGAATTTACAAAATATAAGGCAGAAGAGGAGGAAAAGAAAGCTTTTGCTAAGGCAGAAGAGGCTGAAAGGAAAGCTATTGCTAAAGCAGAGAGAGAAGAATTAAGACAAGAAGAAGAAAGAAAGATAGCAAGAGATGAAATCCTACGGATTGAAGAAGAGAATAAATTGAAACGACAAGAAATCATACTGCAGCAAGAAATGGAATTGCAACGGCTTAAATTGGAAACAGCAAAACTTAATTCGCAGAGTGCTGCAGCAAGCCAAAATGATAATGCTCAATCTGGATCTTCATCCACCCGACTTAAGGGCAATTATTACTTTAAATTACCACCATTTAAATTACACGTGGACGACCTTTCATCGTGGCTGGCGCGCTTTGAGGATATATGTAAGGTCAATAACCTTGACAAAACTGCATGGGCACTTAAACTTAAGGAATTTCTGGATGGCGAACCTGCAAGTGCAGCACAAAACATTGATCCTACATTAGCCACAGATTATGAGGCCATTAAGACGTTGTTATTACGTCGTTTCCACTTGAACGAAGAGGCATGTAGATTACGTTTCAAAAGTTTGTTGCCAGATAACAATAAAGATTTCACAGGTTTTATTGCTAACATACGCAATACTTTTAACAGATGGGTTGAACTGGCAGGTGTCAACAAATCTTACGACAAATTAGTTGATTTATTATTGAGGGATAAAGTATTATCTTCTGTCAGCTCACCATTCTTTGCTTATCTGCAAGAAAGAAAACCAGAAACTATTGAGGATTTAGAAAAAATTTCTTTAAATTACTGCACAGCACATCCGAATGCTAATATTTCTGGCTCTTTGATAAGAGAACCTCTTCCTGTAGCCTCCAATATGGCATATCATAATAATAACAAACCTAGAACACACAGTGTGGACAGAGGTAGGTTCAAAGGAAACTATGACATTAATTTTCATAAGGGACAGAATAACTTTAACAATAACTTTAATAGAGGAAGACAACAAACCAGAAATTATTCACCTCAGTCAAGACACAACAGTAATCCTCGTAACTCAAGTTATAATCGGTCATATCAATATAATAATGGTAACAATTGGAAGAATAGCGATAATTATAACTCGAGACATCGAGATAACAATTATAATAGACGACAACGAGATAATTCAACTAATTATTCTCGTAA
Source organism: Oreohelix idahoensis (assembly GCA_024509875.1). Lineage (NCBI taxonomy): Eukaryota > Metazoa > Mollusca > Gastropoda > Stylommatophora > Oreohelicidae > Oreohelix > Oreohelix idahoensis. The sequence goes on from JAMPIV010010167.1 coordinate 929,672, forward strand.
TCGTTCTCATTCTCGTGGATCTTCACATTATAACCATAATACCGGGGCAGCAGTGACAAATGATATCACCCCTAAGGTTCAGGTTCCACCTAACGATAATACAATGAATTCTTCTGCTGCATGCTTTGCTATAAATTATAACGTGGCAAATAGTTGCCCACAATGCAATCTTATTTTTCAGAAGGCAAAGGAGACAGTGCTAAACTGCGGACACATTACACCAGAAGTAGGTCTTGCAGCCAATGATGGAACATGCTCTCTGATTTTTAACAGAGGGATAGTAAACGGTTCTATAGTTTCTGTATTGAGAGACTCGGGGTCCACAACCATTGGAGTGCGACAATCGCTTGTACATCCTAGCTGTGCAACGGGGGAATATGTCCGTTGCATGACTTTTGGGGGAACTCTTGAGTTTTACCCCACAGCTCTTGTCCATGTTAATACACCTTTCTTTTCAGGACAAGTTAAGGTATGCATGCTTCAGAATCCAATTGCAGATCTGATGTTGGGACGCATCCATGGTAGTAAGGATTGTTCCCCACAGGAAATTGAGAAATGGGAATTAAAGAATGTGCAATCTTATTGCAATGCTAACGCTGTCATTGCAACAGCTACATTACGGGCCAACAAAATAAATACATGTGGCACAGTTTTCTCCAATTTCAGTCTCAGTACCATTCTGGAAATCGATAAGGAGAAGGATAAGACTCTCCTACAGGATAAAAAGTATACTAAACTACCAGCCCATCCTAGGAAGATTAGAAAATCATTTCGAGGCAGATATACCTTTTCTCAAGAGAATGCCGCCAAGTCGGAAGATAGATGTTGGCGACAGGATCATATTAACAGTGATCTGAATAAAATTGTTGAAAATGGGAAAAGAAGGGATGTCCCGAACAAGGGTAATGATGGTGAAGTTCTTATGAACTTAACTAATAAAATTAGGACAAATAAATATGTCAATCATTATGAGACATCATCTCATAAGACTACCATATCCAAAAGATTAAATAGAAGAACTATTTATCACGTTAGTGACACTGATCCCATTTACATTGGGAAGGGTGCATATTCTCGCACCGTGTTAGTGCGCAATCTGCCACAAGGTACCAGATGGCAGGCACTTAGCAATTTCTTTAATGACACGGCAGACGTTATGTTTGTACGGTTGTTGTCACCTACCAATGACAGGTATGGTGAAGCTATAGTTACATTTCGTAACAATAGAGATGCTCGAATGGTCATCGAGCATGATAATGGTGCTTACTTTAACCATCATTGTCTACGGTTACAATTAGTACCTAATGCTGCGTCACGCAGATAACATGCTATGGTAATACAATTGTCTCATATCATTGATGACTCATCATAGTCATTCATCATTTCTTTTCTTTACTGGTCCTTATAAGGTTACTGATAAAATTTCAGACGTTGATTACGTCTTAGATATCAAGGGACACAGAAAGATATTCCATATTAATATGCTCAAGCAATTTCATACACGTCCTATACACTTACAGTCAATTTTTCATGAATTAGATGACAATACTGTATCTACTTGTCATTATTCTAATCTATCTGTTATACAGGAGGAAGAATCTTCTTTTCCTGAAGTGCAGATGCCTTTACCTGTACTTACTGTCCAATCTACTGAATCTTGGCGTGATGTGACCATTTCTTCTACGGTTACACCGCAACAGCATCAACGCGTTGCTGATCTTCTACAATCTTTCCCAGATATGTTAACTGATGTACCGGGTTGCACATCTGTAATTGGTCACGATATTATTCTTAACGATGATACACCAATTCGTGTCCATCCTTATTCTGTACCTCTACATTTTCTGAGTAAGACATCTCAGGAACTCGAACAGATGATATCATTAGGTATTATTGAGACTAGTACATCTCCATTTTCTTCTCCTTTAGTCATTGTCCGGAAAAAGGACAACAACATACGTTTATGTGTTGACTATAGGAAACTTAATGCGCAGACAGTACCGGATAGCGAACCACATCCTATCCTTGACGATTTACTTCCTCGTCTATCCAATGCTACACTTTTCACTAAAATTGACTTAACTAAAGGTTATTGGCAGATTCCACTAACCGAAAGAGCCAAATACTACACAGCATTCTCAACTCCACAAGGTCTTTACCAGTGGAACGTGATGCCTTTTGGGCTAATGAATGCTCCAGCTACCTTTATTCGCATGATGCGAAAAATTTTAGCAGTTAGATCAGATATAATTACCTATATTGACGACATATGTTTGTTTAGTTCATCATTTGAGGAACATTTTTTGGGTCTTAAATCAGTTTTGGAAATATTGCGGGATAACCATTTAACCGCTAAACCAACTAAAATTCAAATAGCGTGTAATGAGATAACATTCCTGGGGCACATTATTGGATCGGGACGTATCCAAACAATTCCCAGTACGGTTTCTAAAATATTAAATTTATCTGTTCCTCAAACGAAGAAACAGGTTAGGAGTCTGTTAGGTTTAATCCAATACTATAGCAGATTTGTACCTCACCTATCATCCATCACGGCTGTCCTGTCTTCGTTACTAAAGAAGAACATGCCTTTAAGGATAAATTGGACAGACGAATGTGACAAAACTTTTCGCACTATCTTAAAAATTTTTTCATGCCCACCTGTTTTTAAGATTACCAGATGCTTCTAAAAAGTTTGTTCTACGTACAGATGCGAGTAATTACGGACTCGGGGCGTGTCTACTGCAATATCATGATGATGTCCTTCACCCTGTACTGTATATCTCACGCAAACTGAAACCTCCGGAGACGAAATATTCCACTGTGGACCGAGAATTGCTCTCCGTAATCTGGGCAATTACCAAGTTGGAAAAGTTTTTGCTGGGATCTCCATTCCTGATCCAGACTGATCAGAAATCAGTGGCAGCATTACGTCGCTCAAATCATAAAAGTGCTAAACTTGCACGATTTGCTATTACGTTGCAACCCTACGAGTTCGAGATACAGTCGATACCTGGAACTGAAAACGTCATAGCCGACACGTTGTCCAGACATCCTACGGATTCTGAATGAATATTACAATTTCAAGAAAATTTTCTGACTAGTCAAGCATTACATTTGCAATAAACGGTATTGATATCAAGTCAGAATATACAACAATTCAGTTGGACTTCCTACCTAAATAAGGACATTTCGAAATAAACTATTGTGATCAAAATATCAAGTTTTACGGATCGTTTGAAAATTTGAACTTCAATTCCACTTTGAGTATCACTCATTTCGATTGAAAACTGTTAAAAAGGAACAATCTCTGATGTAGAAAGGACAGATACGCTGATGACTTAGTCAATTTACTTTCAAAGTTTAATAAAGGAACTAACGATTAATGGATAATCAAATCATAATTTGATAATATGAACCTTGTGTCTTAATGAACTTTCATACAATTCAACAGGAGGTAACAACGATTGGATCTTCATGTCCAGTATTATTAAATTTTCTAGTTATTAAATTAATATATAATATATAATAAAGTCAAAGTGTGATGAAATAAAAAAATAAGATATACTAAGAAAAGATGAAACAAAAGAATATCACACCAATTAAACCTTTTAATTAGTGTAATTATTAAGGTAATAGATATTACATTATGACATTTCCCATATATAGTTAAAATGTATGAATTTTTTTTCTGCTCTTTTCTTCTGATTGCGTTAATTTAATTAGGTATCTATCCTTACACTTCATTTTCACACGCATGCTAATTTAATGTATACTTTAATATTTGGTTTCAATTGTCCGTACTTCTCAATTTTTATTTCTTTTACTCTCTTATACTATTTCTCATTTTCCTCTATTAGATATTAATTAGTTAGTACCATACGTACATACTGTAATTAATTATTTTAATTTTAGTTAGTTAGAATAATTTTAATAACACCTCACATTATTAGTTAGTCTATACATACAACAAATTAATTAGTTAATTGTTAGTGACAGTGACATTTCCTTGTTTAATATAAGGTATATGTATGATATGACGTTGATTTTATTATAATATATTACTGACATGACCGCGACACTGTTCTAGATAGAACATCGTAGGTCATACGTCGGGTTTTGTTAAATTTTTGATAATTTGATTAATATTGTTCAAAAAAAATCTATTTAATAGATTTTTTTTGCCCCCGTCTGACAGGAAATCTGTTACGGTGTTATTTTAATTGACGGCGTCTGCTGGGGTTTACCCATGCGCAACGTTTAGGGGTCATTAATATTTATAGAATATGTCGATATTTTACGGTATAGTGAACGCGAAATATATGCGGAGATTATGACGCATTCGCGTTGGGAAGGTCACGCCGGGTGACTTGGTTACAGGGCCTTTGTTACGCTATCCGTCAAGCAAGAAGGTCGTGTCTTGTATTTCTTCCAAGGAAATAAGGCTGAGTATATAGCTTATATTATATAGATGAATCGATGTAGACTTCAGGGTCAGTTCGGAAATTAATCTAAGTATGAGATTAATTAAATTAAACTAGATAATGGAAGGAGAATCGTATTATGATTCAAATTGTAGATATCAAGAACTCATGTGCTCATTTCTGGCTGTTGACTACAACAGTGCATGTATATAGCCACGATGTTCATCTGACATATTGTTTTGACACGGACGGACATGAATACTATGCATGTAATTCCTAATGAACTATATATGAACTATATATGAACGTGTACCTACGTGAATGTCTTATGTGTGAACTGTAAATAAATTCATGGACTCTGAATTGAGGACTTTATCACATCGATACGTTACAGCTATTTGCTGCATTTGCCAATGTTGATGATTATGCAAATGAAGAACTCTTCTGATAGGAAAAATATGTATGTTGCGTGCATATTTTGACGCACATATTACAAAAATCGATATGGCTATTTAATATGGAAAAGATATAGACATTCATTCATTTGTGTATGAAAATGCTGTCTATGGGGAAGGCTAGATAATCCATAATTGTTTTACCCTTTTGATTATAGGAGTAATCGTTCTTGATATTAATTCGGCGCATGGATATGACACCCTTGTCCGTACCTATTTCTTAGGGCCAGAAAATAGATTAATTTGCTTATTATGTTTATGGCCTGAATTCATATGTATTACATATTATTAGTACAAGTAGAATCAGTCCTATATTGTATATTTTGGATGGGTAGGCAGGACTATATTCTTGTTACACCGCTCTAGCGGAAGTAGGAGTTGTCTTGGCTAGTCGTGATGAGTTCCGATGTACCGTGACAATGGCGGGTACGCATTTTTTCCAGGGCTGGTATATTCTTCAGTAAAAATGATTTACGAAGTAGTTTTTTCTTCTATAGGAGATTGTGTCTCTACTAGAGTTGTGTTAGAGACTTTCCTAATGTACGGTACCATGTATGATTCGGACTCCAGGTAATTCCAGTCCCTGTTTTGATGATCTCAGGTCGGTTAGGCCTAGCGGGAATTTTGTGCTTCGCAACGCTAGGGTCAAATTTGTATCGACGGAGATGACAGGCTCCATACTGTAATTATGTCTACGTGAGGTAACTGGATTACGGTAGATCTGTGTGGAGGAACTTTATGAAATTATGCATATGTATTGCAAATTAACTTTGGCTTATATATATATCCTCCTGTGAGCGAGTGAGCGACAACTCAGGTAGGCGGCCATGTTACATTCCTGTCATCGCATTTTTTGGATCACTGTCTAAAGAACGGAACATGTATCTTATTATTCGGACAGTGACAAGGAGATCTCAATTTTGATAGAAACCCCTTATCGTGGTTTCACAATATGATAAACTGTGAATATAAAGCAACTTTAGTTACTTACCGATCCGCCTTCACTGACGCGCTTAGTCAGATAGGGGATGCGGCCATTGATGTACTACCTATTATTTATGAATGTGCCATGACATAGGATCTACTATGTATGCCTGCAAATTGATATGTCAACATACCCATGATTTACTCGTTATGTCCCAGTGTGAGCGTCCAAATAAACTGTGTAAACAAAGATTCCAGCAGTCTGCATTGGTGCCTTGTAGACACAAGTGAATGAGTGTTTAGTTTGGTCAGAACACGAACAGTACACCATTCGCGTTAAACACACTCTACACTTCTACCCATATATACACCATCCTGCGTCGGTTGAAGTGACCAAGTTTAGGGCCTGCTTCCCCTGGAGCCTTAGAGGGAAACTACTGTTTACAGCTGCCTTTGCCTTCCCTAACTTAGGACTAGGGTGAGTTACCCATTTACAGCTGGGTAGACTGGAGCATGCCTGATCTCAACAACTCTGTACACTACAATGGACATATACAGTAGTGGCACCACCAACAACATGTTACAGTGATTGATAGTGGAGCTTTACAGAAGAAAGAGAACACACCACACTTTACAGAAGATTTACAGTATACAACTGATACTTCTTTACAGACTGGCATTTTACAGTGTGTGTGAAAGCAACTTTACAGTGGGAAAGAAATTTTACAGTGGTGAGCCAGATCCCTGGGTCCAGCCTACGCAGTCTTGTGTTGAGAATCACATTTTACAGTTACAAGAACATTTGTTTGACCACATCAACACCAGTAGGACAGCTATACAATCAATGTCAGCTTGACCTGTTCTGACAAGTGTGGCAATATCTGGGTCAGCACTTGTTGACATTTGGCACAATACAGTCAGTGTTCTAAACCAGTGATTGTTTATCCTGCTGTAATACAAGAGCATTGTTGAACATAAAGTGCAAATTTCATCGGTGGATCTTCTAATGTGCTCAAAAAAATTGGACAGTGTAATAGTTAGAATGCAAATCTATTACTCAATAAAGTGGTAGTCTAATTGATTAAAACTGAGCATACAGTACTATAAATTGCAACTACAACACATTGCATGATATGATACACACATTGATGATTTATATATATTTATGTTTATATATTATTTGTTTATATGTGTGATTGTTATGTCTTTGCGGGCCTGGATGGGAGGTGACTAGAACAGGAAATACCAAGTGATATTGGTCTTGTTCTTGCGTTCTTTAGGGAGCAATTTCTTAATTGAAATTTGCATGCAACATAGTTTGCAGATATTTGGTTAGTTGTGACGACCGTGTTCATATTTGTATTTGTAACATTTTTCTGTTCTTTATTTTTGTTTGATTTGTTTGTATAAGTGTAGGTCTCATCTTTCCTTTCATTTCAGTTCTTTACACCCTTATGTTTATACACTGTGGCGTTATTTGTCTTGTTATCTTATTGCAGTTATCATCACGGATTCTGTGATCATTTTTTTCATTTCTCCTATTTAATTTAATTTGATCTCTGCAAATGTTTTCAGATTGTCTTTTCTTGTTTGTCCTTTGTAATGTCTTTAGTTGACATATGACATATGAGGTATAGTGGAATACACTTATAGTACAGATCAGTACTTTATGATTGTTATTGTTATAAAACAAAGTGTACAAGACCTTTATAAGGCTTGTCTCCCAAAGTGATTGGAAAAGGGAAATATTATTTTCCACAGGTACTCAAGTGATCATTGATTACATTAAGGTATACAAGACCTTTGTAAGGCTTGTCTCCCACAGTATTTGAGATAGACAGTTATTGTTGTCCACAGGTACTCAAGTTATCATTGGTTATTATAAACCATACAAGTTTTCACTAAGACTAAGTCTATGATATAGACTTGTCTCCCATTAAAGTGAAATAAGGTAATTTATTTACTTTTCAGGTTTCTGATTTAAGAAGACAAAATGTCTACATTGGATTACTTTATAGCACAAGGAAAATCCCTTGATAAGACTGGGAAAGACTTAGAACAATGGGCTGTTGCTCAATATGACAAAGCATTAGCTGCAGAAGGAAAAAAAGCTGCTGCTGAGGAAAAAAAAGCTGCTGCTGAAGAGAGGAAAGCTCTAGCTACAGAAAAAATTAGAAGCTGCTGCTGCTGCAGAACAAAAAAAATTAGATAGAGAAGCTGAAGAGAGAAAAGCAATAAGAGAACATGAGTTTGAATTAGAGAAATTAAAATTGACAAGTACTGTATGAGTAATGTTAATCAGGCATCTAGTGGTAATGGTAAACCCTTTGTGTACAAGGTCAAGGTACCAGCGTTCAACTCTGCCAGTGATGATATAGCATTCTGGTTTGATAGATTTGAACGGGCTTGTCGAGCTCATAATGTTGACAAATCACAGTATGTGAATCAGTTGTCTGAAAATCTAAAAGGGGAGTCTCTGAGTAAGTTATATTTCGTCGAAGAGGCCGACAAGGATAATTATGATGCTGTTAGGGCAGCTTTGATGAAGAGATATCAGCTGTCTGAGGAAGGTTATCGTCTTTTGTTTAAAACAATGAGACCTGAGGTAGGTGTAGAATTCTCAGAATTCATCTCAAAAGCACGAATTACACTTTCACGATGGATTGAATTATCCAAAATAGAGAAAATATTTGATGGTCTTACGGATTTATTACTAAGAGACAAGGTCATGTCTTCTGTAAATAAATCATTCCTAGAGTTTTTACATGAGCGTAAACCTAGTACAATAAAGCAAATGGAAGAATATTGTGACCAGTATGCCACGGCACACCCTGACATGATTCTTAGTAACTCTAATATTAAAGAGAGTATGCCAGTTGCTTCGGCAACAGAATATAATCAGAATTACTCATACAAATTCCAAGGAGCTAAAAATAAATTTGATAAAAAGGTTAATTGGAATAAGTATCAAAACCAAGATAACCACTCAAATCAGGGTTCTTCTTCGAAGAACTGGAATCGGGCTGATAGTCCTCGACACGCAAGGGGTACCCATAATTTTAGAAATTCTCGAAAAGGGAGTAGCTATAGGAACTACCCAAGTGCTTCATGGAGACAAAAACAACAATATTACAGGGATACTCAGTATAATGAGCGTGATGATTATAATCATGAATATTATGATTCAAACCCAAATAGGGGTTATAACAGAGGCAATAATAATTATAGAGACAATTATAACCGAGGTAGATCACAACACAAAAGACATGGTAAATCTTATTACCAGGCTAACTCTGCACAACAGGAGTTCCACGACGCCGGTAATCAGAATAATGATAAAAAAGACTCCAATAGTGTAGCAAATTCCGCTTTTGATTTTGCTAGAGCATCTGAGTGTTCGCAATGCAAAACATTATTCGATCCAACCACAGTTTCTACTTTAAGCTGCGGTCACCCGCTTCCCGCGTTCCATGCGTCAATCGCGCATAATGGAAGGGGTGCTCTTGTCTTTAATAGGGGCCTAATAGATGGTACTCCGGTATCAATTCTTTTCGATTCGGGGTGCACTACCATCGGAGTGAGGCAATCACTCGTAAATCCTTCTCGAGCTACAGGCAATATAGTCAAATGTGTAACATTTGGTGGCACATTGGAGAAGTACTCCACTGCCATTATCAATATTGCAACGCCTTTCTTTACAGGAGAGGTGCAAGCATGTCTCTTGCCGAATCCGATCGCTGATCTTATCATCGGTCGCATTCATGGAGTGAAAGAATGCACTCCACAGCAAATTTCTAATTGGGAAAATGTTAATATGCAATCTGCTAATGCAGTAATCACTAGGGCTCAAGCTCTTAATATGCCGCAATCTGCACATTCTGAAGATAATGATGCGCAGATCCAAGATGATCCCTTGGAGATTTTCCATGATTCCTTTATAAAACAGCAGGAAGATGATCCTACTCTAAAGAAATTCTTTACTCTGGCAACAAAAGGTGATCCGAATAAGGATACAAATCGTAAATCATGGATTACGATGAAGAATGGCGTACTTGTACGTATGGTACAAGACTCCGCTAAGTCCATTCACTCTCAAATCCTTGTGCCTAAAAATATGAGAGTTAAAATCTTACAGCACGCTCATGATTCGCAGTGTGCTGGACATATGGGTTTTTCCCGTACTAAAGCTAGAGTTCTTCAATCTTTCTTTTGGCCTGCTGTGAATAAGGACATACGAATCTATTGTCGATCTTGTAAAGTATGTCAAGAGATTAAATCCAGAGGTCCACGCCATGATGCACCTATTCAGGCTGCAGACATTCCAATTCGACCATTTCAAAAAATGGCGATAGACATCATTGGTCCATTTAAGATAAAGTCTGCTAGAGGACACCAATTTATTTTGACGTGTGTTGATATGTGCACACGTTGGCCGGAGGCTGTTCCTCTAAAGAGCATAACTACTGCTGACGTCGCAGATGCTCTTTGGTTAATATTTTCTCGTCTGGGATTTCCAGCAGAAATATTATCCGACCATGGTACCCAACTCATATCGGATACCATGTCTCAAGTAATGTCGACTCTTAACATAGAGAGATCGCTGAGTAGTATTTATCATCCTATGTCCAATGGGATGGTGGAACGTCTGAATAGAACTCTGAAAAACCTACTAGGTAAGATAACAGAAGATCATCCTCAGGATTGGGATAGGGTTTTACCCGCGGCTCTCTTTGCATATAGAGAGGTCGCCAACGAACATACAGGATTTTCTCCCTTTGAACTTGTCTTTGGCGCGAAACCGCGAGGTCCTATGTCCTTACTTCATGATCTTATAACTGCTGATAATATTGTCGATGACACAAAATCCTCTTATGAATATGTCATCGCACTTAGACACAAGATTATTGAAGCATGCAAATTGGCAACTGCTTCTTCTGAATTTGCGAAACAGAAGGCAAGGGAATTGCCAATAAAAAGAGATGTTTGCGACAACTTTGTCCAGGTGACAAAGCATTTGTCTTGCTACCTTGTAGGGAAAATAGACTTCTTATTTCTTGGAAAGGTCCGTACGATATAATATCAAAAGTTTCCGATGTTGACTATATCGTCGATATTGACGGGAAGCGTAAAACCTTCCACATCAACATGCCCACGGAATTCCATGAACGTCCTGATTATTTACAACCTGTTTTCCAGGCAACGGACGATTTTCCAGTCCAACATGGACAGTACTCATCTCTGTCAGTAATACAGGATGAGGAAACGAGTTTCTCGGATGTAAATTTACCTTTTCCAATGATTCCTCTTCACTCTAATGAATCATGGAAAGATGTTGCAATTTCTCCAGAATTATCTCCAGGAGAGCAGAAACAAGTTTCTACTATTTTAGAACAATTTCAGGATGTCCTTACTGACATTCCTGGTCAAACTGATGTCATTCAACATGACATTATTCTTACTGACCATAGTCCTATAAGAGTCAGACCGTATCCTATCCCGATACATTTTCAAGCACAGGTAGAGAAAGAGTTGGATGAGATGATAGAGTTAAAAATTATTGAACCATCCACATCAGCATATTCTTCGCCGATGGTTATTGTACGAAAAAAAGACAATAACATACGTCTTTGCGTGGATTATCGCAAATTGAACCAAGTGACGAAATTTGATGCTGAACCTATGCCTTTACTAGAAGAGCTACTTACGAGACTATCGAATTCTCATTTCTTTACTAAACTCGATTTGTCTAAGGGATATTGGCAAGTTCCATTATCCGAACACGCCAAACCGTTTACTGCTTTTTCGACGCCTAGGGGTCTATTCCAATGGAATTTCATGCCTTTCGGTCTTATGAACGCCCCTGCAACATTCGTACGCATGATGCGTCGAATCCTATCTCATCGCTCAGATGTCATTGCGTATCTTGATGACATCTGTCTTTTCAGTGATACTTGGAACGATCACTATAATGGGATAAATGAACTATTGTCTATCTTACGCGAGCATAACCTGACAGCGAAACCATCGAAAGCATGTATTGGTTTTAGTGAAATATCTTTCTTAGGACACCGTGTTGGTCATGGGTTCCTAAAAACAGAAGACCATAATACAAGTAAGATACTTAACATTTCTATTCCTAAGACTAAAAAGCAAGTGCGAAGTCTCTTAGGTCTAATACAATTTTATGGACGATTCATCCCGAATCTGTCCTCCATTATGTCACCTCTTTCTTCCTTGCTAAAGAAAGGGTCTCCTAATGTAGTCCATTGGACTCAAGAATGTCAATCCTCTTTGGATAAGGTTAAAACTATGTTTTCTACTTCACCTATCCTAGTATTGCCTTCTAAGGATAAGACATTTATTCTTCATAGTGACGCTTCATCCACCGGGATTGGAGCAGCACTAATGCAAGAGTACTTTGGAACTCTGCATCCTGTGATGTATATTTCTCGGAAATTAAATGCCGCAGAGAAGAATTACTCGGTCCTAGACCGTGAATTATTGGCTATGGTTTGGTCAATCCTTAAACTGCAAAGATTTCTTCTTGGCGCGCATTTCATTGTGGAAACTGACCAGAAAGCTCTTACGGCTATTCAGAGTAAAAATCTGAAGAGCGCAAGATCAACGCGATACGCGATTGCTTTGCAGCCATTTCATTTTTCGGTGCGAGCTATCCGTGGGTCAGAAAATGTGATGGCAGATATTTTGTCTAGATGCCCACATGATTCATAACTGTTATACAACTTTGATACAGTTGTTCCTATGTTGAAATGTGTACACATATGTAATATCATATATTGATTGTAACACTACTTAGCGGTTCATTGATATTTATTCACCGCTGATCTTTCAATGTTTTTTTTTTCGTCTTTGATGATCATGATGTTAAGATATCTTAGATGAAATTTATGTATAAACTAATGTACAAATTGTGTCATTGCTAATATTGTAGTATGCGTTGGTGACACCTCTCTGGAAATATTTATACTTAGAGAAGTACTTTCTCTAAGGTCAGAAAACTTATGCTTATCATCTGCGCATTGTTATTGGTGCGTTGTGAGCCTATTGTATGTTGCTCCTAGATGTATTTCAAAAAAAAAGTACCATTTTTTTCCCCCGAGGGGTGTGGTAATCTGTTGCGTGCATATTTTGACGCACATATTACAAAAATCGATATGGCTATTTAATATGGAAAAGATATAGACATTCATTCATTTGTGTATGAAAATGCTGTCTATGGGGAAGGCTAGATAATCCATAATTGTTTTACCCTTTTGATTATAGGAGTAATCGTTCTTGATATTAATTCGGCGCATGGATATGACACCCTTGTCCGTACCTATTTCTTAGGGCCAGAAAATAGATTAATTTGCTTATTATGTTTATGGCCTGAATTCATATGTATTACATATTATTAGTACAAGTAGAATCAGTCCTATATTGTATATTTTGGATGGGTAGGCAGGACTATATTCTTGTTACACCGCTCTAGCGGAAGTAGGAGTTGTCTTGGCTAGTCGTGATGAGTTCCGATGTACCGTGACAATGGCGGGTACGCATTTTTCCAGGGCTGGTATATTCTTCAGTAAAAATGATTTACGAAGTAGTTTTTTCTTCTATAGGAGATTGTGTCTCTACTAGAGTTGTGTTAGAGACTTTCCTAATGTACGGTACCATGTATGATTCGGACTCCAGGTAATTCCAGTCCCTGTTTTGATGATCTCAGGTCGGTTAGGCCTAGCGGGAATTTTGTGCTTCGCAACGCTAGGGTCAAATTTGTATCGACGGAGATGACAGGCTCCATACTGTAATTATGTCTACGTGAGGTAACTGGATTACGGTAGATCTGTGTGGAGGAACTTTATGAAATTATGCATATGTATTGCAAATTAACTTTGGCTTATATATATATCCTCCTGTGAGCGAGTGAGCGACAACTCAGGTAGGCGGCCATGTTACATTCCTGTCATCGCATTTTTTGGATCACTGTCTAAAGAACGGAACATGTATCTTATTATTCGGACAGTGCAAGGAGATCTCAATTTTGATAGAAACCCCTTATCGTGGTTTCACAATATGATAAACTGTGAATATAAAGCAACTTTAGTTACTTACCGATCCGCCTTCACTGACGCGCTTAGTCAGATAGGGGATGCGGCCATTGATGTACTACCTATTATTTATGAATGTGCCATGACATAGGATCTACTATGTATGCCTGCAAATTGATATGTCAACATACCCATGATTTACTCGTTATGTCCCAGTGTGAGCGTCCAAATAAACTGTGTAAACAAAGATTCCAGCAGTCTGCATTGGTGCCTTGTAGACACAAGTGAATGAGTGTTTAGTTTGGTCAGAACACGAACAGTACACCATTCGCGTTAAACACACTCTACACTTCTACCCATATATACACCATCCTGCGTCGGTTGAAGTGACCAAGTTTAGGGCCTGCTTCCCCTGGAGCCTTAGAGGGAAACTACTGTTTACAGCTGCCTTTGCCTTCCCTAACTTAGGACTAGGGTGAGTTACCCATTTACAGCTGGGTAGACTGGAGCATGCCTGATCTCAACAACTCTGTACACTACAATGGACATATACAGTAGTGGCACCACCAACAACATGTTACAGTGATTGATAGTGGAGCTTTACAGAAGAAAGAGAACACACCACACTTTACAGAAGGTTTACAGTATACAACTGATACTTCTTTACAGACTGACATTTTACAGTGTGTGTGAAAGCAACTTTACAGTGGGAAAGAAATTTTACAATGTACCTATAATGATGAGCTCCGAAAGGAACGAATGTATTCTTGGACATTCAACAAATGATTAATCAATATAACGTTGACCCTTACTCCAAGATGATAACCGGACGAAGCACGCATTCGCGATTGAACAAAATATATAACCAGCTCTAAACCAGCTCGGCCTTATCTATCCCCCGCCCTTTATCAATGATGAGGTTCCTGCTGTCCAGTAGGTTTTTCCTTTTGTCCCTTGTTTCCGGTTTTAAGGCATGCAGCGTGGAACGGAGGATTATTTTTCTTCCTACAGTCTTTTGTATAATGGTTATTTAACCTACAAATTTTACAATATTTTCCTTCTGGTCTGTAGGGTTTCCTATCATTTACTTGCGGGTTTCTGTCTCTATGGTCAAATCTTGGCCTGTCATAGTTGGGTTTAAATCTATTACCTTGATCTCTACTTTCAAATTTATTCTGGTTCTGTTGGGCTTTATTACTTTCTACTTGTTTCCTTTTTGCTCCAGCTACTTCTGACTGGGCTGCCTGATATCTCTCAGCAACATTGAGAGCCTCACCCAACCTCTCTGCACCTTGTTCCATGAGAAATTTTCTCAGGTCTGGAGCCATGGACTCTCTCAGTTGCTCTATCATAATCATTTTCTTCAAATCTTGGGTTTTCCCCAGAGCAGTTCATTTCTCCAAATATGTTTCTAATCTGGCAGAGAATTGGTGGTAGGTCTCCCCAGACAGTAGCTTAGAAGTTCTAAATCTCTTCCTGTAAAATTCCCCATTCTTCTCATACCTAATTAATAGAGCCTGTTTTAAAATGTCATAATCTTCCTGATCTTCTCTGCTCAACTTTGAGAACACTTCATAAGATATTCCCCTAAGCCCTTGGGATAATTTTAAACTCCATTTCTCCTTTTCTAACCCATAATTAGTAGCTAATCTTTCAAATCTGTTTAAGAATGACTCAGCGTCATCCTCTTTCTCCACAAATGGATCTAAATGGAAGTTCATGGCTAAATTCGAGGCCCCCTGACTGGTGGTAGTATCAGAGGTAGATGGGCTGGTACCATTTTCTGGAGCATGGCCCTGAAGTTCTAGTTCTCTTAGTCGTAATTCATGTTCCCTTTGCAATCTTTTGTCTTCTTTCTCAGCCTCCATCTACAATCTTTTAGCCTCTTCCTCTCTCTGAAATCTCTTTTCCTCCTTTTCAGCCTCCATCTCCAATCTTTTTTCCTCTAACTGTAACCTTTTGATTTCAGCCTCCCTATCAGCCTCCAATTTCTTAGTCTCCCTATCAGCTTCTAATTGTAATCTTTTCTCTTCCCTATCAGCTTCTAATTGTAATCTTTTTTCCTCTGCTAATCTCCTATCTTCCCTCTCAATAAATTTGTCACATTCTGAGGTTACATACTGAATCAGAACTTGCCCCTCCATACCCATTTCTTTTGCCGTCTGCACAGCAGCAGATCTGAACTTGGCCAAGTCTGCCATCTTTTCTCTTATACAAAATTTATGAATCTTACAATATCAATTACCAAATATGACTAAAGTAGTTAACTATAGGCACTGACAACTCATCCAATTTCCACAACTGATTAATTTTAATAAGTTTTATGACAATGGAGATACCCTGGGTCTATGGTGGTAATATACTTATCCCGGACAGGACCCCAATATGTGGACCGCTATCGTCCAGACGGCAAAGGCATTCAACATCAATGCTTTGCATCTGCTCTCAATCTGTTTGTGTTTTAGGTTTTCTCAAATGGCGCACTATGCCGGCAGATTGTTAATTTTATCGCCCCCTCCTAAACTACAATTAACCAATCAGAAACGCGTTAAGAAAATTTAACTTTTCAGAAGGCTATCACTCTCCACATGCAAGCCTACCTTGCCGTGGTTGGAGACCTTGAGCGCCCCAATGATCCCGGGAGCTATGCCGGCTGGAGTTTTACTCCTGGCAGGGTCACCCAAGCCGGACAGGTCCTGGGTGAGGGGCCAGACTAAATGGGCTGAGGAGTGGGTGGAACCCTATAGGTGTAGATGCAGAACCCACCGGCGAGTGGTACATGCTCTGGTCTGCACCAATCCACCCCCACTTCATGGGTTAAATGCTTTCTTGCCTCATTCTTCACTGTTTGTCGTCTATCGGGAGTAGTTTGGGACCCCATACAGTGTAGGCGCAGTGCCCACCGGCGAGTGGACCATACTCTGGCCAGCATCAACCCAAACCCCAGGCATGGGTTAAAATCCCGGGTAGATGAAGCTCGTAAGCCTTGGAAGGCAGTTCGTCTAGGAGAAGGAAAACTCTGATCTCAAACCACCTGCTGCCTTGCAGGTAGGCTGGGGACAGTCAAGGGCTAAGGAACGCAACCCTACAGAAACGCTTGTTGAAATCGGATGCACTGGGCTACATGCTCAACGAAACAGTGCAACGTACTTCGCCTAATGAAGATGTCACGAATACAATTTAAGCGTTGTGGTGCTCGTCCTGTGGAGTCCCGCCAGGCGGCGAGAGTGCCGGACCCCCACCTCGAAGGGGTCCAACCAATAGTACTGGTGGTCACCTTCCCCTGAATTGTGGAGTCAAGGTACAGAGGGAAAGGGCAAAAGCTATTGACCAAACACCAAGAACACTCAACATTCTGCAGTGGAATGCAGAAGGAGTTCTGAACAAAAAAGTCCCCCTAAAAAACCGCCTTTATGAGGATCAAATAAATGTGGCTTGCATCCAAGAAACGCATCTCAACAGCAACCACAGATTCTCAATAAGAGGATACCAGGCTTTCCGACTCGATCGAGAAGGACACAAAGGAGGTGTGCTATTACTTACCCGAAACTCAATACCAAGTAGCGAGGTATCTGTGAACTTCAACGACCAATCGGAAATTTTAGGGGTTGACATTAAAATAAAGGACACGAACATGCGTATCTACAATTTGTATGGCCCACCGAGCAAAGACCTGTCACTTGAAAGTATGGAAATAAAGAGCTCAAACTGCATTGTGGTCGGAGACTTCAACAGCCACTCGGAAAGATGGGGATATCTGGATACAGACAGTAGAGGAGAGGAAGTGGAGGACTGGGAGATAGACACAAATCTTCACCTTATCAACAGGCCAGATGATAAACCCAGTTTCTACTCTAGAAGATGGCACACCACTTCCACTCCAGACCTAGCTTTTGCCACAGGGGACATATTTCACAAAATTGACCGACAGGTACTTGGCCAGCTAGCAGGCAGCGACCACAGACCAATAAAGCTAGTGGTTAATATGGAGTATGTTCCCCATGAAGTGAAACCATTGCCCCGATGGAATTACAAAAGAGCTGACTGGGACAGTTTTGCAGTGCTGACTGACAGCCTTTGCGAAACCATCAACACACGAAACAACAGCATGAAAAATATGGTTGAAAGCTTTAATAGAGTAGTACTTCAAGCAGCTATTGAGTCTATTCCGAGAGGGGCAAGAAAAAACTATAAACCATACTGGAATGAAGATCTGCAAAAACTTGAAGATGAGGTAGCACAAGCCAGAGACAAGGCAGAAACAGAACAAACAACTGAGGCAAACATCTTGCTCAAAGCAACCACTGCAAAGTACAGAAGAACATTAAACCAAACAACACGAGACTGCTGGAAGCAAACAACAGAAAATCTCAACCTAGATAAAGAAGGGAACAAGCTGTGGAAACTAGTTAGAGCTTTGAACAACGAAGAACCTTACAAAAATCACATCACAATCAAACAAGGTGAAAATATGCTCTCGGGAAAAAAAGCTGCAAATGCACTCATGGAACACTATGCTGGTGCAAACCACATTGATGTCCCTACAGACAGAAGAAAGGCCATCATTGATGAACAAAGGAATCATGATAACAAAAAGCTTGCACCAGAAGAACACATGATGGCAAAGTTAACAATGCAAGAATTAGAAGAGGCAATGAGGGCGCTAAAGAAAAAGAAGTCACCCGGAAAAGATGGGATAACCAATGAAATGCTAACAGGCCTAGGAACAAAGGCAAAAAAGAAGCTTCTGGCCATCCTAAACTGCAGCTGGAAAAGAGGAATAGTACCACAGGCATGGAAAGATGCCATACTGATTCCAATACCTAAGAAAGACAAATTTCAGACAGAACCAAATGGCTACAGACCTATCAGTCTACTTAGTTGTGTTGGAAATTGATGGAGCGCATAATAAATACTCGACTTATGTGGCATCTAGAAGAAAAACATCTCTTAGCCCCACAGCAAGCAGGATTCAGGAAACACAGATCCACTGAAGACCAGATCACTTATATAACTCAGAAAATTGAGGATGCTTTCCAAGAAAAAAAGCACACACTGGTGGTTTGGGTGGACCTAGAAAAAGCATTTGACAAAGTGTGGAAAGATGGACTGAAAGTCAAGCTGCAAAGAAGTGAAGTGTGTGGGAGAATGTTCAAATGGATCAGCCACTATCTTGAAAATAGAACGGCCAGAGTCCAACTACAAGGACAGACCAGTAGGAAGATGGTATTGGAGCAGGGTGTTCCCCAAGGGGGAGTCCTGTCACCCACATTGTTCCTCACATATATAAATGACATATCAGAGAATATTCCAAGAAGAACCCACAATGCCTCCTTTGCAGACGACTTAGCCCTGTGGATCTCAGAGGAATATATCTCTACGGCAAGCATTCGGATGCAGCAAGCCCTAACATCACTGGAGGAGTGGGCCAAGGCATGGCTAGTAAAGATAAATGAGGAGAAAACATCATTCACAGTGTTTTCTCTCTCTAACAAACCACAGATCTCCAAATTGGTGCTAAATGGGAAAAATCTACATCTGGATGAAAACCCAAACTACCTAGGCATTATCTTTGATCGCCGCTTGACTTGGAAAACCCAGATTGAGAAAAACAGGACAAGAGCAAGGCAGAGAATGGCAATCATGAAAAAACTTGCAGGCACGGTTTGGGGAGCAGACGAGAGAGTACTAAAGAATCTATATACTGGGCGAGTGAGACCAGTCTTAGAATATGGCATTGCAGCATGGTCAACAGCCGCTAAGTCGAACTTTGACAAAATAAACAGAACCCAAAACCAAGCAATGAGAATCATAACTGGGTGCATGAAATCAACACCAATAAAAGAGTTGGAAAAGATTACTCACCTCCAGCCTATGGAGGATAGAAGAGATAGCAGAGCCCAGCAACAAGCCGAGAAATTCAGGAGGCTGATAGATCACCCAATGCACCAGAGGATAAATGGACTTGGAAGGGGAAGACTGAAGCGAAGCAACTTTGTAGAGACAGTAAAAACAAAGATGAGAGCAGACCCCATATATGCAATATCAACAGCTATGCCAATATGTACTGCACACAAGCTACCAATTTGGAAACAACAGTGCTTCCCTGAAATGATAGAAAATGTTCCTGGTATTGAGAGAAAGAACAGTCAAACTGAAACAGAAAGGAGAGTCCTAACCACAAAATATATAGAGAAACATTACCCAAGCAACACCTGGATCCATGCGTACACAGATGGATCAGCAACAAATGCAACAGAAGATGGGGGTGGAGGAGTCTTCCTGAGCTTAAGCAATGGCACACAAAAAAAGATAGCAGTCGCAACAGGGAAATTTTCAACTAACTTCAGAGCAGAGGCAGAGGCCATAAAAACTGCATCAGAAATTCTAATGACAGAAAAAAGCTCAGAGAGACCAGTAGTTATCTTCTCAGATGCGCTGTCAGTGATTACAACACTGAAAAGTCAAATAAATGCTGAACTGGATGACCTAAGAGTAACACTTCACAGACTATGTCAGCAATACAAAAGAGTTGTGATACAGTGGATCCCTTCTCACTGCAACATCCCTGGAAATGAAGAGGCTGACAGATTGGCAAAGGAAGGGGGAAAACTTCCCCAGCTGGACACAAATATAACCTATGAGGAGTCCAAGAGTTTTATCAAGCGCAGATACAGGCACAAGTGGGACGAAGAGCATCCAGGCCACACAAAAAATGATCCGTATTACCAGCTCAGCAGAAGTGAACAAGTGGTAATCTTCAGACTTCGCACTGGTCATAACAGATTGAGATACCATCTGTTCAACAAATTAAAGATAGGAACTACGGATGAGTGTGACTGTGGCACTGGTAAAATGACTGCCGAACACCTGCTTCAGAGGTGCCCAACATATGAGGAGAGGAGAAGACGCATATGGCCATCACCAGTACCATTCCTGGAGAAGATCTACGGAGATATCAACAGCCTCAGGCTGACCACCGCTTTCTTTGAACTTATTCAAGTTGACATCTGAGGGTGAACGAAGAAGAAGAAGAAGAAGGCTATCAAATTGAGCAGTTCAGAAGTGTGTTTGTTCGTCTGCCTCAATTTTATTTATACAATATCTTTGTTATTAATGGGTTGATTTTTAATATTGAAAGTGATTATTAAACAGACAACTGTCTTCTATCTTCATATATAGGTTTCTTTTAATTATTTGTCCCCGTTTTCATATGTGTAATTTTTAAGTAATTATTTGCTCCTTTCACTGAACACAACTATTAGTAAAATAAATGTTTCTCATCATCATCATCAGTTGCCATCTCCAAAACGAAGGTTGGCTGTAATGGATCTCCAACGTCTTCTGTCTCTTGTCTTGGTGGTACACTCTGATAGACTCTTTCCCGTCCATCTCTTGATGTTATCTTCCCACTTATAGCGCTGTCTTCCCCTTGCACGTTTGCCTTCAACTCTCCCTTCTGTTATGGTCTTCTGCAAGGTGTTATGCCTTTTTATGTGGCCAAAGTATTTTAGCTGCCGAACTTTGACTTCTCTCATTAGTTCTCTTTTCATTCCTAGATTTTCTAGGACCTCCTTATTTGTTTTCATCTCTTTCCATGAGATACGCCCCATTCTTCTATATATCCACATTTCAAGCGCCTCAATTTTTTCTTCCAAATGCTTATTCATCGTCAATGTTTCTGCACCATACAGAAATGCAGAATATATAAAACACTTTATGATTCTCAGTTTTAATTTGTGAGATAACTGTTTGGATGTCAGTATATGTTTCATGTTGTTGAATGTAGCTTTGGCCATTCCTATTCTCTTCTTGATTTCTGTTTCACATCTGCCATCTTCTGTTATTATATGACCGAGATATACGTAGCTCTTGACTTGTTCCAGGATTTCCCCATTTACGCTTATCGTTAATGTGGGTTTATCGTCTGTTTTGCTAATTATCATAGTTTTTGTTTTCTCAATATTAATGTCGAGTCCATATTCATGACTTATACTGTTCACTTGCTTCACTAGTTCTTGTAACTCCTGTTCGCTTTCAGCTAACAACACGGTATCATCTGCATATCTAAGGTTGTTTATTGACCTTCCACTGATGTTCAGTCCTGGTATTTCCTGCATCTGTTTGAAAATTTTTTCGGTTTATAAATTAAATAGGCAGGGGGACAGCACACAACCTTGTCTGACACCTCTTTTTATGTCTATGTATGGTGAATAATTCTTTCCCGATCTTACTGTGGCAGTTTGCTCTCAATAAAGGTTACTGATTATTCTTATATCTTTTCCATCAATACCTATGTCTTTGAGGCATTCAATTATTTTCTCATGATGGATTCTGTCAAAAGCCTTCTTATAGTCAATGAAGCACATATACATACTTTTTTGGACCTCTGTTTATTTTTCTGCTAATATTCTTAGGCAAAATATTGCCTCTCTTGTTCCACTGTTCCATCTGAAACTAAACTGTTCTTCTTGGATTTCACTGTCTACTTTACTTTTTATTCTTTCTATGGCCAGATAATTTATTATAAGGGAAATTCTTATGGTATTATATTTAACAATATTAACGCTACAATTCAAGACATCCCTTTTATTTAAACTCTCTTTATTTATAAAGAAATACATTATCTAAGTTTTTCCAAACACACCGATTAGGCTTGCTTTCCATTTTAAACAACCTCCCCTCTCCCCTATAAAACGAGGTAACAATTTGGTTAGTTGCCAAACTTTACGGCGTTCGTTCCTAAATATTTGGGAAGGGTGGAGCGTGTGTGTGTGTGTTTGGGGGTGGGACTTTTACGCTTGGTGTTAGAAAATTCAAATCTTTATTTAAATGTTGGCGGTTTGATTTGACGATGGCCTTGAGACAATTTCAAATGCTGTAGTTATTAATAGATTTTAAGAGTACGTTAGTTAATTTTCTAGCGGTTGATTTGCCGTGGCCTTCAGACCAAGGTCAAACATGGAAATTATTTATAGATTTTAAACGAGGTAGTAGAAAATTCAAATTATTTTGTCCAATTTTTAGCGGTAGGTTTTACCTTGCCCTTGACAAATTTCAAACATAGTAGTAGTGGGTTATAGGTTGTAAATTTACGTTAACTAGATTTTTTAATCGGGGAAATTTGAGCGTGGTGTCACACAGAGTACTTTCCTACAATAAGTTTAAGTTGTTTGGTTTGGATTTAAGGACTATCTTCATTGCATACGGACTACTCCACCAGTGCTCCGATCTCCTCCGTTAGATCACACAAGGATGATCTCAGCTCAGTGCACGAACTACATAGCACCGGCGAATATCCATTGTGTGTGTATAGAAATCCAACATTCTATAAATATTTCTGTTGTGGGTAGGTTTCTAATTTTTAAATTGTTGCCAGGGCAGTTTAAGTGAAGACGGAATAAAGCACTATTATGGCGATGTCAGTGTGGACTTAGTGTCCTTGACCTCAATTTACGATTAATTGCTATCTCGACCTTCCTCCCGCTATCGTTATCATTTATGTTAACATCATAACGATTTTTATTTGTGGTATTACTGATAGCAAGTGTTTTTAAATAACAAGCTCAATGTTTTTTTTTAAATATAAAATTTTGCCTCGTTCTTGGCCAGACGCGTTACGTTTATCTTAGCCACAGGCTCCATCGGTTATATTTAGGGCGCATGTCCAACATTAAAAGACCTTTTGGTCTGGTTTATAATAGCCACATAAACCACTACTACAAGAGCGTGAGAATGCTTAGTGCAGGCTTCCTGCAAGGCGACCAGCCGTAGTTGTGGCTCTATGCTCCGAAAGCAGCGCAAAAGAAAATAAATGAAACGAATGACACTTACATGGGTGTGGAACCAAAACCGGTGGAACAAGAAGTGAGAATAACACTTACTTACTTAGTCGTTCCCCTTCTACCGTGAGGTGTAGAGGTGAGAATAACACACTGGCGTTAAGTAGAGTAAATACATAAATAATACACTAAGGTGTGATTCAGGAACTCGTAAGAAATAAAGAAGTAGAAGACTAGACAACAGAAAAATAACAGAAGTGTGTGGCTTATCGGGAATCGTACCCAGGACCTTCCGAAGAGCACAATCGCCTAGCTACGGGAGCGAATCGTTGTTATCCTCTCTGCCAACTGGTCACCACAAAAATAGTGCTTCGTGCACAGAGGTCTAGCACGATCTATAAATTAATATGGAATAAATATAAAGGTATGTTATCAGGCACTCGCAGGAAATAAAGAAGTAGAACACCAGACAACAGAAAAACAACAGACATGAGTGGCTTACCCAGGATTTGAACACTGGACCTTCAGTGCGACAACCCCGCCTAGCCATGCAAGCGAATCATACTATCCGCCCTGCCATCTACGCATCATCAAAAAATGATGTTTCAATGGCAGGTTCTAGTGTTCTACTTCTTTATTTCCTACGAGTGCCTTATAACATACCTTTATATTTGTTTCATATTAATTTACTGTTTACAGGCCTCGTGGTTTCCCTTCCTTATGAGTTATAAATGTTTATACAATACCAAACCTACCCTCTGTCCTGTTCTTACTGTTCTAAGTCTACTATCATACTGGACACAGTATTAAGGTCTTTGTCTTGTTGGACTGACCAATACTGATATATAGGGGAACAACAGAAGTGATTGCGTCATTAATAGGCTGAACTGCCCATGGTAAACTTCCGGTGTTATGTATAGAGGTTCGCACTAATGACCTGTCATTGAAACATCCTTTTTGGGGATGCGTAGATGGCAGGGAGGACAGTGTGATTCGCTTGCATAGCTGGCGGTGTTGTCGCACGGAAGGTCCAGGGTTCAAATCCTGGGTAAGCCACTCATGTCTGTTGTTTTTCTGTTGTCTAGTGTTCTACTTCTTTATTTCCTACGAGTGCCTTATAACATACCTTTATATTTATTTCATATTAATTTACTGTTTACAGGCCTCGTGGTTTCCCTTCCTTATGTGTTATAAATGTTTATACAATACCAAACCTACCCTCTGTCCTGTTCTTACTGTTTTAAGTCTACTATCATACTGGACACATTATTAAGGTCTTTGTCTTGTTGGACTGACCAATACTGATATATAGGGGAACAACAGAAGTGATTGCGTCATTAATAGGCTGAACTGCCCATGGTAAACTTCCGGTGTTATGTATAGAGGTTCGCACTAATGACCTGCCATTGAAACATCCTTTTTGGGGATGCGTAGATGGCAGGGCGGATAGTGTGATTCGCTTGCATGGCTAGGCGGGGGTTGTCGCACGGAAGGTCCAGTGTTCAAATCCTGGGTAAGCCACTCATGTCTGTTGTTTTTCTGTTGTCTGGTGTTCTACTTCTTTATTTCCTGCGAGTGCCTGATAACATACCTTTATATTTATTTCATATTAATTTACTGTTTACAGGCCTCGGGTTTCCCTCCCTTATGTGTAATAAATGTTTATACAATACCAAACCTACCCACTATCTTGTTCTCACTGTTCTAGTCTACTATCAATAACTGGACACAGTATTAAGGTCCTTGTCTTGTTTGATTCGGCCTATACTGCTTGATAGAAATACAACAGAAGTGATTGCGTCATTAATAGGCTGAACTGCCCATGGTGGACTTCTGGTGTCATGTATTGTGGTTCGCACTGTTGACCTGCCATTGAAACATCATTTTTTGATGATGCGTAGATGGCAGGGCGGATAGTGTGATTCGCTTGCATGGCTAGGCGGGGTTGTCGCACGGAAGGTCCAGTGTTCAAATGCTGGGTATGCCACTCATGTCTGTTGTTTTTCTGTTGTCTGGTGTTCAACTTCTTTATTTCCTGCGAGTGCCTGATAACATACCTTTATATTTATTTCATATTAATTTACTGTTTACAGGCCTCGGGTTTCCCTCCCTTATGTGTAATAAATGTCTAGCACGATCTCCCCCCACGTAATACGGATATGTATCTAAGGACGACCCAGACTAATTATAGATGCAATCACTTCTGCAGGTCTCATACTTAACAGTATAGGCTAGATTACACAAGACAACGACCTTAATACTGTGTCTAGTAAATGATAGAAGAATTATAATAGTAAAGGACAGAGGGTATGTTTGGTATTGTACAAACGTATAAACAAATACAGATGGGTAACCCGAGGCCTGTAAACAGTAAATAAATAAATAAATAATTCACAAAGGTATGTTTCAGGCACTCATGAGAAATAGCAGTGCCAGCTGTGACCGTATGGCCTACTACGTCGTTTTAGCACTAGGGTGCAGCCACTTATTAGAGTTAGGGTAAGAATACTTAAGTAAGATTTAAACACTGGGTATTTGAGCGCGACTAGTTAGTAAAATAAACACTAGTCACAAACCTATGACGTCATTCAATCATGGTGAACATGAAATGACGTAATCAAAACTGTGTAGAATCCATACAAGTTAGAACGGAAGCCTTTTTTATTTTTTTTTTGGTTACCACGAGACTAGCATTGGCAGTTACACCATTTTTTGGTAGGACACAATTCTTCTTGATTTTTGTATTGCTGTTTTTTTTGTACACGTCTGATGATAAGTAATCTATAAACCAGCATGGAATTGTCAGAGAATACAACCACTAAATAAAAGTATTTTACTAAGACAAGATTGGACTTACAAGGGGATTGACATAACTCTTGGGCCTGACCATGAAGGAGTCACAGGAGGAAGATGAAACTTGGCACATTTAAAGTTCATCATATTTGCACTGAATGTGTGAAGTACGCGTTTGTTTCTTCAATGGGTTTTCCCGCTACGGTGCACGGCGCAATGTACCCTATTGACCGGATCTGTTGCTCCAAAGATTTGACAAAACAATGGAAAAGAAGGAGGCCAGAGCTGTGATAAAATTTCTGATGTTTCAGGGAAAAACACCTACAGAAATACACAGGGAGATGGAACCAGTGTTTCGTGATTCTTGTTCTTCATACACTTCGGTAAAAAACTGGTGTCAACAGTTTAAGTGCGGCCGCTCAAATGTTGCTGATCTGCCAAGATCTGGTAGACCAGCCTCAGAGTGCAACGATGAAAATGCAACAAGAGTGAAGAAAATCATTGACCAGGATCGAACAATGACAATTGTGGAGATAGCTAGTAGAGTAAAACTAAATGAAAGAACAGTTTATAGAATTTTATACAACAGACTGAACATGAGAAAAGTGTGTGCACGCTGGGTTCCGCGACTGTTGACACGTGAACAGAAGCAACAGTTGCTCAAAAAGTGTCAGTCAAAAAAATTTTTTGGAGACCATGGTGACGGTAGACGAGACTTGGGTACACCATTGTGACCCTGAATCCAAAATTGCCAGCATGCAATGGAAAACCCCGGGCTCCCCAACACCTGTCAAGCCGAGAGCGCAGAAATCTGCAGGAAAAGTGATGCTGACTGTTTTTTGGGACGACAAAGGTGTCCTTTTGAAAGATTATCTGCCTCGTGGCAACACAGTTAATGGACAGTACTATGCAGATCTTCTCACCAAACTAAGAAAGGTTGTGACCAGGAAACGAGGGATAACGCGCACTCAAAATCTTCCTTTGCTTCAAGACAACGCGCCCTCTCACAAAGCACGGCTTGTGCAGCTAGCAGCCAACGATTTGAATATTGAAATTCTTCCACACCCACCATATTCTCCAGATTTGGCTCCATCAGACTTTTTTCTATTCCCAAATCTTAAAAAACAGCTAAAAGGAAACCATTTTGACAGCGATGAAGAGGTTATACTGGCATGTGATGACTGGTTTAGTTTGAAAAATAGGGTGTTCTACTCCCAAGGTCTTTTCAAGGTCAAGCAGAGATGGCAGAAGTGTGTCAATTCAGACGGTGGCTATATTGAAAAGGAATAAAAACTATTCAAAATTTCAGCTCTCTGTGACATGTCCTTCATGGTCAGGCCCAAGACTTATGTCAATCCCCTTGTATTACTTGAACTCCAATAGGAAGTTTTTGTTTGACTCCAGGTTATCGGAAATAGAGTAGGCCTACTTTATTTTCTACGATCACACAGCTAAAACACCAACATTACGAGTCTCCCAAAAACTACCTGGGTTTTACAAGTCACTTCTTTAACCACCATCTCTGGCGGTAGCCAGTTACACAACAGAAGATAAATAACAAAAAGTACTGCCCCGCTTTTCTTCACCCTGCCACACCGCAACCAGTGTGCCGCGACGCATTGGTGTGTCGCTGATGTCTGCTTGGTGCACCGCCAAACGCAAGCCGAATACACCACATTTATTTGACGAAATTATATATTGTGGTAAAATACTACTAAAAAAAGTTAAATGCATATCCTTTACAGGACGTGGCAATCAACCCCAGCTTTTATTGGCTGTTTGTGATTTTTCTAGGCAATTTTTGTCAAAGAAAGCAAAAAACACTCCAGAATATAAAACAATAGACAATGACATACGTACTATGTGTAGAGAAGCAAAAGAACGGTGGATAGAAACAAAATGCAAGGAAATAGAAGACTTGGAAGCAAAGCACAGGACAAGAGATATGCACGAAGAAATAAAGAAATTATCAAATCGGTCACGGTTTGCACAAGGAGGAAGCTGTATCAAGAACAAAAATGGTGTAATATTACTTGATGAGAAAGACATATCAAACAGATGGGCAGAATACGTAAAAGAATTATTCGAGGACAACAGAGGTAAAAAACCATCACCGGATTCTAATGAAGGCCCAAACATTCTCAGATCAGAAGTAGAGAATGCCATTCATATGATACAAAAAGGAAAATCAGCAGGCATGGATAACATAAAAATTGAAATGATAGAAGCTCTGGATAGCTTTCGTATAGATACAATCACAGAAATATGCAACGATGTATACAATACAGGATATATACCACACGACTTGAAGACATCAGTTTTTATAACATTGCCCAAAAAACCAAATGCAACAGAATGTTCAGACTTCAGAACAATCAGCCTGATGAGTCATGCAATTAAGATACTGCTCAAAATCCTACAGGAAAGAATAAAAAGTAAAGTAGACAGCAAAATCCAGGAAGAACAGTTTGGTTTTAAACGGAACAGTGGAACAGAGAGGCAATATTTTGCCTCAGAATATTAGCAGAAAAATATACAGAAGTCCAAACAATTATGTATATGTGCTTCATTGACTATAAGAAGGCTTTTGACAGAGTCCATCATGAGAAAATAATTGAATGCCTCAAAGACATAGGTATTGATGGAAAAGATATAAGAATAATCAGTAACCTTTATTGGGAGCAAATTGCCACAGTAAGATCTGGAAGGAATTATTCACCAAACATAGACATAAAAAGAGGTGTCAGACAAGGTTGTGTGCTGTCCCCCTGCCTATTTAATTTATACACCGAAAACATTTTCAAACAGATACAGGAAATACCAGGACTGAACATCAGTGGAAGGTCAATAAACAACCTTAGATATGCAGATGATACCGTGTTGTTAGCTGAAAGCGAACAGGAGTTACAAGAACTAGTGAAGCAAGTGAACAGTATAAGTCATGAATATGGACTCGACATTAATATTGAGAAAACAAAAATTATGATAATTAGCAAAACAGACGATAAACCCACAATAAAGATAAGCGTAAATGGGGAAATCCTGGAACAAGTCAAGAGCTACGTATATCTCGGTCATATAATAACAGAAGATGGCAGATGTGAAACAGAAATCAAGAAGAGAATAGGAATGGCCAAAGCTACATTCAACAACATGAAACATATACTGACATCCAAAGTTATCTCACAAATTAAAACTGAGAATCATAAAGTGTTATATATATTCTGCATTTCTGTATGGTGCAGAAACATGGACGATGAATAAGCAGTTGGAAGAAAGAATTGAGGCTCTTGAAATGTGGATATATAGAAGAATGGGGCGTATCTCATGGAAAGAGATGAAAACAAATAAGGAGGTCCTAGAAAATGTAGGTATGAAAAGAGAACTAATGAGGGAGGTCAAAGTTCAGCAGCTAAAATACTTTGGCCACATAAAAAGGCATAACACCTTGCAGAAGAACATAACAGAAGGGAGAGTTGAAGGCAAACGTGCAAGGGGAAGACAGCGCTATAAGTGGGAAGACAACATCAAGAGATGGACAGGAAAGAGTCTATCAGAGTGCACCATCAAGACAAGATACAGAAGACGTTGGAGATCCATTACAGCCAACCTTCGTTGTGGAGATGGCAACTGATGATGATGATGATGAGTTTGCCATTGCTTTCTGAACGGTACGGCGCTTATACCATTGTTAAAAATCCACACAAAGCGATCTGCTACCAAACCGCCTGCAGCAGGTTTCGAACCTGGTATATCTGGATTATGAAACTGCGTTCATATCCATTAGGCCACAGACGCCGACAAAAATACTACTAAAGCATCTTAAAATTACAATGTACAAATAATAATTTGAGTTATCAACATCCACCAATGCATAACAAAAAACAATGTTTTATGATTGCAGTGAATTTGTAAATATTTACCATAACCACCCATTTAAATATTATAGTGTCCCGTGGGATTTTGAAGGGCACTAAGTGTGCCATGAAATAAACAAGGTTGCTTAGCACCGAGATAGAGCACATAGTGAGGAAAAGAGTCGATAGCTTTAAAATTCACGACTTGTCCGGAATCCCCCAAAGTGAAAGAAATAGAGGAAGATTAAAAAAAAAAACATGTATACGGAGCAGGGAATGGGACACAGACATAAATTCGATAGGGGAGAAATGGAAAGACATAGACAGATGGCACAGACAAGTTGGCTTGGCGTGTGTTTGTTCAAGGACTGTGCTCCGCCAGGAGGTCAGTGGTAATGAACCAATGAAAATAGCAGGGCTCTGCAGTCGCAGTTGGAGGTCGGAGTCGTGGAGTCAGTCGTTTTTCAGTGTGGTCGGTAAAAAATGCCCGTACTACGGACTACGACTCCTAATTTTATGACTTATGACTTGAACAAAAAAATGTCATCGGAGTCGGGAGTCTGAATTCTAAAATTTCACGAGTCGGAATATTTTTTTGCCGACGTCACAGCCCTGGAAAATAGATAAATCGTCGACAAGTCACTTTATTCTTTAATATTTTCACTTATAATGAATCTCCAGAATTCAATCTCGGTTTCATGTCTTGCTTGCCAGAGAGAGAAAATTCAGTTAACACTTCTCTACTGCTATGAAATGTTAAATTTCATCGGGTTATTAAATATTCTCATGCAGTCCATGGGTCGTCAGTTGTCTGTCAGTGATATATTATCATCATTTATTTCTCTTCTCTCTCCCAGTGGAACCAGCACGGCATCTGGTCCAATTATAGGACAAGCCTGCAGCAAAGCATTCATGTGGTAGTCCAGTGATACTTTCTATATCAATTTTATTTCACACTAGTGTAAAAGCCCTTCATATGACGGGAGTTAAATTCAAAAGCACCAATACCTAACGGCAACAACAGTATTTAAAAAAAAAAAAAACACTGTGCATCACCACAGTACACGAACTACGTAGCAGCAGCGAAGATCCCAATGTCTGTATACGCGATCACACATTCTATAACTATTTTTGTGCACACCGTCATTTGCGCATTCTTCTTTGGTGAGTGTTACTATTTTCGGAAGAAAACATATAAGGGAAACAATACAATTAATGTCTAACTTTCAACCAAAGTTGCATCCCTTAGCGTTACGTACTGACAGAATATATATAGGATGATGAGATTGCCAGCCCCATAGACAGCCTCTTATTACTTACGACATGCATGAGAGAGCAGAAGACGTATTCTTTATTTGTGTATCACTGAGTTATGCTATAATTATAACAAGTGCTATTTAAGCTAGTGCTATAATAACTGTATGTATGTTTTCAGTTATGTAACCATTCTTGCCGTGGCGGTTTTAGATTATGCGAGGCTGTAGGCAAGCGAGAACTTGCGAGACCCCTTTAAATAAATTCATATTGTATCAAAATGCATACATTTATGCGTGGTGTCCTTAAAAGAGCAAGGCTAGGCCAAGGGTTGGCAACTAGTCAATCCCGATCTAACAGTAAATCCCAGTGGATGATTTGGTAGATCTTTAGGCGACTGCGGGAAGGGGGAAAGGGGGGGGGGGGGGGGTTTGAAGACTTTTTAAACTAGAGAAATTGTGGACCAAATCATTTCCTCCAGCAAAGAAAACGGCTGAGTTCCCAGGATCAAAGATACTTTTTTCCCGCACTCCCAATGAAACTCTTAGCTGGCTTCTATAATATATTCATGAGCTGCATGGGATAGGAACGCGATCTTTTCTGTATAGGGTTCATCATCCCCCACCCCATCCATCCATCCATCCATCCCATGCTTAAAATTACACACACTCTCATATATATATATATATATATATATATATATATATATATATATATATATATATATATATATATATATATATATATATATATATATATATATATATATATATATATATATATATATATATATATATATATATATATATATATATATACATATATATATATACATATATATATATATATATATATATATATATATATATATATATATATATATATATATATATATATATATATATATATATATATATATATATATATATATATATTATGGTAAATCTTTAGAGGCCTAATCGTAACGAAAGTAGATTCTAAAAGTTCCTGGGTTGCCGATCACTGCTCTAAGTAAACTTCTAGGTGACCTATGCCTAAAACCGCCAGGGCATTCTTGCAAGACTTAATTTACACAAGTTACATTTATAACGGAATTATAGCAAACAAAAAGAGCAAATACTGGACAGTTTGACATCGTAGTACACAGAAAGAAGTCAACAGCAGAATTGATAAATTGTACTGGAGAGAAGAAGTTGTGGAGAGACATGATCTCCTACACCACTAGGCGTGGTACTTGAAAAAGAAGAAAATAGTAAATAAAGATATATTATAATTGTCATTTATGCAGTACTTTAAGCCAGAATTATATATTAACGCGCCATATATATATATATATATATATATATATATATATATATATATATATATATATATATATATATATATATATATATATATATATATATATATATATATATATATATATATATATATATATATATATATATAAAGCTGGCGTTCGTTCGTTATTTTGTCTGCTATGTTGCTGTTATACCCTGTTCAACCTGAACGTTGGTTATAATTAAGGTATATTGTGTGTTAGGTTCTTCGGTGCTAGTCGAATGTTAGTCCTGAAAAGGACCACTAGCTAGCTGTCTGGATTCCTCTTTGTATGTCCGTTCGTGGTGCCGTGTCGTGTTCATGGTGTTTTTCCTGTCCCGCCTCACTATCTGGCTTGTTTGGTTTTGTGTGTTTTTACGCTCCTAGTTTCTGTTTCTTTTGTCTTCCTGCTCTCCTGTATCTGTGAAAGTGCTTTTTCTATGATTGCAGGTAGTAGTCTGTTTAGTGTTTCTTCTATGACTTCTTCGTCTGTTTGGTTGTTCGTATTTGTTTCCCGTGTGTCGGATGTCATTTCCTATACGGCTCTTCGTTCTGCTTCAATTCTCTTGAGGATTTCTGAGTTTTCTTCCTTCAGTTCTGTCAGCTTCTTGACATCTCTTTCTATTTGTTGTTGTATTCTTTTCATGTCGTCCATCATTTCCCTAATGCTCTTAAGATCTATTACATCTTCACTGTCAATTTGGTTTTCGGGAGTCTGCCTGCTTTTGTTCTCGCCCTGGAGTTTCCGTTTCATCTCTTTTACTTCCGCTGTCAGCTGATGTAACTGTCTTCTGTCAATCCTGCACTGTTTGTCTGAAACATCCGCAGCCACTCTGTGTTTTGCCTCTTTGAAAGGTATGTTTTTGGACACGGCCAAAGATGCTCTTTGTTTCCTGGAACATCGGGCAGCCTCGGTATCTTGCCCCGTGGTTTCCGAGGCAGTTTGCACAGGTACGATTTGTATTTATGGCCTTGTAATTTTTATCCTCCTTCGCCTTGGGACAGTCGCGATAGGGGTGACTACCCGCACAATACCGACAAACTGCATCTCTCCTGCACGTTTTCTTTGTGTGTGAAAACTGCTGGCAGTTAGAGCACTGCATGACCGGAGGGATATATGCCTCTGTCCTTTTTGAAGTCATTTTTAGCGTCAGTCTCTCCGGTCTTGTCGACCCTTCAATGGTTATTATAATCAGGTTTGTGTCTTTCTGGTCCCATAATTTTAACCTTTCGACCTGCGTGAATTTGACTTCTGAGTTTTCGGTCTGTAGGTTGCTGTGAATCTCGCTTGCAGCCCATCTGGTGTCCACCCCTCTTATGACAAACTTCTTTGTTGTCTTGGATTTTTCCACCATCACTTTTATCTGGTGGGGCAGCTGGACCTCTTTTGGCCCGGACTCCAGTTCGATCATCAGCAAAGCGGTTGTTTCGGTGTTGTTAAGGGAAAGCACGACTCCCTTTTCGTGCCTCCTTACTTTAGAGATGCCTCTCCTGCCAGTTATTGACTCGAGGATGCAGATCACTTTGTCATCTGGTAGGGCCCTGCCCCTGAGTGAAGCCTCACCTCCAGACATCTGCGTGATCTTAACGCACCTCTCTATCGCATCTGTGTCGCCTTTTTTGCTCGCCTTTGTTCACTCTTTCCATCTCCGGTCCCGGTCAGGACTAGATTCGAGCTTTGGTGGTGATTTTATTGTCTTCGGATTTTGGAGCAGCTTCCCTTCTCAGGACGCCACTATTCGAGAAAAGATCGCATTATCGTCAAAATGGTCAGAAATAAACCACACGCCAAAAAGAGGAAGGTTTACACCAGCCCACCAGCGCTGAACAGCCAGGGGAATAACAAAACCACAAACAACAAAGACAGACAGCCAGAGAGCAAAACTGCCCCAAGTACTCGTGCCGGGACCGGTCCTTCTCCAACTCTTGACACGACGACGGAGTTAGCCAGTGTTGCCACAGCTGGGTATTTTTTAACAGATCTGGGTTTTTTGGCTTCCGTCTGGGTATCTGGGTATTGTTTTTCCAAATCTGCATTAATCTGGGTTTATTTGACAATTGGCATTTACAATGTATGTATATTCTGCGCACTGAGCATTATACATTATATTTATATTATAATTAAATGTAAAAAAATATGTGCTATATATTTTTTATTCCACTTAAATTCAATTCTTGTTTTTAACCACATCAATGACGTTGTTTTTTGACTCGTTTACATCAAATATCTATTTCCTGTTATTCTGTTAATGGCTGTCATCTACAATACTCAGTCATTTTTGCGATGTGTTTTAAAGTATTCTTTTTAAATTTTAGACTCAAGCAGATAAACAGCAAATTTTTTTTTTAATTATAAGATTATAAAATGAGCGATGATGAAGGTACGCTAGGTAGTTGTAGCAGCATGACGACACACACACACCACCGCGTAAAAAAAGTGAAGCCATGGTATCAGCAGGCTTTTTGTGAGGAATGGCTGCCAGACAGCGAACTGAAGGATTGGAGTTTGTCATAAGTTTAATCCTACTAAAAGCGTGGTTGGAAGATTTGCGTGAAGGACATTGTCGGCAGAGATATGCAAAGATTTTGGAACTCCACAATAAAGATTTCACGTTGTCAATTAATGCATATGATATTGACGAAGGAGAAGTTGTCGATATGGATGCCGAGTCGCTGACAAGTGACAATTTTCAACAGTAACAAGTTACAGCTAACATTTTATATTTGATTTGAGGAACATTTTGTTAATACGACTGTAAGTATGTTACTGTTAAAATATTTTCAAGAGTTCATATATTGGGGTGTTAATAAAATCATTTTTATATAATTGTGAATTTTTGGTAATGAAAAATAAAATGAAAATGAAGAAATAAATAAAAATTGGTAGCACACAGCTTATTTGTGCTTAAGTTGCACTAAAATATTGTGTGAGCATCGTCTATCCCGTGTATTTGAGGCATAAAATAATCTGGGTATTTCTGGGTTTTTTTAAGAAGAAAATCTGGGTTTATCTCTAGAACTTGAGTGGCAACCTTGGAGTTAGCTGTGACGTGTGTCGGTCCGACTGAGAGTCTGAGTGGTCCGACTCTATATACAGCCACAAAAAATGCGCTATTTATAACTGTACTTCACAATAACTAATATGATGATTTTAAAGCAACAAATACCAATAATATTAAATAACATCTACTACACACAAACAACCCCACCTGTTACAATATTCACGAAATGTAACTGTTTAATCCAGTATACTGTGTTCGACTGCGAAACGGAGCATCAGCTGTGATAAATATTCCATGTTTTGTCTTCCCTGATAATCAGAACTTTGTAATGTAAGATACTCAATTGCATGATTGTGGAAAAAAAAAACAGTTATGTTAGGTTACACACTGTTACAAAGGTCGTACTACGCAGATACATTTTTAAAAAAATCTTGATTACCTGGCATAAATATAAAGGTAAAGGTTGTCACATAGCAGATTTCCCCATACTAGGTCCATCTTTATTATAGGGTGGGGGGGAATGATTAGTGCCCTTCCTCGCTGCAGTTGCCCTCCCTACCTCAAGAGCTGTTTGTAATGTTATGTTTGTTGCTTTAAACTCAACTCCGTTCTTCCCGTTCTGTGGACACGTCTCAGGTGACTAAATATATACAGCTGCAAACGAGGCTTTACAAATTAGGTCACACCTTGTTTTCATAAATACACGCAGAAACAAACAACGGTTGACCTTTCCCTTCTGTCACTTTTACGTTGTCTAGCGTTAAACTTCTTTCTTTCCTTCCTTCGTTCTTTCTTACAAGTGCCTGCCACGTTCTCATTTACGTTCCTTACTTAAATGAAGTTGGTTGGTGG
Organism: Oreohelix idahoensis; assembly: GCA_024509875.1. Classification (NCBI taxonomy): domain Eukaryota; kingdom Metazoa; phylum Mollusca; class Gastropoda; order Stylommatophora; family Oreohelicidae; genus Oreohelix; species Oreohelix idahoensis. The sequence continues at coordinate 966,386 of JAMPIV010010167.1, forward strand.
GGGTGGGGGTAATTTCCGTCGTTTACTGTTTGCTGTAATACGCGAGAATACCAATTGCGCAGTCGTACTTTGAGCGGGCGACGATGTTTGAAATGAAAACGTTTGAACTAAGACCAGGGTGTAGTCACACATGCGGTACCCCCGGGTCTCTGGGGTGAGAAAGAAAGAATATGGCAACTGCTTTCTCGCGCAACAGGGAGCCGCGGTAGCATAGTGGTTAGTGCACTGGCTTCCTATCTCAGTGGTCTATGGTTCGATCCCCAGATGAGGTGGGATTTTTTTAGGCCGCAAACGGCTCCTGGGTCGACTTAGCCCCAACTTGGTACCAGCGCAACTCTGGGAAGGTTAAGGCGGCCGGCGTGATGCTGACCACATCACCCCTAGTGTGCCGATGGTCAAGAAAATATGGGCCTAACACCATATTCCCAATATGCCTGAATGTGCGTGTAACGGGATCCTTGACCTTTTTCTCGCGCAATGACGTAACAGGCGACACGTATAACGTTGTGCATGAGGCTGGCAACCGTGTCATGTAAAGCAAGTTGCTTCGGAAACGGCAGCTGCAAGAGCATATGCTCGCTTTGATACTTCTTCTTCTTCGTTGACCCTCAGATGTCAACTTGAATAAGTTCAAAGAAAGCAGTGGTCAGCCTGAGGCTGTTGATATCTCCGTAGATTTTCCCCAGGAATGGTACTGGTGATGGCCATATCTTTGTTACAGGCTTCCAAAGGGCCAGTTGCAGTATTTGTTCCATGTTCCACAGGGAACAGAATGGTAGATGATGATGAAAGTTCTACCGTTACATCACACACGTTAGTTCTTGTTTTTTGAATCTCCATAGTTTCTCAAAAGAAGGAATTGGAAGAAATTGAAATGATGGGGCAGAATAAAATTGAGTGGCACCAATAAAGAGCAGAAGACAATGATGATAACAACACTCTATGCAGCGCGCGGATTATTAATTAGGCCCACTAGACACGGGCATAGGGCCCCAGCCTTATAGGGGTCCCCGCGAATAAAGCAACGGAGTCAAAACGCACAGAGCTCTACAACAACGGCACGTGCACGTTAGTACGCTCGTGCGTGCAGGGTCAAAGTTTATGTACAATAGTTAGTTATTAGTTGCTTCCACTCCCCGCTTTTGTTCCTTTTTTTTATTATATTTTCTTTGCAGGGGCCCCACTACCTTTAATAAAATCTAGGGGCTGTAGCGCACACTTTTTTTTGGTTTGGGTCGGTTTTTGCCTTCTTGTGGCGAGGTGAGTTCCTTTCAACCTATATGGTTATATCAGAGCGCATTTACCATCCAAAAATAAGCGAACTCCGTTCACTGCTAACCCGATCAGCGTTGATAGATACTAAGTCCTGAAAAGGACTAACATTATTTATCTGCTAGCGTGAAGCCCTAAAAAGGACTCGCCAGCTACACCAACGCTGCCGAGCTAAGGTTATTAATTTGCAATAGTGATTGTATCGAACACTTTTTTTTAAAAACATATTATTATATATTAATAAAAACATTTATCTGAAATCCATAGGTTTTTCCTAGATTTACCTTTTAGAAGATTGGAGAGGGGCCTCAAAATATCTCAGTAGCCTAGAGTTTTCGGAGTTCTTAATCCGGCCCTGACTCAATGTATCATGGAATAAGCTAGCTGTGTCTTTCAAAGAGTATCATCTCTAATACACTTTCGTTGGGGAAAAAATCTATTGGCTTTAGATGACTTTTGCAGGGGTGTGGAGTCGGGCAACAACAAAAATTTCCGACTCCTAAAAAATGAATATATATAGGATGATGAGATTGCCAGCCCCATAGACAGCCTCTTATTACTTACGACATGCATGAGAGAGCAGAAGACGTATTCTTTATTTGTGTATCACTGAGTTATGCTATAATTATAACAAGTGCTATTTAAGCTAGTGCTATAATAACTGTATGTATGTTTTCAGTTATGTAACCATTCTTGCCGTGGCGGTTTTAGATTATGCGAGGCTGTAGGCAAGCGAGAACTTGCGAGACCCCTTTAAATAAATTCATATTGTATCAAAATGCATACATTTATGCGTGGTGTCCTTAAAAGAGCAAGGCTAGGCCAAGGGTTGGCAACTAGTCAATCCCGATCTAACAGTAAATCCCAGTGGATGATTTGGTAGATCTTTAGGCGACTGCGGGAAGGGGGAAGGGGGGGGGGGGGGTTTGAAGACTTTTTAAACTAGAGAAATTGTGGACCAAATCATTTCCTCCAGCAAAGAAAACGGCTGAGTTCCCAGGATCAAAGATACTTTTTTCCCGCACTCCCAATGAAACTCTTAGCTGGCTTCTATAATATATTCATGAGCTGCATGGGATAGGAACGCGATCTTTTCTGTATAGGGTTCATCATCCCCCACCCCATCCATCCATCCATCCATCCCATGCTTAAAATTACACACACTCTCATATATATATATATATATATATATATATATATATATATATATATATATATATATATATATATATATATATATATATATATATACATATATATATATATATATATATATATATATATATATATATATATATATATATATATATATATATATATATATATATATATATATATATATATATATATATATATATTATGGTAAATCTTTAGAGGCCTAATCGTAACGAAAGTAGATTCTAAAAGTTCCTGGGTTGCCGATCACTGCTCTAAGTAAACTTCTAGGTGACCTATGCCTAAAACCGCCAGGGCATTCTTGCAAGACTTAATTTACACAAGTTACATTTATAACGGAATTATAGCAAACAAAAAGAGCAAATACTGGACAGTTTGACATCGTAGTACACAGAAAGAAGTCAACAGCAGAATTGATAAATTGTACTGGAGAGAAGAAGTTGTGGAGAGACATGATCTCCTACACCACTAGGCGTGGTACTTGAAAAAGAAGAAAATAGTAAATAAAGATATATTATAATTGTCATTTATGCAGTACTTTAAGCCAGAATTATATATTAACGCGCCATATATATATATATATATATATATATATATATAATATATATATAATATATATATATATATATATATATATATATATATATATATATATATATATATATATATATATATATATATAAAGCTGGCGTTCGTTCGTTATTTTGTCTGCTATGTTGCTGTTATACCCTGTTCAACCTGAACGTTGGTTATAATTAAGGTATATTGTGTGTTAGGTTCTTCGGTGCTAGTCGAATGTTAGTCCTGAAAAGGACCACTAGCTAGCTGTCTGGATTCCTCTTTGTATGTCCGTTCGTGGTGCCGTGTCGTGTTCATGGTGTTTTTCCTGTCCCGCCTCACTATCTGGCTTGTTTGGTTTTGTGTGTTTTTACGCTCCTAGTTTCTGTTTCTTTTGTCTTCCTGCTCTCCTGTATCTGTGAAAGTGCTTTTTCTATGATTGCAGGTAGTAGTCTGTTTAGTGTTTCTTCTATGACTTCTTCGTCTGTTTGGTTGTTCGTATTTGTTTCCCGTGTGTCGGATGTCATTTCCTATACGGCTCTTCGTTCTGCTTCAATTCTCTTGAGGATTTCTGAGTTTTCTTCCTTCAGTTCTGTCAGCTTCTTGACATCTCTTTCTATTTGTTGTTGTATTCTTTTCATGTCGTCCATCATTTCCCTAATGCTCTTAAGATCTATTACATCTTCACTGTCAATTTGGTTTTCGGGAGTCTGCCTGCTTTTGTTCTCGCCCTGGAGTTTCCGTTTCATCTCTTTTACTTCCGCTGTCAGCTGATGTAACTGTCTTCTGTCAATCCTGCACTGTTTGTCTGAAACATCCGCAGCCACTCTGTGTTTTGCCTCTTTGAAAGGTATGTTTTGGACACGGCCAAAGATGCTCTTTGTTTCCTGGAACATCGGGCAGCCTCGGTATCTTGCCCCGTGGTTTCCGAGGCAGTTTGCACAGGTACGATTTGTATTTATGGCCTTGTAATTTTTATCCTCCTTCGCCTTGGGACAGTCGCGATAGGGGTGACTACCCGCACAATACCGACAAACTGCATCTCTCCTGCACGTTTTCTTTGTGTGTGAAAACTGCTGGCAGTTAGAGCACTGCATGACCGGAGGGATATATGCCTCTGTCCTTTTTGAAGTCATTTTTAGCGTCAGTCTCTCCGGTCTTGTCGACCCTTCAATGGTTATTATAATCAGGTTTGTGTCTTTCTGGTCCCATAATTTTAACCTTTCGACCTGCGTGAATTTGACTTCTGAGTTTTCGGTCTGTAGGTTGCTGTGAATCTCGCTTGCAGCCCATCTGGTGTCCACCCCTCTTATGACAAACTTCTTTGTTGTCTTGGATTTTTCCACCATCACTTTTATCTGGTGGGGCAGCTGGACCTCTTTTGGCCCGGACTCCAGTTCGATCATCAGCAAAGCGGTTGTTTCGGTGTTGTTAAGGGAAAGCACGACTCCCTTTTCGTGCCTCCTTACTTTAGAGATGCCTCTCCTGCCAGTTATTGACTCGAGGATGCAGATCACTTTGTCATCTGGTAGGGCCCTGCCCCTGAGTGAAGCCTCACCTCTAGACATCTGCGTGATCTTAACGCACCTCTCTATCGCATCTGTGTCGCCTTTTTTGCTCGCCTTTGTTCACTCTTTCCATCTCCGGTCCCGGTCAGGACTAGATTCGAGCTTTGGTGGTGATTTTATTGTCTTCGGATTTTGGAGCAGCTTCCCTTCTCAGGACGCCACTATTCGAGAAAAGATCGCATTATCGTCAAAATGGTCAGAAATAAACCACACGCCAAAAAGAGGAAGGTTTACACCAGCCCACCAGCGCTGAACAGCCAGGGGAATAACAAAACCACAAACAACAAAGACAGACAGCCAGAGAGCAAAACTGCCCCAAGTACTCGTGCCGGGACCGGTCCTTCTCCAACTCTTGACACGACGACGGAGTTAGCCAGTGTTGCCACAGCTGGGTATTTTTTAACAGATCTGGGTTTTTTGGCTTCCGTCTGGGTATCTGGGTATTGTTTTTCCAAATCTGCATTAATCTGGGTTTATTTGACAATTGGCATTTACAATGTATGTATATTCTGCGCACTGAGCATTATACATTATATTTATATTATAATTAAATGTAAAAAAATATGTGCTATATATTTTTTATTCCACTTAAATTCAATTCTTGTTTTTAACCACATCAATGACGTTGTTTTTTGACTCGTTTACATCAAATATCTATTTCCTGTTATTCTGTTAATGGCTGTCATCTACAATACTCAGTCATTTTTGCGATGTGTTTTAAAGTATTCTTTTTAAATTTTAGACTCAAGCAGATAAACAGCAAATTTTTTTTTTTAATTATAAGATTATAAAATGAGCGATGATGAAGGTACGCTAGGTAGTTGTAGCAGCATGACGACACACACACACCACCGCGTAAAAAAAAAGTGAAGCCATGGTATCAGCAGGCTTTTTGTGAGGAATGGCTGCCAGACAGCGAACTGAAGGATTGGAGTTTGTCATAAGTTTAATCCTACTAAAAGCGTGGTTGGAAGATTTGCGTGAAGGACATTGTCGGCAGAGATATGCAAAGATTTTGGAACTCCACAATAAAGATTTCACGTTGTCAATTAATGCATATGATATTGACGAAGGAGAAGTTGTCGATATGGATGCCGAGTCGCTGACAAGTGACAATTTTCAACAGTAACAAGTTACAGCTAACATTTTATATTTGATTTGAGGAACATTTTGTTAATACGACTGTAAGTATGTTACTGTTAAAATATTTTCAAGAGTTCATATATTGGGGTGTTAATAAAATCATTTTTATATAATTATGAATTTTTGGTAATGAAAAATAAAATGAAAGTGAAGAAATAAATAAAAATTGGTAGCACACAGCTTATTTGTGCTAAAGTTGCACTAAAATATTGTGTGAGCATCGTCTATCCCGTGTATTTGAGGCATAAAATAATCTGGGTATTTCTGGGTTTTTTTAAGAAGAAAATCTGGGTTTATCTCTAGAACTTGAGTGGCAACCTTGGAGTTAGCTGTGACGTGTGTCGGTCCGACTGAGAGTCTGAGTGGTCCGACTCTATATACAGCCACAAAAAATGCGCTATTTATAACTGTACTTCACAATAACTAATATGATGATTTTAAAGCAACAAATACCAATAATATTAAATAACATCTACTACACACAAACAACCCCACCTGTTACAATATTCACGAAATGTAACTGTTTAATCCAGTATACTGTGTTCGACTGCGAAACGGAGCATCAGCTGTGATAAATATTCCATGTTTTGTCTTCCCTGATAATCAGAACTTTGTAATGTAAGATACTCAATTGCATGATTGTGGAAAAAAAAAACAGTTATGTTAGGTTACACACTGTTACAAAGGTCGTACTACGCAGATACATTTTTAAAAAAATCTTGATTACCTGGCATAAATATAAAGGTAAAGGTTGTCACATAGCAGATTTCCCCATACTAGGTCCATCTTTATTATAGGGTGGGGGGGAATGATTAGTGCCCTTCCTCGCTGCAGTTGCCCTCCCTACCTCAAGAGCTGAGTGAGGTACCCATTAACAGCTGGGTAGACTATAACCTGACGTTACCAGGTTTCGATCTCAGAACCCGTTAACTGCGCTGCGAGAGGTTAGCTCGCTAACCGGTTAGCCAATCGGATGATCGACATTAATATACACTTAAATAAACACATATATCTCCGCGATCTTTATATGTTTTCCAATCTGACTGCCATAGTTCACGAATCTTCAATAAAAAGACAGATCCCTGAATTACGCGTGGAAATAAAAACTCACCACCGTAGTCCTCGCAACTACAGCTATTTCACACAAGACACAGCGCGAAGCAGTGCTGTAGTTCAAAGTTAAAGGCGTGTAAATAAACCTTTCTGGCCACTTTTTGTATTATGAAAAACGCTGCTTTAGTTAGCCTGGCGGGAATCGTTGTGTAAACAGTTCGTAATAGTATGATACATTATCACGTTGTCGTGAATACGTCACCTAACACGTCTGCTACTGCCTGTAACTTCCAGTACTTGGCCTAGTAATAAATTTAGATCAGCCAGATGAATAAGCAGGTTATATTTGACATGTTCATCTAGAAACGATGAAATCATTTCCTCCAGACGAAAACTTCTATAAAGTTTATTTGATGTTTGTAATGTTATGTTTGCAATGTTATGTTTGTAATGTTATGTTTGTTGCTTTAAACTCAACTCCGTTCTTCCCGTTCTGTGGACACGTCTCAGGTGACTAAATATATACAGCTGCAAACGAGGCTTTACAAATTAGGTCACACCTTGTTTTCATAAATACACGCAGAAACAAACAACGGTTGACCTTTCCCTTCTGTCACTTTTACGTTGTCTAGCGTTAAACTTCTTTCTTTCCTTCCTTCGTTCTTTCTTACAAGTGCCTGCCACGTTCTCATTTACGTTCCTTACTTAAATGAAGTTGGTTGGTGGGGGTGGGGGTAATTTCCGTCGTTTACTGTTTGCTGTAATACGCGAGAATACCAATTGCGCAGTCGTACTTTGAGCGGGCGACGATGTTTGAAATGAAAACGTTTGAACTAAGACCAGGGTGTAGTCACACATGCGGTACCCCCGGGTCTCTGGGGTGAGAAAGAAAGAATATGGCAACTGCTTTCTCGCGCAACAGGGAGCCGCGGTAGCATAGTGGTTAGTGCACTGGCTTCCTATCTCAGTGGTCTATGGTTCGATCCCCAGATGAGGTGGGATTTTTTTAGGCCGCAAACGGCTCCTGGGTCGACTTAGCCCCAACTTGGTACCAGCGCAACTCTGGGAAGGTTAAGGCGGCCGGCGTGATGCTGACCACATCACCCCTAGTGTGCCGATGGTCAAGAAAATATGGGCCTAACACCATATTCCCAATATGCCTGAATGTGCGTGTAACGGGATCCTTGACCTTTTTCTCGCGCAATGACGTAACAGGCGACACGTATAACGTTGTGCATGAGGCTGGCAACCGTGTCATGTAAAGCAAGTTGCTTCGGAAACGGCAGCTGCAAGAGCATATGCTCGCTTTGATACTTCTTCTTCTTCGTTGACCCTCAGATGTCAACTTGAATAAGTTCAAAGAAAGCAGTGGTCAGCCTGAGGCTGTTGATATCTCCGTAGATTTTCCCCAGGAATGGTACTGGTGATGGCCATATCTTTGTTACAGGCTTCCAAAGGGCCAGTTGCAGTATTTGTTCCATGTTCCACAGGGAACAGAATGGTAGATGATGATGAAAGTTCTACCGTTACATCACACACGTTAGTTCTTGTTTTTTGAATCTCCATAGTTTCTCAAAAGAAGGAATTGGAAGAAATTGAAATGATGGGGCAGAATAAAATTGAGTGGCACCAATAAAGAGCAGAAGACAATGATGATAACAACACTCTATGCAGCGCGCGGATTATTAATTAGGCCCACTAGACACGGGCATAGGGCCCCAGCCTTATAGGGGTCCCCGCGAATAAAGCAACGGAGTCAAAACGCACAGAGCTCTACAACAACGGCACGTGCACGTTAGTACGCTCGTGCGTGCAGGGTCAAAGTTTATGTACAATAGTTAGTTATTAGTTGCTTCCACTCCCCGCTTTTGTTCCTTTTTTTTATTATATTTTCTTTGCAGGGGCCCCACTACCTTTAATAAAATCTAGGGGCTGTAGCGCACACTTTTTTTTGGTTTGGGTCGGTTTTTGCCTTCTTGTGGCGAGGTGAGTTCCTTTCAACCTATATGGTATCAGAGCGCATTTACCATCCAAAAATAAGCGAACTCCGTTCACTGCTAACCCGATCAGCGTTGATAGATACTAAGTCCTGAAAAGGACTAACATTATTTATCTGCTAGCGTGAAGCCCTAAAAAGGACTCGCCAGCTACACCAACGCTGCCGAGCTAAGGTTATTAATTTGCAATAGTGATTGTATCGAACACTTTTTTTTAAAAACATATTATTATATATTAATAAAAACATTTATCTGAAATCCATAGGTTTTTCCTAGATTTACCTTTTAGAAGATTGGAGAGGGGCCTCAAAATATCTCAGTAGCCTAGAGTTTTCGGAGTTCTTAATCCGGCCCTGACTCAATGTATCATGGAATAAGCTAGCTATGTCTTTCAAAGAGTATCATCTCTAATACACTTTCGTTGGGGAAAAAATCTATTGGCTTTAGATGACTTTTGCAGGGGTGTGGAGTCGGGCAACAACAAAAATTTCCGACTCCTGAAATTTTACTCCGATTACAGTTATTTTTACTAGTCATGTCATAAAATTTTACACTTATATGGAGTATATGTATAAGTATGGTATATGTGTGAATAAATGAATATGTGGGTTTCATATATTACATTTTTAACTATTAATTCATTCATACAATAATACAAAACAAAAACTCAAAAAGTATTTTAAAATATGATATTTAAAAAAAAAATTGAAATTGAATTGGTTCTTAAAACATAGATCTGCCTTTTAGGTCTCGTAAAATTCGGAGTCGGGACATGTTTTACCAACTCCGATTCCACTAAGAAGGACCGACTCCTGGACTCCGGACTCCCACTCTGACTTCACAGCCCTGAACTTCTGGTGATACAAACTCGCAGGGAGGTAAGTAACTGTATTTTTATTAAATGCTTTATTCAGTTGTTGAAAGAGTTAAGTCCCTTTGACAGTGCACGTAATTTTGTGATAAGGCCAATTGAAGTATCTTATGATAACACTAGTCAACAAATTTTCAAAAGTTATTTGTACCAGAAATTAAATATACCATTTCTTATTGATTTTGACATGCTGATTTCAAATATCATAATGAAATTCATCAATTGGCTCTGGTTTTTTTTTAAATGATGAATTTACATTACAGTAATACAAATAATGTATGCTTGTTTGATTCTCTGGGGTGAACAGCTAGTCTTTCTACTTTAGCATTATAAAAATTGTGGTTACATACTCAATTAATTGATATTTCAACATAAAATGATAGAAAAAATAAAAACATTATTTAAAGTTCACATATCATGTTTTAAAAAGGCACATATGAACCCATTCCGTCATTATTCAGTCGCTGTTCAAGCTCTCTTTGCTTGCTTCTTGTAGTCAATCGATGAGGTGTCTCTTGTCACAGTCCAACAGTAATCAGCAAGCATTGAAGGGCTCCAATTGCCTTGATACCTTGTCTCCATAGCAGCAATGTCTACCATGCTCATCACTGACCGCTCCACAGTTTGACGTAAAGAAATCCAGATGAGAATCCAGAAAATGAATTTTCAAAGACATGTTGCAGCCAAGACTCTTATACTTCAGAAAGAGATTTTCTACAATTTCATTGTAATTATCAGATCTGTTGTTTCCAAGAAAATTGTCCACCACTGACTTAAATGCTAGCCATGCTGCTTTTTCCTTGCCATGCAACACGCAAAGAAACTCGTCATCATGAAGAAGTTTTCAAATTTGCGGACCAACAAATACTCCTTCTCTTATTTTAGCTTCACTCACTTGGAAATTTTCTGATGAGGTATTTGAAAGCCTCATTTGTTTTCTCCATTGCCTTGACAAAGTTTTTCAAGAGACCCAGCTTAATGTGCAAGGGTGGCAACAAAATCTTGCTGGTGTCGACAAGTGCTGGGTTCTCAACGTTCTTACTGCCAGGCTGCAATGACTGCCTGATTGGCCAATGTCTTCTGATGTAATGGTCACTTCTTGCATGGCTATCCCACTCATAGAAAAAGCAACAGTACTTGGTGTATCCACCCTGTAGTCCAAGCAAAAGAGCGACCACTTTTAAGTCACCGCAAAGTGACCAATGATGATGATCGTAGTTTATACACTTCAAAAGCTGCTTAATGTTTTCATAAGTTTCTTTCATATGAACTGCGTGACCAACTGGAATTGACGGTAACACATTACCATTATTCAACAAAACAGCTTTAAGACTCGTCTTGGATGAATCAATGAAAAGCCTCCACTCTTCCGGTACGTAATTGATTTTGAGGGCTGCCATTAAACCAGAAATGTTATGGTACGCAGAAAGGTCACCCTCTTTGAAAAAGAATGTAATAAGCGGCTTCTGGCGGTTCCTATACACAGAAATTATAACATCTTCTGCCAGGAGTTTCCACTGTTGCAATCTGGAACCCAAAAGCTCCGCCTTGTTCTTCGGTAAATTCAGATCTCTTACAAGATCATTCAGCTCACCTTGGGTTATTAAGTGTGGTTTAGTGGATGTAGTTTGCTCAAAATCTGGGTCGCTTGAGGTTGATGGTTCAGGACCACCAATGTCCTCTTCTTCATCAGTGGAAGCAACTGAAAATGATTCTGGCACTTTGGGAACTGGTAGGTCATCGCCATGTGGTACCGGACGTATTGCAGAGTCCATTTTTTCTTCTTTAATATGCCTTTCCCAATTGGAGGGACCATGCAAAAGTAACAGTTGTTGAGATGATCAGTGGGCTCTCTCCAAATCATTGGGACTGCAAAAGGCATAGCTTGCCTTTTGCCAGTCAACCACAGTTTAAGATGTGCTGCACATGTATTGCAGCATATGTGTGGCACCCAGCTCTTATCTTGATCTCCTATTCTGCAGCCAAAATACAAACTGTACGCCTTCTTAATCACTTTAGTTATATTTCTTTTTTGTGATAGAAATGTCACCTCACCACATATATAACAGAAATTATTGGCACTGTTCACACATGTCCTAGGCATTTCTAACTACAATACTTTTGATAAAACAAATGCACTAACTAATGGCAAAATTTTATCAGAGATAAGATATTTATACACAAAGGTGATGTAATTATAGGTAGGATTGCATCATCAACTTCTAGTTACATTTTTATTGGTCATTAGAAAAAATTATGCAATCGCCCACAACAGTTGCGTCATATATATATAAATTGACCGTAATTAAATAAACTAGTAGCCTATATCTTGAAAACTAGAGCCAATCAACATTTTTTTAATGTCATTTTCGTTTTCAGCACACCAAAATTAGTTAAGATCAGCTATTTTCATTTCTGGTACATTTTGGTTGTTGACTAGTGTAATTGCAAGATAATAGTCGCTTTGTAGTGTGCAAAAAGAGGTGCAGCAGAAGACAACAACCAAAAACTTAGACTTTTTGAATGGGTGCCTGCATTGATTAGAAAGACTAAGATAGTGTGACAACATCCCAAAATGAAGAACCGATGACAAGAACCAGACAAGTGCAAGCAGAACCAGAAATGAGAAGCAGACACTGGCGATGGATAGGACACACATTGAGAAAACCTGTTTATAGCATTACATGGCAGGCCTTATTCTGGAATATCCATGGAGAGAGAGATGATGGGAAACTGAAAAACAAACGGAGAGGAGAGCTGGAGACAAAGATAAAAGGGATAACGGTGGCATGAAAAAATAAGGAGCAGATGGCTGAGGACAGGAGGATTTAGGATGCGTTTGTTGAAGATTTATGTGCAATGGGGAGCTGATGAGCAATATATATCTAAATGTATATGTGTATGTGCTGAGTCAGGTTGTGGGTGCTGCACCAGTTACCACTATCGATAACTATAAATTGGCAGTGGTGCACCACTTCACATACCTAGGGTCTACCATCAATGACAAACTCTTACTGAACACAGAAATTGACAGCCGCATTGGCAAAGCTGCAGCTACCTTTTCCCGCCTCACATCGCGTGTTTGGGGAAACTCCTAACTCACAACGAAGACCAAAGCTGCGGTATTATTTCTTCTTCTTCTTCCTCGTTCGTCCTGAAAAGTACGGTGGTTGCGTTGTGTCTGTTTACGCCTAAGCTGTAATATCTGCACCTTTCGGTCGACACATCCGACTTCTGCACGGCATTTTTTGGGACCGGGTTTGCCTTCCCTCTTCGATCCGTACTCGCTCAGCCAGACTGCACTGCTGCAGACTGTTTCCAGGACCACCACGTGGAGGTGGATTACGGTCTTGACCAACTCTGGTTCGCTGATCCTGATGCAAGCAGTCAAGCTATGGGTCGCTGACTGCATTCACTATTGCTGCATCTTTGGGTCCCGCTGCGGTATATAACGCCTGCGTCACCAGCACACTCCTATATGGTAGCGACACCTGGACGACCTATGCTAAGCAAGAAAGAAGGCTCAATACCTTCCATTTACGGTGTCTACGCCATATCCTCGGCATCTCGTGGAAAGATAAAGTTACAAATGTCGAGGTGTTGTCACGTGCTGGCCTTCAAAGCATGTACACACTGCTTAGACAGCGCCGACTACACTGGCTTGACCATGTCCGCCGCATGGAAGATGGTCGCATCCCGAAGGATATCTTCTACGGACAATTAGCAGATGGGAAGAGAACAGTTGGGCAACCACAGCTGAGGTTCAAAGATGTGTGCAAGAGAGATATGAGGGCACTGGACATGGATCCAGCAACATGGGAGGATGAAGCTGCCGATCGCACTAAATGGCGATGCTATTTACGGCGCCACCTCAGAGTGGGCGAAAAGAGGCTCACACAACAAGCATAAGAGAGGAAAAAACGTCTAGACTACAGGAAAATAAGCAGCTGAGGGCTGTCACCTCAGGGGCGCATTCCCATAGTCAGTTATGGCTAAAGGGATATGTATATATATATACTACTGTATGATTAGGTAATGCGTACAAGGCGACTAATATAAAGTTGTGCAAAGGTTGTGTTACGTCAGACACCCCGGCTGCAGCAGCGAATGAATGCTTCGTGCACGGTCCTGTAGGGGATCAGCTGCAGTGATGGCTCTATGCTCCACAAGGAACGCTGAGGAAAAAGATGATGATGATGATGAATAAGAAACGTTCGTTGGCAGCGCCTAGGTTGAGAAACACTATTTAAAATCATTGTTACACTGCTCAGTGAAAATAGGTATTTTGTGTTCCCGTAGAAAACGGATGGACAAATCTAGACCGAAAGCGTTATCCAGGCCTAAAGAAAACTAAGTCAAGTGCCGTGCTTCGAGGCGTAGGCGATCATACCGCCACCACAGATCTCGATTTTTTAAAATGTTCTCAATCAGTTCTTAGTCGATGTCTTTCAGTACCCTAGTGTCAAGCTATCCATTATATTTCCTCTATATCCTCCGCTTCTTATCTTTCTGTCTATTTGTTACGATGTTCTTGAGTGTCTATTTTTTCATCACTTGTCCAGTGATGGTTGGTTATCTTATCCTTATATTCCTCATTCACCCGTGTCTTACCGGGGCCTGAAAGAGGAGCAAAGAATAGTAACACTGTTCCCTGCCATGCATGTCGAAAGCGACTAAGGAGGGTTGGGCATGGTGTTAAGGACTCTGCTGACCAGTATGGTGAGGACTTCTTCTTTAAGGCTCTATATGTTTCTGATGACCAAGATGTTGCATGCGTATTCTGATATTAGAAGTCAAAGTCCTTCGGGTTCATTTTATCCATTTTTCTAGGATTCCGTTATGTACTACACTGGTATCGATATTGTCAATTGTAACCCCGTTGATACTTGACCATACTTCATATTAGATTGTGTATATTTGACTGACCTGATTGTTCTCTTGTATTATTAAGATTTGCAGTGTGAGGCAGCTTGTTTGGTATTAAACGTCACTGGTCGTTATTATATAATAAAACAGTCTATGACTGAACTCAGAATACGTCAATTAAATAAGACCAGGATTCGACGACTTAAAACATTTAATAAATATTCTCTTGTCCATGAGAAGACACAATTACGTGAGAACATAATTCATCATCCCAATCAATGTACTTATTGCAAGAGTTCATTATTCTTCAATAGAATCACATGTTCACTATTGTACAATTCTGTTTAACGGTCAGTTCCTTTCACAGCCAATGTCCTTTGGCATAATTCATAGGCTAACTAGACTTACTCCTGTTGCTAGCTTAATAATAGCCTCTTTCACTAGACTTACTCCTGCTGCTAGTTTAATAATATCCAGTTCCACTAGTCTTACTCCTGCTGCTAGTCGTTGTCGTAGATTTTGATAGGAGAATTAAGACTTGGGTTGGTCCCTTCTGAATAGATTTGAATAAGTGATAGTCACAGTGAGAGATAGTAATAGCAACAGATTTCCACGAGTGAGATGGTAGACTGTGATAGAGGCTGTCTCTGAAATCGAGAAATCTTCTCTCTTTCACTTATCTTCTACGACAGATTTTAGAGGAGTCAGACAGTCTAAACACAATTATAATTTCTGTTTTCCACTGTAACTCATCACTATAAAATAATACAGACTATATAAATTAAGCACTCTCCACAAAATCTAACTAGTGAAATATGAAAAAAGCGATTATCACTTTAAAGACTTCACAAAATATTAGATACTTAATATAATATATTTACATCAACACAGAACTACAGGTAATCGCACACTTTAGAATTATACGCTGATATATTTATTATAAGTCTAGGAGCTCGGCAAATTTCCGAACAACCTAGGAGCTTCGCTATACAGCTTATTCTATTCACGAACAACCTGTCTACTGCGAATTAGGAGAATGAATGAAAATCTAGTTTCAAACTCCGGTTAATATCTTAAACCAGGACAAAGGGGTCCCAACTTATTTCGCAGAACGAAATAATCTCCCCTTCTCATTAACACCTACGTACCTTAGACGCATGCCGTAACTGCCAGCAGTGCGTCTTTGACACCTACGTCAAGAAAATGGCCCTTCTGAGGGAATGCGTGAGTGTCATGGAAAAACCCAGACTATATGTTTTATTCCAGCACGCTGCATTAGTGTCATATCACACTTCACTCCGAGCGACTAGCCTGAAGAAACGCTGTGTCCGGTGAAAATGTAGACGGTACGTCCCCTTAGGTGGCAATTACCACACTTCACCGAGCAACTTAGCCGTAAAACTATTTGTCAGATGGAAATCTCCAGACAAATGTCTGCTCTGAGCGAGCCTGTCTGGCGCGATTCACACCTTCCCCGAGCAACTCAGCTAAAGAAACTCGCGTGACAGGTGCAAATGTAGACAATTTTTCTGCTCATCATGTCTGATGGACTGAAATCCCACCTAAAATTATCTCGTGCAAGGGACTGACGCGTTAGGTAATCTACTGCGTTCCTAAATGAGAAAACGAAACCGGCAAAGTGAAAATGGGAAAGAAAATATTTCTCGCAAACGAACGAATGCGAAAAATACAGGAAAAGGATAGATAGTGATAATAAAATAGAGGATACGGGTGGAAGAAAGAAAGAATAATATAGAAAATTTAATGATCATAAACTCTCTGTGACAGTCGTATAATATCCTTCGTACTAGACTTACTTCTACTGCTAGTCTATATTGTTCATTTGGCATACAACGCCAGGCTAATCCGCCATATATAATCAAACTGCGTTAAGACCGACACGACTTACGTTTGCTCCAAGAACACACTGCTAAGTTGGCTTACCTGCCACACATATAAATTCAGTGGACTATGCCACACTTTCCAAAGTGGTTATACCACACATATCACAGTGGCTAGGCCTCACTTTCCAAACGCTGCCACCCACAAGTTGAATGACGTTACTAAGTCATACGCGTCATGCATAGAGATATGCGTACTCTGTCGTTAATATATGTATTCAGTTGAGGTGTTCCACGGTGCACTCATTCGGACCGAGCTCAAATCCAAATGCCTGCACACATGCAACAATCCCCGACATCATCGATCATTAATATACTCCTTTTGAGGAGTTCCATGATGCGATCATTCGAGTCGGCCAAACTCAAATGCTCGCAACCATGCAACAGTCCTCAACATCATCCCCCTCGCTCCCAAACGTGACACACGTGGCACGGGTGAGAGTGGTGGAGAAGATGTACGCCTCTACCATATAAGTATTAATAATATTTATATATATATATAATTATAATTACAATCATCAATGAATACTCATAATAAGAATACCAACTATTAACAATATAGAAAATGGTATCTAAAGAGTTAATTCATTTTTTTTCTCAGAGAAGTTGCGCGATAACAAATCCGCAAAGTTGTTGTCTGATCCGGCAATAGGTAGAATCGTGAATGAAAATTCCTGGATCAGTAAGTACCATCTGTGAATTCTAGAATTACGTATAGTTCTGGATGTGATATACGTCAGAGGGCTGTGGTCTGTCTGGATGTAGAAGTGCGTGCCGATGAGATATCTTGACAGCTTCTCGAGGCACCAGACCACGGACAGGAGCTCACGTTCACCTGTCGCATACTTCTGTTTAGCTGATGTCAATTTGCACGATACGAGGAAGCAAGGATGGAGTGTGTAGTCGTACTTTTGTAACAAACAGCCACCGATTCCATAACTTGATGCGTCTGTTTTAATTGTGAAAGGTATACGTAAATTTGGTAACAATAAAATAGGTGTCTTAGAAAATAATGTCTTAATATTTACCAAAGCGCTCTCGCAATCTGGTTCCCAGCGTATCTTATTTGGACTACCTTTGGCCAACAGTGCGGACAAATGTGCAGATAGTTGTGCGAAGTGCGGGATGAATTTATGGTAATAGTTAATTAAGCCTAAAATGCTCCTAACCTGTTTTTTAGTTGACGGTGTGGAAATATCCAAAATTCTCTTGACTGTATTGTCATCAGGATATAGTTTGTGGTGACCTATGCGGTGACCAAGAAAAGAAATTTCCTGACAACCTATTTGAACCTTTGAAGGTCGCACAGTCAAACCGTGATTGCGTAACGTATCAAGAAGAGAAGTTAAACCAGCAATGTGGTCTTCCCAAGAGTCATGAAATAAGCAGATGTCATCGATGTACGTGATGACATCTTTCCGATCGCCAAGAAGACGGCGCATCATGCGCACAAAAGTAACGAATCATCGTTACACAAATCAATAAAAGTGAAGTTGTACAGACCAGTGAAGTCAGCAAAAATAATGCAAGTATCACCGATGACAGCTATAATCAGAGAAATATATGAAAAGAAAGTAATGTTGATATTACTGAAATAAAATTATCATGTGTACAGAGAAAATAGCACACTAAACTATGGATGTATAAAAGAAGAAAACGTCAAAAGACAGAAGAAAACAGATAGTCCCACGCAACTATAAAGTGCGTGGTATATATATATATATATATATATATATATATATATATATATATATATATATATATATATATATATATATATATATATATATATATATATATATATATATGGCGCGTTAATATTGCGTGCGAGTTGCACATCTAAATAATGGTGTGCAAACCAAGAACCATTCTTAAATTTTACAGCCCTTCGAGCGTCATAATACCTAGAAAAGCGAACAAACGCTAGTTGGTGAGAGGAATGTTGAAGTTCGAATATACGAACAAATTCAACATCTCCGACACGTTGAAAATAGTTTCTAAGTGTATACCAAGTAACACTAGAAGGTAAATTACGCACCACGACAGTGCGATTTGGTGGAATATGATCTCGGCCAGGACGAAACTGAGCACGAGAATCACTGACCTTATTATGTGTCGTGCGGTCCAGCACACGAAACTATTCTTATGTGCTTGGCATGTCGCATTGATGTGACTATCGTTGTTATACTTGCGATTATCGGATCGAGTATTAAAACCTCCTACATGCGTAGATTTAGTATGTTGTAACTCATCCTCATTGGATGGAACGTGATGGTTATGACATGTCGTAAAGGCCTGACAATCATGAGTGTCCACACAACCCATACCAACAGCAGTACAGCTAAAAACTGTCAAGTTATTATATTGATCATTGTTGATCATTTGACTTCTAGGTAAAACTTGCTTGTCGCGAATACTAGGAGTTGTATTGTTATGTGACAACTTTTTATGTAATTGAAGTTTGTTAAAAACATCCATTCTAACACATGTACTAGCAATAACAGTTGGAGTATCAGTACCAACTTGAGACATGATTGTATCTATAATTGGAGTTGGTGGTGTAGCCATGTCCGTAGCTAACTGTTGTGCTCTTGTTACAACAGCATTCGCCACCTGTGGGTGAGATTCAACCCACTTTGCAATCTCCCCAGGAGTGCAATATTTAACTCCCGGTATGTTTCCAACAATAATTTCAGCAATGGGTGCTCTTAACCCGCAGGCATATACAGTGCCTGTGTAAAAAGGAGTATCAATGTATACTCGTGCCACAGGGAAACTTTCTATATTCCCTCCAAAAGCGACACACTTAACCGATTTGCCTGTGAAAGCAGAGGGCTCGATAAGCGAGTGCTTTATCCCGACGGTGGAACATCCGGTGTCCTTCAAAACTTGTACTGTTTTTCCATATAAGATTCCTGGATGGAATGTGAGATAACCCATATTCACACACGCAGACATTGTAGGCATAATATAACCACACTTAAGTTTCTTTGTAGCCTTAGCTATGTGTTGCGATTGACACTCGAAACATGTATTATTCATTACCATACATGCATTAGCATGATCATTATCATCATTATCTTCGTCCTTCTTGACAGTGCAATTATTTGCATGTCTGTGTTTACATTTCTCCCTAGAAGGAGATCTGACATGACCTTTACTTTTATTGCCAGACTTTTTCTTGCTATAGTAAAAATCAGAGGAATCAACATTCCTGGAATCTCTACCATATGATTTTTGTTTATAGTACCCTTTATGATGTGAATCATCATAATCCCTGCCTTTGTGATACCCACGATCATGAGGTGAGTACCCTCTATAGCCTCTTCGATACGAATTTGAAGGAGAGCGATGACGCCGAAAGTTATAAAACCCTCTCTCAGACTGATGACAATCTGAACGATAACGTCCATCAACGCTCTTAGATCGAGGTCTATGAACGTAGGATCTGTGATCGTGGTGTGCTGAGCACGCAGGCAAAGGATCTCGAATAGAAGATCTATGAATATCTTTATTCGGATGTGCGGTTACGAATTGTCTTCCGAGTTTTTCATATTCATCGATAGTATCAGGATGTCTTTCCTGCAAAAATGATTCTAATTCACTACTGTATGCAGTTAAAACCTTATCTCGTAGCATGAGATCAATGACACCTTCATAAGTTTTATTAATACCAGAGAGATCAATCCATCTGCTAAAAAAGTGTTTAATCGATGCGATGAATTCGCCAAACTCGGCATCTTTACTTGGCTTAGCCGTATGAAAGCGATCCCGGAATCCAGACTCCGTTAACTGGAATCGTCTGAGTAGTACCTCTTTGACGGCGTCGAAATAGTTTCTACTTTTTTCGTCTAAACTCATGAAACATTGAAGTGAGTCGCCAGTCAAAAAATCAAGTAAAAGACTGCTCCATTTTTCTTTTGGTATATTTAAAGCTGTAACTTTCATGATGTACCTAGACAAAAAAGAATCAATACAATCACGAGATTGATCGACATTAGGCATTTTCAGCTTCGGGTAGAAAACATTTGTACCAGCTGAAGACTTAGCCTGTTCAGACTGCACTTTAGCCAATTCCAACACCTTTTCTTTTTCTGCATTAAGTCTTAATGATTCAAGCTCCATGGCATTTCTATGAGCCTGATCTAGTTGAAGAAGTTCCATTCTTCTTAATTCCATTTTCGCTTTTTCCAGTTCACTTTCTTTATCTTTTTGTTCTCTTTCTTTATCTTGCTGATCCAATTTATCTTTTTCATGGGCCAATTCTTTATCCTTAAGTTCCTTTTCTTGTGCTAATTCAAACCTCCTAAGTTCTTCAGCCCGTTTAACCGCCTCGCGTTGTTCTATTCTCTCAAGACGCGATAAATGTTCCTCAAATTTGGTCTCTGCATAAGATTCAAGTTCCGCTCCCGATTTCCCATAACTTTTTCCAATGTTGATAAAGTCTTCTAGTGTCGACATCTTTATAGGTTTATGAATACCTTCCAATAGTATCTACTATACACTAGGATATAGAACTCAATATGTTATGTACATATGTTAATCAATAACAAACAAGATACGAGTACAGGTGACAAAGGACAATGAAATAACAATCAAATGAATTACAATGAAATGATATTCTCAGTTACCCGACAAAACTTTACGATTATAAAGTAAACAAGGTAGACTCATTACATAGTAATTAGCAGAAAGAAAGTAAAGAAATAACATTACAAAAAAAATAACGAGACAAGTCGTCTTAAACTAACATGTAGACAGAGGAATTTAAGATAACACACGAAAACGATTGTAAACAATACCGAAATTAGGCTTTGCAAATAAAGATGACATAGTCACGTGACGTAACCACTAAGTACACACAAGTATGGTTATATTGCAAACTGAGGCTTCAGTCAATTTATATCCTAACTAAAAGTCAGATCCTCAGTCAGCTAATATAAGCATGAGAACCTAATAGACGTTAACATTCACTGAATTTTTCCTGAGAAAATTCCAGCCAATATTAAGCCCTTTCCAGCCGTCCCAACGAATATACGAATAAACAGATAAATATGGATGGGGAACACACAAATGATAAGTAGGAAAGCAAGCGAAGTGATGATAAACTGCAGACCAAAGCTAGTTCAAGGACAGTATGATAGTGTTCAAGCGCTTCGATAAAATTAAGAACTTATCTTTTTTTTAATCTGTCCTTCTTATCCTGAGAAATACAAGAGTTCATGTAAATTCAAGCTTCAATTCCACTCAAGTCTAGACAGCAGCTGATGACCATTGATAGGAGACCTTGACCTTCGTAGTACGATCGTTTGACAGAATTCACCAGTTTTCGAACGTTGGTTACCGATCTGCGTTGCAGCTTTTGATGCTGTAGATGAAGATACACTTCTTCCAACGATTCAGATACTTGAAGTTGATGAAGATCGTTCCTTTGAAATAGTTCAGCTTCTTGTAGTTGGTGAAGATAGGATCCTCTCAGAAAGTGTTGTCTGCTAGTAATGACGGCATCGATACAGTGACGTCACATACTGACATGCGCGTTAGGGTTGCCCGCTTGTCTTGAATGAGTATTTACGCTCTAAAAGTTTATCGTCAGTTCGACTTCCTTTCGATACTTTATGGGGTTGGTAGTCTCTACGAAATCCGAACGCTTCTGACATCAGAATGTTAAGGACTCTGCTGACAAGTATGGTGAGGACTTCTTCTTTAAGGCTCTATATGTTTCTGATGACCAAGATGTTGCATGCGTATTCTGATATTAGAAGTCAAAGTCCTTCGGTTTCATTTTATCCATTTTTCTAGGATTCCGTTATGTACTACGCTGGTATCGATATTGTCAATTGTAACCCTTGAGAGCCGTTGATACTTGACCATACTTCATATTAGATTGTGTATATTTGACTGACCTGATTGTTCTCTTGCATTATTAAGATTTGCAGTGTGAGGCAGCTTGTTTGGTATTAAACGTCACTGGTCGTTATTATATAATAAAACAGTCTATGACTGAACTCAGAATACGTCAATTAAATAAGACCAGGATTCGACGACTTAAAACATTTAATAAATATTCTCTTGTCCATGAGAAGACACAATTACGTGAGAACATAATTCATCATCCCAATCAATGCACTTATTGCAAGAGTTCATTATTCTTCAATAGAATCACATGTTCACTATTGTACAGTTCTGTTTAACGGTCAGTTCCTTTCACAGCCAATGTCCTTTGGCATAATTCATAGGCTAACTAGACTTACTCCTGTTGCTAGCTTAATAATAGCCTCTGTGACTAGACTTACTCCTGCTGCTAGTTTAATAATATCCAGTTCCACTAGTCTTACTCCTGCTGCTAGTCGTATAATATCCTTCGTACTAGACTTACTTCTACTGCTAGTCTATATTGTTCATTTGGCATACAACGCCAGGCTAATCCGCCATATATAATCAAACTGCGTTAAGACCGACACGACTTACGTTTGCTCCAAGAACACACTGCTAAGTTGGCTTACCTGCCACACATATAAATTCAGTGGACTATGCCACACTTTCCAAAGTGGTTATACCACACATATCATAGTGGCTAGGCCACACTTTCCAAACGCTGCCATAAGGGTCAAAACCCACAAGTTGAATGACGTTACTAAGTCATACGCGTCATGCATAGAGATATGCGTACTCTGTCGTTAATATATGTATTCAGTTGAGGTGTTCCACGGTGCACTCATTCGGACCGAGCTCAAATCCAAATGCCTGCACACATGCAACAATCCCCGACATCATCGATCATTAATATATTCCTTTTGAGGAGTTCCATGATGCGATCATTCGAGTCGGCCAAACTCAAATGCTCGCAACCATGCAACAGTCCTCAACACATGGGGCTGGTTACCCCATCCTGTAAAAAAAAAAATTAAACCACAAAAAACTTCAACAAATATGGACAAGTCAATTAAGGAAAATAAAACACAGCCATCCAAGACAGGGGAAGGTCCTCTCGCAGGGAGGTATATGATGCAACACAGAGAAAGCAGAAAGGAGTCTGTGTTGCTGACTAACCTTCTTTCTTCTAGGAGAATTCCAGATTTGGCACCTGGAAAGTTCGGACATTAAACGAACAAGGGACAGTGGCAGAAGTAGCAGCAGAAATGAGAGAATATAAAATCGAGGTTCTGGGAATGTGTAAAACAAAGTGGAAGGGGGTAGACAGGAAGAAACTCATCACAGGTGAATTGGTGCTGTCCTAAGGACTTGAAGACGAAAGTTCACACCACAGTGAAGGGGTAGCTCTTATGTTTTCTAAAGAAGCACAGAAAGCACTCATTGAATGGGAAGCTGATGGACCCAGAATAATAACAGCTACTTTTAAAACAGCTAAAATGAAAATGCATGTAAATATCATCCAATGTTATGCACCAACTAATGACAAAGAAGAGTCTGTGAAAGAAGCATTTTATACTAGACTACAGGAAATTATGGATAAAGTAAAATGAAGAGACATCATAATTTTGATGGGTGACATGAATGCAAAGATAGGTACAGTCAACATCGGATTTGAAGAAGTCATGGGAAAACATTGGCTAAGAATAATGAATGAAAATGGGGAACTATTCTCAAACTTCTGTGCTTCAAATCAACTGGCTATAGGAGGAAGCATGTTTCCACATAAGAGAATACACAAGGCAACATGGATATCACCAGACAATAGAACAGAAAATCAGATTGATTATATATGCATAAACAAGAAGTTTAGATCATCATTGCAGGATGTAAAGGTATATAGAGGAGCAGATGTGGCATCAGATCACCACCTTCTGATAGCCAAAGTGAAAATGAAACTCAAGAGATATGCAAAAATGCAAAATTATAGACAACAATTTAATGTAGGACATCTAAAAAATCAAGAAACAAGAGACAAATTTGCGGTCCAACAAATTCCAAGTGCTCCAACAGCTGGAAGATATAGAGACTACAGAAGACTATTGGCAGCAGGTCAAAACTGTATGGAATGAGACATGTGAAGAAATACTGGGGAAAAGGGAACGACAACAAAAAGCATGGATAACAACAGAAACCATCAATAAGATAAAAGACAGAAAAATCAAGAAAGCAGATTTAAACACAAGCAAAACCAGAAGTTCCAAAGCCAAGGCTCAAGAAGTGTACACAGAAGCAAACAAAGAAGTAAAAACAAGTATCAAAAGAGACAAGAGGAAGTATATTGAGGAGTTGGCAAGAGAGGCAGAAGATGCTGCAGCCAAAGGAAATATGAGAGAACTGTATAGCAGCACAAAGAAGCTAACAGGGAAATTCAAGCAAACAAGTTGCCTCATAAAAGACAAGAATGGAAAACTGCTCAGCAATATACAAGAGCAAATGAAGAGGTGGACAGAATATTTTGAGGACATTCTCAGTAGACCAGCTCCACAAAATCCCCCGGACATCCAGCCAGCAGAAGAAGAGCTACAAATTAACGGTGAAAGACCAACGAAGGAAGAAATAAAGAAAGCCATAAAGCTTCTAAGAGATGGAAAAGCGTCTGGACCTGATGGCATTCCAGCAGAAGCCATCAACGCAGATATCGACACGGCTACAGAGATGTTATATAAATTACTTGGTAAAGTCTGGGAAAAGGAAGAGATACCAGCAGAATGGAAGGAAGGATATCTGGTTAAGTTGCCTAAGAAGGGAAATTTACAAGTGTTGCGTGTGAAATTCTCGCAACATCGTTTTGGTGTACAAGATATTTATTTTGTAATGCAAGGGGAACAATTGCTTGAAATTTATAGTCACTTTTCATTGTAAGCAGTTGTCTCCTCGCGTTGGTATCGATAGCAGTTAAGTTTGTTACGCGTTCTTGAATCGAGTCCATGTATGGACTGGCTAGGCCGTTCTTTAAAAAGCGGTTGGCAACCTGTTGGGTTATCCTTATAAGGTAATCATTCTTAAGCTGGTTCTTGGTAAAGGTCCTTGTGTCTTAAGTTTTCTGAGCGGTGGTCGATTCGCGCTGGACTGCGCATGCCCAAATCTTGGGTCTTTGTCGAACGGGTTTCCGCCCACCAGTCAGTGAGCGAAGATTTCGATAGCGAAGGGACGTCTCTGTGGAGCGTCTCTGCTAATTTATTCTGTCAGGAATGTGAGTCCTCTTATGGATATTTCGTTTATTCGAGATGATACCTCTAGTGTATTTCCACACGCCGGAAAAGCGTATTATTTCTGTGGTTATTTCCTGAAGGCAAGGTAAATTACATTTACATTAACTTTATCGATTTTTGTCCGTGAGTGACATTTGATTCGTAGCCTGTCTTTGAAAGTCGTCATCACGAGATGTTTTCTCAGCTCACATATTGCTACATTGAACCGCATCGGGTTGATGCATGTCCCAAGGACCATTACTTGCTACTTCGCTACATGAACTAGGTTTGAAACCTTTTGTTATCTAGAGGATTTTTTGAGGACATTATTTATACTTTAGAAGACGTGTCTGTCTTGCTGAAGTCAGATTAAGGAGAGTGAACTGATCTCATACATCTGGTTATCTCCTGGCTAAGATAGAAAGGGATGGAGAATTTTCCCGACTACATTACAGCCTTATAATGTATTGACATGCCTGTGAATCACCTTTATTATGA
This sequence comes from Oreohelix idahoensis, assembly GCA_024509875.1. Classification (NCBI taxonomy): domain Eukaryota; kingdom Metazoa; phylum Mollusca; class Gastropoda; order Stylommatophora; family Oreohelicidae; genus Oreohelix; species Oreohelix idahoensis. The sequence goes on from JAMPIV010010167.1 coordinate 992,417, forward strand.
TGCTGTCTACCGTCCATTGCTATACTGACATTGTTGCTGTGATAATGACTGTCTGATGTACCTACATATTCGCGTATACATTTTGTCACTGTGGCGTCCACAATAAATGATACAGAAAAACGTCACTAGCTGTTACAAGCATCATTGACTTTATACGTCGTGAGTTAACTGACGTCCTTGTGTGGATTGCCCTGTTTTTGTATGATCATTGTTTGACTGTACATCATCTACACACTACACAAAACCAGACATGCGGATACCATCCATCATCATATGGCATCACGCATCATTTGGTGGCCATAAGCTGGTTTGATCTGGTACCAGCAAACACGGGGTCCCTTACCCACTTCATTTTCAACAAGAATTCATCAGCATCCTTCAAGAAATTAACATTCTTCAAGACAGTCAACATCTTCAAAATTTTCAAAGTACTCGGCGTTGCCCGGTAAAAGTCAAAATTGCAATTTTTGACTGAAACAGAAATTTGACAGTACCCGGCGTTGTTACATGTTGCCGGATAACTCGGACTGCTGTTATCTTTTACGCAAGTCAAGCAAGTTGCTGCTGTCAAGGTTCCAGTGCTGTCGTTTTTTGTGAAGGTCAAGTGCCGGTTGAAACGGGTTGTTTTCTGAAGAAGGCCAAGTACCGATTTCCATCAACTTACTTTTGGATTAGAAGGTCAAGTGCCGAAACAACTCAACACACAGTATTCCAGAAGCTCTTGTACCATCGTGTTAGCAGTGGAAGCAGTTCAGATGTGCCATCATCGTTGGAGCTTCGCTCTTTAGGACGTTGATTGACATCCGTTTTTTCTGCTGTTCTACGATTGGAAGCCTATATGTTAAGTGGCCTGTTTGTATGTAAACTGTGCCCTTATACTTCTGCTGAGTCTTCTGTGTATCATCTCATTCTTTTGTCATATTGTTATATGTTATTCGTTTATATGTTATTTGTATATTATATGTTTATATTTCAGCGGGTTCTCGGTTGGGTGGTGTCTCCGTTAGATTATGCCACGTAGCAGAGGTTTTCTATTGAGAGTGTTCTGTAGGGTTTGCAAATTTCCGATACTGGAATTTGCTAAGCGACTTCTGTTGCTATTTATGTTAGCTGTGATGACATGTTTTAATATTGTTTTCGTTATTATTTCGCATTCTTTAGTTTTGTTTTGATTTGTTTGTATTTGTTAGCCTACTCTTGTCTATAATTTAGTTTCATACAACATTTTTGTTTATACACTGTGGTGTCATGTATTTTGTTTAATTCTATCGCAGATATCGTCACATTTTTTGTGATATTTCATTAATTTCTGCTTTATTTTTAGTTGATTTCTGCGAATGTTTTTGTATTGTTGCTGATCTTTGTTATTGTTTACATTGTTATTGTTTACATTGTTTACATTTTCAATGTTTACATTCTGCATGTGTTTACATAGTCATTGTTTACAGTTATAGTAATTAGTTAATGGGCTATGCTAATGCACTGTTACTACTACACTGATGATAAATGAATGATGAATAGTGTCGTGCACTATTGAATGAGAAGTGCACTTATGATCAAGAATTGAGTGTTGATATTTCATATACAAGTTCTTTGATTGGAGACTTGTTTCCCACAGAGACTGGGATAATATAATGTGATGTGAATATACAAGTGCTTAATTAAGACTTGTTACACTTAGGTTTGAAATAAATTAGTTAATTATTTCAGGTTTTGGACTCATATGTTAGACAACATGTCTACATTTGAGCACTTTATTGAGCAGGGTAAATCGCTTGGGAAGACTGGTGATAAGTTAGAAGAATTTGCAACTGCTCGATATGATAAAGCGCTGAATCTGAGGAAAAAAGACAGAAAGCAGAAGCTGAGCAGAAAAAGATAGATTCTGAGAATCTGAGACTGCAGATGCAGGTGGATGAAAAAAGATTCCAAATGGAAATGGAAAAACAAAAAAGGGAATCAGAAGCTGAGGAGAGAAAACTCCAGCTACAGCTAGAAGCTGAAAGACTTCAAAAAGAGGCTGAAAATAAAAGACTTGAAAAAGAAGCTGAAAATAAAAGACTTGAAAAAGAAGCTGAAAATGAAAGACTTCAAATGCAGGCTCAAGCTGAAGAAAGGAAGTTACAAAGAGAGTCTGATGAGAGGAAAGCAAAAATGGAACATGAAGAAAAACTCTTAGCTTTAGAGTTGGAGAAATTGAAATTGACGAGCATGAGTAATGGTAATGATTCAAACAAGGGTTCATCTTCTGGTAAGGCTAATAATGATACTTTTAAGATTAAGTTACCAACATTTAGTCCTTCCAGTGATGACATAATGTTCTATCTGGACAGATTTGAACAAGCATGTACAGCTCATAACATAGACAAAGCAAAATATGTTTATCAGTTATCAGGGATACTGACAGGTAAAGCTCTAAGTATATTAAATATGGTGGATGAACCTGACAAGAACAATTATGAGGTTGTCAGGGCCGCTTTGTTAAAGAAATATCAGCTTAACGAAGACGGCTATCGTCTACAATTTAAAAACATGTTACCTGAAAATGGAGTTGAATTCTCCGAGTTTATTGCAAGAATACGCATTACTTTCTCACGATGGGTTGAACTATCTAAGACGGAAAAAACTTATGAAGGACTTATGGACTTAATACTTAGAGACAAAGTCATGTCGTCTGTCAATGAGTCTTTCCTTGCTTTCCTTCATGAACGTAAACCTAAAACAATAAAAGAAATGGAAGATTTCTGTTGCCAATACGTAACTGCGCACCCACACATAACCATGGGTAACTCTAAGGTGAAAGAAGGTTTACCAGTTGCTTCGGCAGCTCCGTATGGTCAAAACTTTGCTCGTAGATCCCAACAAAATTTTGATAGAAAGAGTAGCGGTAATTTCTGTCAAAATCATGGAAATCAATTTCATGGTGATTCTTCTTCGAAGAATTGGAGACAACCTGATAGTGCTCGTTACTATCACCCTAATAATTATAGGCATTTCAAAAGAGGATATGGTAATAGAGGTTATTCCTGCCGAAGACCTCAAAACCAAACAAATAGATGTTCGCATCAATGTGAACATGATAGTAATCGTGGAAACTGGAATTCGAACCAGGATAACAATTACAATAGAGACAATAATAACTGCAGAGATAATAATAACTCTGATAACTTCAGAGGTAATAATAGTCGGGGTAGATCTCAACACAAAAAAAAGAGATATCAGCAGGCTAATGCTGTACAACAGGAAACTGAGGGAGCCTGTAATCATGTTGTTGATAATAAAAACTTTGACGCTGTCACTGGTTCTGCTTTTGACTTTGAGAGAGCAAACAAATGCCCCCAATGCAGTACTTTATTCGAACCGGGTACCATAACTACTTTGAGTTGTGGTCACCCACTTCCCGCTCTTCCTGCTGCTGTTGCGCATGACGGGAGGGGTTCTTTAATCCTACATAAGGGTCTTGTTAATGATACTCCGGTCTCACTACTTTTCGATTCCGGATGCACCACTATTGGTGTTAGACAATCGCTTGTAGATCCATCTTGTGCTACAGGAAAGGTTATTAAATGTGTCACATTTGGCGGCACTCTAGAAAAATATCCTACTGCTGTAATTCGCATTGCCACTCCTTTCTTTACTGGAGATGTGCATGCTTGTCTCTTACCTAATCCTATTGCGGACCTTATTATTGGTCGTATTCACGGAGTTAGGGAGTGTACCCCACAGCAGATTGCTGCTTGGGAAGATAATAACATGCAAGCTACAAATGCAGTAGTTACAAGAGCACAAGCTCTACAAACACCCGAAACTTCACTGAATAGTGATAATGAAGTTGATAGCCAAGATAGTCACTTAGTAATCACTCGTGACTCTTTCATAAAATTGCAAGAAGAAGATCCTTCTTTAAAAAAATTCTTCGTTCTTGCGAAGAAAGGTGATCCGAATCAGGATACAAATAGAAAATCTTGGATTGCAATGAGAAACGGCGTACTTGTACGTATGGTACAAGATTCGACTACGTCGGCACATTCGCAAATTCTTGTTCCCAAGAGCATGAGAGTGCAAATATTGCAACATGCTCATGACTCGCAATGTGCTGGACATATGGGTTTTTCCCGTACGAAGTCGAGAGTCCTTGCGGCTTTCTTTTGGCCTTTTGTCAATAAGGACATTCGTATTTACTGCCGATCATGCAAGGTATGTCAGGAGGTCAAATCTAGAGGACCACGACATGCTGCGCCTATCCAGGCTGCTGACATTCCTATTCGGCCGTTTCAGAAAATGGCCATAGATATTATTGGCCCTTTTAAGGTCAAGTCGGCCAGAGGACATCAGTTTATCCTTACATGTGTCGATATGTGCACACGTTGGCCAGAGGCTATTCCTCTTAAGAGCATATCTACTACAGATATCGCAGATGCTCTTTGGTTGATATTTTCTCGCTTGGGGTTCCCCAGAGAAATATTGTCAGACCATGGCACTCAACTCATATCTGACACTATGTCACAGGTAATGTCTACCTTACATATTGAACGATCTCTCAGTAGTATCTACCATCCTATGTCTAATGGGTTAGTTGAGCGTCTGAATAGAACGCTCAAGACTTTGCTTGGTAAGATAACTGAAGATCATCCTCAAGATTGGGACAGGGTTTTACCCGCGGCTCTCTTTGCCTATAGAGAAGTCCCTAATGAACACACAGGATTTTCTCCCTTCGAACTTGTCTTTGGCGCGCGTCCACGCGGCCCTATGTCTTTATTACACGATCTCATCACTGCCGATGATATTAGCGATGAAACTCAATCCTCATATGAGTATGTCATTGCTCTTAGACAAAAGATCATTGAGGCATGTAAGCTAGCAACTGCTTCATCAGAAATTGCTAAAGAGAAGGCAAGGCAGTTTGCTAACAAGAATAGATGTCTACGACAACTTTGTCCAGGTGACAAAGCATTCGTCCTACTCCCCAGTAGGGAAAATAGACTTCTTATTGCATGGAAAGGTCCGTATGCAATAGTCTCTCGGATTTCCGATGTTGACTATGTGGTCGATATTGATGGAAAGCATAAAACTTTCCACATAAACATGCTTTCGGAATTTCACGAACGTCCGGACTATTTGCTGCCTATTTTCCAGGCAACGGATGATGCTCCTGCACCTCACGGTCATTATTCATCCCTGTCTGTCATACAGGATGAGGAATCTACCTTCTCTGATGTCAATCTTCCCCTTCCAGTGGTTCCATTACATTCCACGGAATCTTGGAAAAACGTTTCTGTTTCTCCTAATCTTTCTGGTGACGAACATCGACAAGTCTTGTCGATGTTACAAACATTTCAGGATGTTCTCACTGACATTCCTGGACACACAGATGTCATAGAACATGACATAATTCTTACCGACAATAATCCAATTAGGGTTAGGCCTTATCCTATTCCTATACACTTTCAGTCGCAAGTGGAAAAGGAATTGGATGAAATGATTCAATTAAATATAATTGAACCATCGACTTCACCATATTCTTCTTCCATGGTTATTGTCCGGAAGAAGGATAAGAACATACGAATTTGCGTTGATTATCGCAAATTGAATCAGGTCACAAAGTTCGATGCTGAACCGATGCCTTTGTTAGAAGATCTACTGATTAGACTTTCTAATTCTAGATTCTTCACTAAACTTGACTTGTCTAAAGGTTATTGGCAAGTGCCTTTAGCAGAGCATGCCAAACCTCTTACTGCTTTTTCTACACCTAGGGGTCTATTTCAATGGAATGTTATGCCTTTTGGTCTCATGAACGCCCCTGCCACTTTCGTTCGCATGATGCGTCGAATTCTGTCACATCGTTCGGATGTCATCGCATACTTAGATGACATCTGTCTCTTCAGTGATACCTGGGAAGATCACTATTTAGGGTTATATGACTTACTGTCCACTCTACGTGAGAATAATTTGACAGCAAAACCTTCTAAAGCTTTTGTTGGTTTTGGTGAAATCTCTTTCCTGGGTCATCGTGTTGGTCATGGTCTCTTGAAGACAGAAGACCACAATACTTCCAAAATACTGAACATCTCTGTTCCTAAAACGAAGAAACAAGTTAGGAGTCTCTTAGGTTTAATTCAATTTTATGGGAGATTTATTCCAAATTTATCTTCGATCATGGCACCTCTCTCAACATTGTTGAAGAAAGGTTCGCCTAATCTGGTCCGTTGGTCTGAAGAATGCCAATCTTCACTAGACCAAATCAAGAATATATTTTCTTCTCCTCCCATCTTAAGATTACCTACTCTTGATAGGACTTTTGTTCTTCGGAGTGATGCTTCATCCACTGGGATTGGAGCAGCACTGATGCAAGAATATGCAAATACTCTGCATCCTGTTATGTACATTTCTAGAAAACTAAATGCGGCAGAGAGGAACTACTCGGTTTTAGACCGTGAGTTGTTAGCGATGGTTTGGTCAATTCTAAACTACAAAGATTCCTCCTGGGCGCACATTTCATTCTAGAGACTGATCAGAAAGCTCTTACAGCTATTCAGACTAAGAATTTGAAGAGTTCGAGATCCACTCGATATGCTATAGCTCTTCAACCTTTTCACTTCACGGTACGAGCTATCCGTGGTGCGGATAATGTGATGGCTGACATTTTGTCTAGATGCCCACATGACTCCAACTAATACTTCTGTCCTATATTTCTATATATTACAGAGTCATAACACACCTATATTACTACAATAGATTAGCACATCTGTACTCACTTTATATGTACACACTATCGTGCTTTGTTGTCATCTTCTTCTGTTCGTTTTTTAAGATGATAGAGGAGGACTGAGTAGTTAATATAAGGGCCGTTAGTTTACTAAACAGCCACAATTATTAATAATGTATTGTACCTTATGAAGCATATTAGTTATTAATTAGCATTATATTGCTTGTACTTTCTCAGAATGTCATTGTTGAGCTGAGGACTTACCTTACTAGTATCAAGCATGACGAGTTCTAGATTGTGTACTTACCCTCGGAATACCAGAGCATATGTCCTGGATCGTCATGTAGTTTAACTTTACTATGTACTTATGTCATTACATGTCAAATAATGTACTATTTAAATTTTCCTATCAGATTTGTACATCCATTTTTAAAGACAATATTAGAGTATGCTGTTTAATGATGATTATGGTAACTTGCATACGTATATTGTGTTTACATGCTAACGTGATGTGTGTTGGTGACACCTCCCCGATGTGAATATTTTTTGAGACATATTTATTTTTCTGTTGAGGTATATCCTCACCAGACACTCTATATTTAGCCTCATGTTAGGCAATTTAATTAATTATCAGCGCATAATTCGTGCGTTTTGAGCCGCTTATCGCATGCTCTTGATATTTAAAAAAAAAAAAATATGTTCCACATTTTTTTTTTTATCGGGAGGAGGTGGTGATATGTTGCGTGATAAATTCTCGCAACATCATTTTATTACAATATCTATTTTATAACGCAAGGGCAACAATGCTTGAAATTTATAGTCACTTTTCTCGGTAAGCATTTGTCTTCTCGCGTTGGTATCGAATGCAGTTAAGTTTTGTTACGCGTTCTTGAATCGAGTCCATGTATGGACTGGCTAGGCCGGTTTTTAAAAAGCGGTTGGCAACCTGTTGGGTTATCCTTATAAGGTAATCATTCTTAAGCTGGTTCTTAGTAAAGGTCCTTGTGTCTTAAGTTTTCTGAGCGGTGGTCGATTCGCGCTGGACTGCGCATGCCAAATCTTGGGTCTTTGTCGAACGGTTTCCGCCCCCAGTCAGTGAGCGAAGATTTCGATAGCGAAGGGACGTCTCTGTGGAGCGTCTCTGCTAATTTATTCTGTCAGGAATGTGAGTCCTCTTATGGATATTTCGTTTATTCGAGATGATACCTCTAGTGTATTTCCACACGCCGGAAGGCGTATTATTTCTGTGGTTATTTCCTGAAGGCAAGGTAAATTACATTTACATTAACTTTATCGATTTTTGTCCGTGAGTGACATTTGATTCGTAGCCTGTCTTTGAAAGTCGTCATCACGAGATGTTTTCTCAGCTCACATATTGCTACATTGTACCGCATCGGGTTGATGCATGTCCCAAGGACCATTACTTGCTACTTCGCTACATGAACTAGGTTTGAAACCTTTTGTTATCTAGAGGATTTTTTGAGGACATTATTTATACTTCAGAAGACGTGTCTGTCTTGCTGAAGTCAGATTAAGGAGAGTGAACTGATCTCATACATCTGGTTATCTCCTGGCTAAGATAGAAAGGGATGGAGAATTTTCCCGACTACATTACAGCCTTATAATGTATTGACATGCCTGTGAATCACCTTTATTATGATGCTGTCTACCGTCCATTGCTATACTGACATTGTTGCTGTGATAATGACTGTCTGATGTACCTACATATTCGCGTATACATTTTGTCACTGTGGCGTCCACAATAAATGATACAGAAAAACGTCACTAGCTGTTACAAGCATCATTGACTTTATACGTCGTGAGTTAACTGACGTCCTTGTGTGGATTGCCCTGTTTTTGTATGATCATTGTTTGACTGTACATCATCTACACACTACACAAAACCAGACATGCGGATACCATCCATCATCATATGGCATCACGCATCATTTGGTGGCCATAAGCTGGTTTGATTCTGGTCCCAGCAAACACGGGGTCCCTTACCCACTTCATTTTCAACAAGAATTCATCAGCATCCTTCAAGAAATTAACATTCTTCAAGACAGTCAACATCTTCAAAATTTTCAAAGTACTCGGCGTTGTCCGGTAAATGTCAAAATTGCAATTTTTGACTGAAACAGAAATTTGACAGTACCCGGCGTTGTTACATGTTGCCGGATAACTCGGACTGCTGTTTTCTTTTACGCAAGTCAAGCAAGTTGCTGCTGTCAAGGTTCCAGTGCTGTCGTTTTTTGTGAAGGTCAAGTGCCGGTTGAAACGGGTTGTTTTCTGAAGAAGGCCAAGTACCGATTTCCATCAACTTACTTTTGGATAAGAGGGTCAAGTGCCGAAACAACTCAACATACAGTATTTCAGAAGCTCTAGTACCATCGTGTTAGCAGTGGAAGCAGTTCAGATGTGCCATCATCGTTGGAGCTTCGCTCTTTAGGACGTTGATTGACATCTGTTTTTTCTGCTGTTCTACGATTGGAAGCCTATAAGTTAAGTGGCCTGTTTGTACGTAAACTGTGCCCTTATACTTCTGCTGAGTCTTCTGTGTTTCATCTCATTCTTTTGTCATATTGTTATATGTTATTTGTTTATATGTTATTTGTATAAATATATGTTTATATTTCGCGGGTCTGGCTGGGTGGCGACTCCTATAGATCATACCACATAGCAGAGGTTTTCTATTGAGAGTGTTCTGTAGGGTGTGCAAATTTCCGATACTGGAATTTGCTAAGCGACTTCTGTTGCTATTTATGTTAGTTGTGATGACATGTATTAATATTGTTTTCGTTATTATTTCGCATTCTTTAGTTTTGTTTTGATTTGTTTGTATTTGTTAGCCTACTCTTGACTATAGTTTAGTTTTATACAACATTTTTGTTTATACACTGTGGTGTCATGTATTTTGTTTAATATGCTCGCAGATATCGTCACATTTTTTGTGATATTTCTTTAATTTCCGCTTTATTTTTAGTTGATTTCTGCGAATGTTTTTGTATTGTTGCTGATCTTTGTTATTGTTTACATTGTTATTGTTTACATTGTTTACATTGTTTACATTTTCAATG